>JAAONU010000017.1:17516869-17623159 GCA_012932295.1 Cyclina sinensis | reverse complement strand
ATTTTCGGTCCCCTGCCCTCTTATGTTACTGGTTGTCACTTTGTGTTATTTTTCTACAGTAACACCGTCCAGGCTGTTTTCCTCCAATTGAAGAGCACGGTGATTATCCCGGTGCATGTATCAGAAATTGACCCACTTCTATATCTCCAGGCAGACGTCAATAATGGCGGCGCGAAGTGATGATATATGTGATAGAAGGGTAACTATACATTCATGGATCAAGTTAAAAATTTTACACTAATTAAGAGTAATTTGTTGTTATAATGAGTATTTTAGTGTCCATTTTGTTTGAGGCAGCCTGTTTCATAACATCGCGACCATATGTTAAATTGCAGTTTTCGGATAACCCAGATTTCGGACCAAAATACTATATAGTTATATATATATTAGTCTAAGATACAAACAGAGATAATCTATTCATTCATTGAGTGATAACTGTATATTTACCAATTGATTCTTCTCATATTGTACTCAGTTTAGGGTATGGGTATTACGTCAGGTACATCCATATATTGTAAACTAAAATACATATATTATAAACTCAAATTTATGCTTTCAGATTTTACATGATCCTTTGTTTTATCATGGTTACTCGCGTTCCAGTTCAGAAACCGATGACCGCATACCAACATTTTTTTATGGAGACCATGTTTACGCAACAAAGTCAACCCCCCTAAAAAAAAGAAAAAGACAGTGTCTAACCCCAACAGGAAAAACACCTCAGCAAGTTTCAAAGAAACAACAAATAGTAAGTACTTTTGGTGTTCTGCTCATTGTTTGATGTAAGATATTTTAAATTTAATCATTGTTTTGTTTAGCTAAAATCTGAAGGACCAATATAAAAATTGAAAAATTAAAAAAAAAAATTAAAATGTGTTTATGAAAATTATAATAACAGTTTTAAAAAGGTCATTTTCAGTTTTTGAAATAGCTTTGATTTTCTGAAGCACTTTTTTGTTATATTGTTTGATTTAATTTTTTTAGGTTTCATCAGAAATATCATTAACACACAAGCAATGGACTGTTTCTGAAAAACAAGCTCTGGTCAAGTTTGTAGAATCCAATCCAAAAAATGATACGGAATCGGACACACAGTACTGGATTCGATGTGCACATTACATGAATGGAATATTTCCAGAATCTTCACGAACAGGTTGTTATCCCCATATATATCACTCTGCATTTTATCTTCTCTTGTCAAATCAATCGCAAATTTTATTTAAGAGGTATTGGAAACACACTCACAAGTTTTTTCAGTTACTGAATATTTCGGCAAGAGTCTTAAATCATTTGAAAACATGGAGGAAGAGTGGTGTAGAGATAGGGCAGCGGACTCCTTATGCAGAGATTTCATGTTCGAACCTCACCTTTGATTCTCTTTTGGCTTCCTGGATCCCTGCTGTGCAATTACTGGTTAGGAAACCCAGGAAGCAGTCATCTGGTGCGACTTAAAAAAAAAAATTGTCAAGATCCCCAAAAAGAGGACTGAAGTAATGTTAGTGTGATTTGACATGAAAATGCAAATTTTGTTTCGTATTTTTACTTTCACTTGATAATCCTTTTATTTTATTTGTAATGTGATACCTAAAGTGAGTTACCAAAAGCAGACTCTATCATGCTATATTTAGGCCTTATATTAATTATGAAATGCAGCATCAACATACATAGATCTTTTTACTTCATTTTTCATGCATTAATTCTTTCATGCAGGACGGTCATGTAAAAGTGCCCACTCAAGGCTGAGTCTGCAGCCATTGCTCCAGGAAGAAGATAATAAAACTTCTTCAGTTGATATGGGGACACAAACTGATCTCTGCTTACTAGATTCCTACAGGTACATTATTCATGAAAAAAGTAGTTGATAAATATTGAAGAAAAAGTCATGTGAGAAAATGTTTGAAGGAAGTACCAGTATTTTCAGTTTTCTTAAGTGTTAGTTCATATTGGAAAAGGAGATGCAGATTTCAACCAGATAGGTTTACAGTTAGAAACAAATGAACATAAGATGTCTATGCGATATTTATCTTACTTTTAAATTGATAACATCACTTTATTTTCGATGTGACATAATATAAACATTATTATTGTACATGTGACACAGTCATAACATGAACATGATTATTTTAGGAGTCATATTACATAATGTGAACCAGGTTTTGAACCTGATGTACTTATAATTTATTTTTGTTTACATACTTTTTAATTCAGGTACAATGTTAGTGAGCCGCATTTGATGTTTATGGAACCCAAGAAGCAGATGAAGGTACAGAAAACTATATATATGGCTTTTATTGAATTGTACACATGTATTTCTTTAATCAAGAATTTTTAATATTAATGAGATTGCTGTATTTAAGTTATTTCAGACAAACATGTTGAATTTTGGAACAATTGCTTTTTAATTGAGTAAACTATAAAAAGAAATTATGGTTTAAAATAAGAAATTATGTTGACTGTATTGACAACAAATTTACAAATTAACAGCAAATGTTAACACCTAATTGTTAATTACAGGAAGGAGCTACAAAAGCAGCGGAAGTGTTGCATGGGGCAGCTCTGCAGAGAATTAGGCAGTGTCCTGATTTAAAACCAAATGAAAGAGCTCATCTGATTAAGTTACTCTGTAAGTGCTTTAGAATGTTATTATTTTACTGTGGTGTTTATCTTGAATTACAAGCATATTGCACAATATCTTTAGTTACAGATATTTCACATTAATTATTGCTAAGGTTTATTTAATGTTTAAACTAAGTGACTTTGGGATTTAAAATGTATGTTTAGTGCTCCAAGTAGATGATATTTAGATATTGTAGACAATTTTTTCTGAATGATTTATGCTTATTTTAGCTTAAAGTCTTCATTTATCAGTCACTTTGACCTTTATTATTTGAGATGGTGACTAATAAACCCCAGAAGGGAGGCATACAGTTTTTGAACTGTCCGTCAGTCAGTCCATCAAAAAACTAACATTGGCCATAAATTCCTTATTAGTAAGTGGATTTACTTCATACTTGGACACAATGCCCCTTTGGACAAGACTTTCCCACTGACCTATATTTGTTTGGCCTTGACCCATAAATGACCTTCATCTTGGACATCCAGTTGTCCAAAAACTTTAACATTGGCCATAACTTCCACATTGGTAAGTGCATATACTTCATATTTGGACACAACACCCCTTTGGACAAAACCTTCCCACTGACCTATATTTGTTTGAACTTGACACCTGAATGACTGCTTCTCAGCTCAAAGTTCAAAGCACCACATTGAGGGCATAGTCATCTTACAGTGACAGTTCTTGTTTCAGGTACAAGCAGTTCAAATGAAATTTCCAGAGAATTATTAAGAACTTCGCTTGGTAATCATATACAGCTGGCATTGCTCAATGACATTGAGCTCGATGCAAGAGACTGTGCTACACACAGTAGCATATTGCATCAAAAGCAATACAAACACTTATCAGCATTTGCATGGGATGAAGTTCTAGAAGAAATAAGTACAAAACAAACATTCCTGTTAGAAGTACATGTATTACTTGCGGTAGCCCTTCCTACTGGCAAGATAGGCAACCTGAAAGCAACAGAGTCAGCTGTCCCTGTCATAGGCTCCATATATGGAATGCTAATGAAGACAAGGTACCATAAACTGTCTAGGCTGCAAAGGGTAGTGTCCATGTGTCTTGCCAATGAGCAGGTCAGTCAAAAGGTATGAGGACTTTTGAAAGTTATGTGTTATTTTTATGTTGTGGTTCATTTTTGATCTTCATATTGACTGTTCTTCTTTCACCAGTTTGACCTTTGAGCATAATAATTCTGAATATAGATTTTTTGGAGGAAAAAGTTATTATTATTAGCATTTATACTCATTTGTCTCTAATACTCAAGTAGTAAAGAGCCTGTTAAATTATTGCTGTTTTACAAAATATCCTAGCACTTTTATATAAGCTGCCAATGTGTTTAAACTATGGAACAGTTTACTTTATGTATGCAGAAAATCTACCATTGGCAGTTATAGAGATGTTAAGGTCAATTACTATACTCCAGTGATATCAAAGTAATATGTAAAGCCCCTAAACATTGTGAATATTTTTCCTTCCAGATAAATATTACTGTTATGCTTTCTATTTTCGGTATTATGAATAATTTGTTTTTGCAAGTACAGCTTTTGTTTTCACTTTTTGTTTACAGCAGTTGAAGTTCCTGTTGATTTTGTTGTTTCATCATTATTTTCCATAAAGTTCTATCCATGAGGCAGATGTTCAGAAGAGAAGTAATATTCCCAGTGCTTCCTTACCGTTTTTCCTTTGAAGACCGTAAGCATTGATATGTTGGCAATCTTTTAGGACTAACGTCTATACGTCAGTGTTAAACAACATGTGCAGTGATGAAGGTGTAAAAATATTTACACTCAAATTTACTTATATGAGAAGCAATGTCCTGAAATTGATTAAAACAGCAGGGTCAGTTTGTCAGCATGAATCACAATTTTCTGTGTGTAAATTTAGTCAGTGTACTTCTTTAAAAAAAACATTTTAACATGGATAAGGGAATGTTTCCTTTTTATGCCACGGTACCAATACAATATTGCTTGTGTTTACATTAAATTTAAGCCCGGGTAAGGATTAATCTATAATAAAGTGTAATCCATGTATTCATTTAACGATGAAGTTTGTATAATCAGTAAAATGTCAGGTTTGATTTTGAAAAAAAAATGAGATGTCTGTTACCCTGCTTCCTCATTTAATCACAAGTTGCTGAAAATGTTTTATAAATGTTTGCAGGTATATGATCGACTCCAGCCTATGGGGGTAACTATGAGTCATGATGGCATGTTGGAAACCATGACAGCAATATCGGGGAGTTTCAATGAGGCTGTTATTGATGCAGTGAAAGAGGGTAAACGTTTTCGCCTAGTAGGTGATAACATCAACTTCAAAGTCAGTGTCACACATGAAAGAAAAAGTGGGAATAAATCTTCTCATATGGAACATTGGTTTGGTTCCATAGCCATTATTCAGAATGTAAATTTCAATGAACGCTGTAATATTGCACCACAGTGTAACCTTCTGGACTTTCCAGTAGAGTCATTTCTTATTTCTTATGGTCACAAATGATTTCAAAATTTTGGTAGCAAGAACATTAACAGACTTTTTGCCTTGTTTAAAGTTTGCAAAAAATGCTGTTGAACAAGCCATTCCTGGTGACCAACCAGTAGACATAAAGAAGAAAAATCAAGTTATACCTCTATCAGTAATGAATAAGAATGAACAGAAATATTCTGAAGTCATTGATATTTTGGACTATTATCAGACATTTTGTGAGTCAACATACAATTGTTGTGGTGAAGAAGTCCCTCAGATTCAAGTAGGTGGTGATCAGTTGACACGAGAACGTTTTTATGGTGCTAAAAGATTAAGGGCAGCAGCTTTTTCAAGTTCTGAAAGGTTTGAAAATCTTTCACCAATAACTTTTGAGCTGTTTCACCTGCAGATGACTTTCTTAAATATGTTCTATGATTTATTATACAATTCAAGAAACACTGAAGTGTATACCCTTCATTCTCAAAGGATTAGGTTGATGCGAAAAGATGCTGATGGTTCTGATGTGAAGAATAACTATGATAGTTGCAAGGAGTTGGCTGTGTCCTTTATACGAGCATATATTGTTGAAGCAGCTTGCCAATACTTGAATTTGTCAAGTACTACTGATACTCCTGATTGGATACCACATCACAAAGATATGACAGATGATGAGATTAAGTTATGGTTATTGCATGTTATTGAGCCTGTTATTAACTTTATTACATCAGACAGTAAGGCACACATGAATGGGGAAGATGTCGGTGATAAAGGATGTAATGCTGTGAAAAGCTATGGAAAAGTTGTTTTAGAGCTAGGGTTGATCTTTCTCAATCTTAATGATATTATTAAGCATCCAAGCAGAGTGCGACTGTTATGCCTTTTAAAGTACATTATGATTATGTTAAAAGGCCACAGAAATAAATCTAAATATGCACTAGAAATTCTACGCTTGCTCTGCCAACAGTTTGCCCTTTTGAGTGAGAAGCAGGCATGTGAATCTTTGTTTGGTCTGTTTGTTAACACTGGGAAAGCTATTATTCCTGCGGATTTGCAGATGGAATATATTGTAAAGCTTACAGAAGGACATCTAAAATCAATGTGTTCAAATAAAACAGAAAAATCTTTAATTAAAAGAAGCAATGCTTTCTTTGGCATGGATCAAATTGCAAACAACTTTGATAATGAAACTCATGTCATTAAGCGGGCACAAAGACACAAAAGACCATCGTCACATGATGATGAAATGAAAATAGTATCTGATCTGCACAAAGTTCAACCTTTCATGGGCTCCCTTGTTCAAAATACTGCATCTGTTGTTAAGGTTGTAAAGAGCCCAGTGAAAAAGGTTAACATGGATGATATAAAGTGCTGGATAAGTTACCATAAAAATCTCATGTACTATGAGTTTTAGTTGCATGCATCTGTATTTTCATTTAACAACATGTTTGATATATTTTACTATTGCAACTGGTGTTTCATGTAGAAATATTGTTAATTAAGGCTGACAGACTATTCTAAGCTTAACTGTGAAAAGTCATAGGGCAATCCTAACTGTGAATCACAATAATTACAACAGTCCTTAGGCTTTTCTGTTGCCTTGAGACCAAAATGCTCATTTATAAGTTCTCTTCGGCACCTTTCTTTGTCTGTACAGTACTTCTTCATTTCACGTCTCATAGCTTGCTGTGCTACATCATTATTATTAAAGTACAGTATGGCCTCGGCCTTGCAATCCGATCTTCCAGCCCTTCCAATTTCCTGTATGTAGGCTTAAAGATAAAGAAAGATATATTTTCTTGATTCTGTCAAAATTATCGCCTAAGTTCATGTTTAAAAGGCATACAATTAATTATGAAAGTATTTGCAAACTGACAAAGAGGAACAATGGTGAAACACAATGACAATTTATTTTCAGGTTTTTAAAAAGAATTATCTTATTCTTATCAGATAATAAAAATTTAAAGAGAATTCTTCATTTGTTTTTAAGTTATGAAAAGCAGACAACAGTGGATTTTTCTTTTTATCTGGATAAATTCTGAAATGTATCATTTATATAACTAGCAAGAAATAGATACAAGTTATTTGCAACCATTTTAAAGATATTTAGAATGTGTGAAATTTTAGTACTGTATTTAAAGAATAAATAAGCCCCATCTTCATCAGTCACTGACACATACACTTAATATTACACAATGTTAAAGTTTGAAATTGTTACAAACCACAAGTTTTGTATGTAATGCTGATTGTTTATTATATATTGAATGAAAAGTTAAGAGTTAACAGAAACCAAACTTGTCCAAGTTAACAACACTTAGACCAGCATGACTACCACCAAAACATCAGATTCTAAACTATTGGTGTTTATTCAATACTTTTGATGGTAATTGTTAAACATAATGAAAATTAGATGAAAGATATTATTAACATGTATTACTTTCTAAACATGTTGGGGGCCCAGCATGTATTACTCTCTTGACATTCCTCAAGTCTGCTCCCATTCCAAGAGCAACAGATGCAAATATGAGTTTTACATGGCACTGATGCTCTGGTTTTTGCAAACTAGTCAATATGAGGTTCTTCAGCTGTAAAAAGAAACATTTTTGTATGAACATTATTTTCTAAATGCATTTGAAGTTTAACAGAATGCAGTATACTTCCAATTTGCTTTTTAGCCCTTTACTGATATCAGTTAAAGTGTATCAAGCTATAATTGGCAGAATAAAACTTTTCAAGAACTGTATAATCACATTGATTTCATATTCTTATTATTGTATCAGGAGAGAGTTTAAGCAAAAAGTATATCTATTATTTAACACATATGGATTAAAACACAATAAATGCAGAAAAAAATGTTCAGCTGCTACATTTAGATGGTTGAATAATGATTTTGTGCATGAGCCACACACTAACAGAAATTTACAGACTCTGACAATTTAGTTACTTTGGTATGATTTTTATAAATATGCAAACAAATAATAGTATTCCAATAATTATAGATTGCCTATCATAGCTTTATACCCTCTAATCTAGATTGGTTATATCATACCATTTATTTTAAAATTTGTGTAATGGTCTGGGTGTGCATTATCTAGATGCACGGCTTGAAAAATACCTGTTTTTTTTCTGTAAATTGGAAAAATCAATGTACATGTCTATTTATGTTCTGTAGAAAAGTGATAACTGTACTACTGTATTAATAAATTATAATACTGAAATCAATGTTAAACCTCTCCAGATTCTTTCTCCATGGATGAATGGTACATTACAACACGAGCATTCTCGGGGATTCTGTTGTTGCCTACATAGAATTTGTCTCCTAGAACCCTCCTCGCCATCTCATACCCATACCCAAGCCATTGCATACTTTTACAGTACAAAATTGTGATTGGAAAGTTATCTGTTTCCTCCAATAACTTACTCAGCATTGGCTGAAAGATGTACTTGTATGGAGTTGTTGAATCACAACCTTTGGCATTGGGGCTTGGACGCTTTTCAACAATTAGAACAATATTGTCTTTGGCTGGACAATCTGTAATTGTTTCAAAGTCCTTAAAAAGAAGATTTGCTGCAATTTTCTTCCTGCCCTCCTCGGTGACTGTGGCCGACAGAGCTAATACACGGCAGTCAAATATTGAACGTAATTGATACAATTTTTGATAATCTTTCCTAAAATCTTCTCCCCATTCTAGAATGCAGTGGGCCTCGTCTACAACTAAATAAACTTTTCTGTTTTGAAAATCCTCGGAACAAAATGCTTCTTGGACTGTTCTGTTGTTTACAATTTGCTCAGGATGACAAAATATGAAGCTGAAGTTTCCAGTCTTCAAAGTATGAGCGTTAAATTTTCCGGGACTTAGTGAAATGGAGTAACCTGACAATTTTTCTAGTTGTTGCTCCATTATCGCATTTAAGGGCACAACAACTATTACAAGACAACCTTTGTCAACAAATGGTAGAAGTTCGTACACAAGAGACTTCCCATAACCTGTTGGCAAACAGCATATGTAGTCTTTGCCATTCATGAGACTATCTAGTGCTCTTTGTTGATGGTCTTTCAGTGTCTGTATGCTTCTGTTAAAAGCTACATTGTAATGTTCCAAAGCAGTAGTGTACTTGTGGATCTGAAAATAATTATAACATACCTAATCTAACTATGACAGCCCTAATTATTATACAGTTATTATATACAAGCATGTCATGTTCATGGTTTCTGGTCCCCCTCCATGATTTTTTTCCAATATATTTTTTTGATATTGCATCATTATCAAAAACAGAAATTATAAAATGTAATTTACAAAGAATATGCCAGTTCCAAAGAAGTACCTTTTTTGTTTCAGGTTTTATTTAGTAGACTATATATAATTTTAATCATGGAGTATTATCTGCTCAAGACAGGGGTATCATTGAATCCCATCCAATTCATTGTCGCCAGATTCTGAACAAAGTGAATTATTCTTACATATAAAGTGGACTTCAATTTATATTGCCCAATTAGTGCATGATGCATACATTAGTAAATGATACTCAGATTGGTTTATTTGATGATGCACAAATTAGTGTACCAATCTAACATGCAAATGTTTGAATATCCATAATTTAAGATAGTTTAAAGTTTTGCACCTGCACTTAATTTAGTTTTTCTAAAAGTATCCTGAAATCAAATATATTAATGTAGACCTTGGTTATTCTTTCAGTTTTTAAAATCTACATGATACAACAATCAATGCATTGTAAAATTGGGTGTGATTAATTCTTATACTTTAACTTGAACAAAATCTTTTTCTTCTTTTTTTTAAACTGAGAAAACATGATCAGAATAATGACAAGATATGTAACACAGAAATATATTCATGCCTCAAAGTTTCAATTTCTCAGTAGATAAAAAGGAGCTGTGGTCGAGGAGTTAGAGCGTCGGACTCCCGATCCGAAGGTTGCTGGTTCGAATCCCACCAGAGGTGAGAGTCTCCAGTGACATTTCACAGTCCTCACTTTCGGCGCGAGTACTGGTATTAACCCAGGAAGCAGTTGCAAAAACTTTACTGCCTAGTATAGTCAGTAATGACTGTTGGCAGTAACTAGTTGAACTTGAACTTGAAAAATGACAAATCTCTTGAAGTGCATTTAGTATATGAGTTATGTCCAGTTTTGTCAATAAAAAAGACTATTACCATAACTGTGTGCAGGTGCTAGAATGTGATCATTTCTAAGCATTGAATAAAAAGTTACAGAAATACATTTTTCAAAATATTGCCTCAATGCATTATTCATTGGGCGATGTACAAAATCTGTTTATTTTCACATTAGTTCTCAAAAACATACATCTAAAATATCAATGCTTAAGGCAGATGTCCAAAATACAGCTTTTTCTGCAAAGTATTTCTGTCGGCAAACTAAGCGTAGTCACTGCCGTGAAATTATTAAAACACAAATGAATCAACATCTACAATATCCGAAATCTAAGAAATTTCGTTTCTATCCGAAATATCAGTCACTTAAATGAAAGTCGATTTGACAGTATCTTCTAAAGATTAACTGTATTTTTGGGAAAAAATATAATGACAATGTGGGTTTTTGTTAGTTGTCAAGATGGATCACAGATGATCCACAGTTCAACCTCGTATTTCTTAAAACTGGCTTACAATTTCGCTTACACTGGAGGCGGCCATTTTCTATCGCTGCCAGACGAACACAAACAATTTTAAGAACCAGAAAAATGATATTATCATAATTATATGCAAAATCTCAGTACCTCTGGGATAAAAGCAGCAGCTTCCATCATGAGTTTGAATATCGGTATTTACTAAGGGAACAAAATGGCGGACAATGACCAGAAAGTCTGCGACCGAAATGGCTACTTTTCATTGGCTGCAGTGCATGTACACTTTGTTACAGCTGGCAGCAATAACAGAGCATCTTTTGTTAGTTAACTTTTACTTTGTTAGTGTTACTAGCACTAATAGCGGCTTACTGTAGGATAGAACGGGCTCCTTTAGTTAGTACTAGTAGCAGCCTAATAACAGTAATAAAAATGTGCTAGTAGCAGGTAATAAAACAGGATCGGGTGGTCAGACAACAACACAATAATGTACCGACAGGCAAACCAGAGATCCTTTTCAAACATCCGGAGTTGTACGGTAAATACTGCATCTACAGCAGTGAACAAATTAAAACATGCATAGTGTCGTTGAAACTTTGTCCGAAATTGTGACTACTGACAATTCTACTTTTTTTTTTTACCAGTTTCCCACTGTAGTTAAAAGAGCAGAGCAATTAAAGTAAGTATTTTGGTATGAATGAATCACGCAGCATTAAAACCCCAGGAAAAAAGTGGGCAATTCAGGGATTATGGACAACTGTATATCAAAATAATAATACCCTCTCTTGCCTGTCCGCACCAACCAAAATAAACAAACCTATAACAGAAAGTGATGTTACATGCGATGCTAACATTATTTCGAATCGTCTTAAACTACAGTCAAAATAAGCGAGTTAACTTTTTGTTTATCGGGAAAATAATGCTTCCAGTATTTAAATGCGACATGTAAGACAAAAAGCAATATGATTGTGTATATTAGGCAAAACACAGCAATGTGAAAACGAAAAAAAAGTTATGTGAAACACCAAATCACGCTATTCCAGGATTTAATGAATACTGCTAAAATTAATGTTAATTGTTGTCATTTTCTATGCCCCCAAAGGGTTTTTTGGTGGCATATAGTAATCGAATCGTCCGTCCATCCGTCAGTCTGTCTATGTCAGTCCCTCTTTGGACATGTGTTCGTTTCCGGTTTGTAACTTTGTCAGAGGATTTTCAAATAACTTGGCAAGTGTGTTAAACACATGTTAATGACGTGTCGCATGCAAAGTTAGAGGCCGTGGTCAAGGTCATGGTAACTAAAATAGAAGCATGGTTTGCAGTTAAGAACTTTTTTAATCAGACTTAGTGTATAGAAAGACCTAGCTTGAGATTGTACTTGGGGTCAGGGTGAAGGTCACTGTTTCAAACCTTTTGTAACCAAATTTGTTTTATATCAAGCTTCTTCTGAATTCCTAGCTTGGGATCGTACATGAGGGTTCATAGACCAACGTGAAGTTCAATGTTTCCTTAATGCTTCCCTATGACCAGTTGAAAACCTGGCTTCGTGGTGAGCCCCTTGTTATTTGTCTCAATTTCTCACAAACCATGACACTTTCAAACTTGATATACGACTACATGTTCTCTTCCGTATATGTCAACAAAAACACTGGACGTGTAACTTCTTCTTTTTTACCATAAACTTAAAAAACCCATTATAGTCAGCGCTTCGGGTGCATATGTCGCACTGCTGACAGCTCTTGTTTTCTAATTGAAGAGAATTATCTTTAATGCTTCTTTTTGGTTTTCATGTCTAGGAGCAATAGACTATAAGTTTCCTGTTAATGAGGCAGACATCGAAGCATTAGGAGAGTTTTGCCAATATACCCAACAAGCACTGGCTGCTCAGAAGAAATGAATGCCATGTTCCTGAACATAATGGCAGAAAATCAGTTACGTTCTCCTGACACAGTTTCAGAAGCCATAGAACTGTTTACAGCTATGAAAAGATCACAAACAAGTTAAACAGATTTTCCTGGTTGTTATTGAAATACTTGAAATACTTGAGGCCAAACAAAGCCTATACATGTTACATGTAAATGTATCTTCATTTGCTGTTTAAATTACAGGCTTTAAATTCTGTATACATTTAATTTTATACCTAGTATTAAGGATGAAGTTGCCTTTAATAAAGTTCTACTACCCAGGTGCTAAACTTAAAATGCAGTGCATGAGGCATTGAAGTATAAACATTATCTGATATTTTTCTTGTTATTTATGGTTGAAACTTGGTACATGTTAAGAGCATTATATGATAATTATTTTTAATCAGATGTCAAAAGGTCATACTTTTTAGTTAGAAACATGGAACCTGCAAATACTAGTCTACTCAATTTTATTTTATGGAACGTTTGTTGACATGTTAAGAACAATGTCAGAATTATGAACAACCTTTACTTTTTTATCAGAGGTCAAACATGGCAATACCGTTACAATAAATAGAAAAATCTGATCCTGAACTAGTTAAAAAAGTTCTATGATAACACACACACACACACACAAATAAATATATTTCTGAAACTTTGTAGTCATGTTAATCACTCGAATACTATTCAGCTAAATCATATTGGCCTTTAACTAATTGTGTTTGTATTAATATAATGCACATTAGGCAAATGATTTCTCGCTGTGATTGCATTTTATCACAGTGAGTGATAGCTCTAGTTATATACTATTGCTTAAACTGTACATTGAAAGCTTGTTTTTATAGCGAGACCTACTTAGATTGTGTCATTTTATTGTCTGATAATCAATATGTTATGCAAAGATTATATCGAACACTGACACTGTTAGCCGGGTCGTATACGAACACCCTCGATGGGCGGGCGGCGTCCTTAACTGTCCGCTCTCAAAGTGAAACAGTTTTCTTACAATCTTTATAAAACTTGATAAAAATGATAAGAGGCCTAACATCTTGGCCGAGTTTGAAAACCAGTAAAGTCGACACAGTTTTACCCTTGACCTCTTGTGACCTTGATCTTCATTTTGAGCGAAACAACTCAACTAAACATGGAGAACATTTGTGCTTAGTTATAATAATTTCCATCCATGTATAAAGAAGTTATACTTGCAAAAGAATGTTTTATTTTGTAATTTGATTTTTGACCCCTAAATATGACCTTGACCTTTGCTACAGACACCTGAATTTTTCAAATCCTCTGACCATAAGCAAAATACAATGCCAACAAATTTTATTATTTTTATTTGACCTTTGACCTCTTGTGACCTTGACCTTCATTTTGCATGAGACAACTCAATTCAACATGGAGAACATTTGTGCTAAGTTATATTAAAATCCATCCATGTATATAAAAGTTATACTCGCAAATGAATGTTTTATTTTGTTATTTCACATTTGACACCTAAGTGTGACCTTGACCTTTGCCACAGACACCTGAATTTATTGCGCGACACTCCGCCTCACTATTGAGAGTATTTGTCCCCTGTTATATTAAAATCCCTCCATGCTTGTAGAAATTACCCTCAAAACACGGGTTTTGTACTAACCCCCAAGTGTGACCTTGACCTTTAAGCGGCGGACCTGGCTTTTGTGTGTGACACACCACCACCCCATCATGGTTAGCATTTGTACCAAATTATTTTTAAATCCTTCAAAGAATGAGCAAGATATAGACAGGACAAATCCAGATGGCTGCACAGACGCACATACACCGAACTTTACACCAAAAGTAGCGACTAAATCGAGCTCACCACAAGCGGGCTCGACAAAAATGAAGCAAATGACCAAAGCAATGCATGAACGCTCTCTTTTATTACAATTTTTATGACACCTGGTGTTTATGTGTTACATATTTGCTCAAAGTCATCAGCAGCTATCAATCTAAAGGTGCAAAAATACAGCAGTTCAACTCAAAGTCTACAGAAATGTGAAGAAGAGGGCCATGATGACCCTGGATAACTCACCCAGGAGTACGTTGGCTGTTGGTTTGTTGTTAAGTAGAATTTTATTTTTAATTAAAGATTTGTAGGTGCCTACAAACCAAATATGTAAAATATCAGTCAATAAATGAAGGCTGTATGACAGACTGTAGGAATATCTTCTATAAGCTATGGTAACCTTGACCCAGTGACCTCAAACCCCACCCATGGGTAGAGGTTCATGCAAAGAACCTATATATTGAATATAAAAGATATTGGTCTATAAATGAATGCTCTATGAGGTACAGTTGATAAATCTATTTTCAGGCTTGGTGACCTTTAACCTAATCTAGTAATTTGAAAAAGCTTGATAAAGCTTGTTTCATGCCAAATGTTAAAAATCTAGGCCTTGTGGTTTCAGACAAGATTTTTAAAGATTTTCTTCTATACTGCTATTTAAAACTTGTGACCCCTTGGGCAGGGCCAATAGTGACCCCAGGGACATTTTTTTTAATAAACTTGTTAGAGGTCCACTAGACATTGCTACATACCATATCTTAAGGCTCAGGGTCTTGTGGTTTCAGACAAGAAGATTTTCAAAGTTTTCCCTATATAAGCCTATGTAGAATCAATTGACCACCTGGGTCGGGCCAAATTTGACCCAGGGGCATAATTTGAACAATCTTGGCAGAGGTCCACTAGACAATGCTGCATACCAAATCTTAAGGCTCAAGGCTTTGTGGTTTCATACAAGAAAATTTTAAAAGTTTTCCCTATATAAGCCTAGGTAAAATAAATTGACTCCCGGGGCAGGGCCAAATATGACCCCAGGAGTGTAATTTGAATAAATTTTTTAGAGGTCCACTAGACTATACTACATAACAAATCTTAAGGCTCAGGGCCTTGTGATTTCAGACAAGAAGTTTTTCAAAGTTTTTCTTTTAAGTTGCCATAGTAACCAGAGTTCTTGATGGAATTCAATTCTTTGAACAACTTTGGTTGAGTTTTATGCAAGGAATATCCCAGGCATATTTCGTCAAAGTTGGCTTAGAGGTATAGGAGAAGTTGTTCAAGTTAAATTGTTGACGACGCATCCCGGATTCCTGCCAATCAATGATCCTTATAGTTCACCGTATGTTGCTTTTTTCCTTATAAAGGATGTTCCTATATACATTTGGAGAAAGTGACCACACTTTCTGACAATCATGTTCTGCCTAATTTGAACAAAGGGTCCCCAATGAAAATTTGTGTCACATGCTATCAAAATCACTACAGTAGCTTCAGAGATTTCCCTTATATACATTTGTACATGTACATAATTTATAAGGAAAACAAAACACCCTCTGGAAGCCATGTTTTTTGTGCTCAGGTGAGCTAAATAACTGGCAAGCATCCAGACAAACAATGGCAAAATATCTATTCCACCAGTAAGAGAGGCTTAAAATTCTGCATGCATGACTCTTAAGAACAATTTTTATTTTATGCCTACCAATGAAATATAGGGAAATATCAGTGAGATAAAAGTGATAATCCACTGTTTTGAATCAGTGAAATTACCATTTTGATAATCCACTGTTTGTGCCGAACTACTGCTTGATGAAACTTCAGGAATTTCCCCACCACGTAAATACAAGAGAATCCGCTGTATTTCAGACTGTGACAGCGAGTGAAATTTATTTACCTTGTTAAATCCAATTATAATATTGTATTCCTGAGCCTAACTAGTTGTGAACAATGATGAAATTCGCCATAAATTATTTAAAATGTCTGATTTGTTTACATAACTCACATGGACAATACCCAATATGGCCGACTTTCAATTCAATTGATTGAATATTACTCGGTATTAATCCGCTTTTATAATTAAAGTTATATGGCTAAAATTCAATAAATATTGATAAACTGTGTAGAGAAAAATAAATGTTATTTGATGAAAGTGTATTCAGTTTATTTCAGCAGAAGTAAAGTTATCATATGTATTGGAGATTGGCTGCACTTTTTTTTTGTGCGGAGTAACCAAAGTACGCATTGGGGAATTTATTGAAGGTCTTGATTAAAAATGTCATAAAATACCCATTTTTGACGTGTTAACATAAAATAAAAAGAAAATTTGTTTGTTTTTTAGTGGAAGATGATCTCGTGAACACCATACGTTGATATTTTCACTCGTGGCTGCGCCACTCGTGAAAATATCACAATCGGTGTTCACTCGATGAAATAAATTCTCATCTTCTACAAAAACAAACAAATATCCTCTATATAACAGTTAATTTTTACCATTAAAAAATAACATAAAAATGAACAGCTAAGACCTAAATAAAACATAATGAGTAACTGCCACAGTGCTTCTCTATAATGTAAACAAATAAGTTAGTTTTGAGTACAACACACAAATCCACTACATATTGGTACAGGATCAACAGACAGTGATGTTAATGATGTTACTTGCAACTTTTGTGACAATCATGGCAACTACATGTATGTTGAGGTTTCCTGCATGATATAATTAACACACGTTCCAAAGAAACTAATCACTAAACTTTCAAAAATCCACCGGACTCTGTAATGGTTCTCACAAGCATAGCAGAAAGAGAATCAGGATCATTTATCCTCGGCAGCCATAACTCTAAGGCACATGTTGACACATGAGGCAAACGGCAAAACAAATAAAAAAGGGAAATAATTTAAAAGAGAGCCTTAGTGACATTACATCGATATACTGGTGCAAATGTAGAGAAACAGACGTCCTTAGGTGCTAAATATGCTCTGTATAGATTCATTATAATAATGACCATGCCCTGATACACTTGCAAAAGATACATTTAGTTTGGTTTAGTATTTAAATGTAGTCCAGAAAACAGCCTCTTATAGAAAAAAATGTCAATATTCATCTTAAAATTATGATTTAGATGTGTAAAGTTTACCTTCTACTGACAGAAGAAATAATTCCCAACCATACACTGTGACATCTTCTAAAGCTCTGTTATTAGAACCTTTCTCGCTGTAGCAGACATTAAACAGCTTTTGCATCTGTTCTGCAGACAACAAGGGTGCAGCATAGCAGAAGATAGGTTTAAACAGCTGCGCATGTGACCTGACTAATTCCCACGCCTTACTAACGTCATTCATCCCATCAATAAACTGAGCTATTTCACCAGAAATCCTGCAAATTATGAGATTTTATTAAGATTGTTAAATAAGCAAAGTCACTACAGTGATGTCTCATTAATCCGGACACAATTGTTCCCAGTAAAATTTCCGGATTAACGAATTTTCCGGAGTAATGAATCGGACCCCCACAATGCAGTTTTTAAGAAAACAAGAAACACAACTAGATCTAGACATGTTTTGTATAGACTGTTAAATAATTGCTTTTTTCTTCTTTTGATTTAACTGTAATTCTCAAAAAGCAAATACATACAAGAAAATAAAACATACTGAAATGTCATAGTATTGTAAAGCACTTCTAATATAAAATGATTCTGTATTTTTTTTTTCTAAAACCTTCTGTGATATGTTATCTCTCTAAGCCTTTTGTATTATTTTAGCGCCTAAAGATTAAAAAAGTCTATGAGTTTTTTTCTGTTTACTTTCCCGACATTTTCGTTCTGTAAGTACATCGTCCATTTTTCCACAAAAAGTCAAGATCTTCCGATGATCAGATTATCACGAGTAATAATTATGTCATTATTGTTATTATGTCAATTAAACATCAAAAGAGCAAATATCCTAACTGTCAAAACCAATTATCGACTGCAAGGCCGCTTAATCTGTCAATTGTATAAACAAACTAATAAACTTGTTCACACCTCCCACGGAGATTAGCAGCCGCATCGGCCACTCAGATTTTGGTTGGTTCCCGTCCGGATTAACGGATAGACAAAGATAAGTTTGGTTCCCAAAAATGATTTCCGGTTCCGGAACGCGGATTTCCGGAGTAACGAGCAAAAATAACGTTATGGAAATTCGTTCCGGCTTATTTTCGTCCGGACTGCGAATTTTCCGGATTAATGACTTCCGGATTAACGAGACATCACTGTACATGACAATTATTTCTTGCAAAACGTTAAGGTGAACTAGGAAAAAAAGAACTCACAGTAAGACAAAATTTAAACCTGGAATGCTCGGAAGATAATTGATCATTGTAATACTTATAACTAATTGGTCAAAATATTTATAGGCACCAGGCACTTCCTAACTCAATGAAGTATTGTCCATGACTCCTAATGAACAGTCTGAATAAAACCGAGACTGCTATTTTCAACCTTTTCAAGGACCCCTTATTCCTGAATTTATTTACTACAGAACAATGTCAAGAGCCTAAATTGTTGTCTGGATTTGTAATTACAGCTAATAAATTAGTTTATCCTGCAACTAAACAGTATTGATTAACATATGCATTGCCAGAAAAAAGGATATTTTGAATTTACCTATAATACAAGTATATTTTGAATTTACCTATAATACAAGTAATGCTTTTTCAGCATTAGAATCATGTCCCCCTTATTACCCAGGGTTGTTCTGTAAGCAGAAATAAAACCTTTGTCCAAGAGCTGGTCTCCATGCTCCATTAAAAACGCATCCATCTTTGCAGCATTGTCAACATCTTCCAGCTAAAATTTGATACAAGCAGTAAGGGTTTCAATGATGACCATAATTATCCTACAAGGATCTATATTTTGCTCACCTGAACTGACTAGCCCCCATGTACCCCTTGTTGATTAAATTACAATTCTATGGAACAGAGATGGTCCTGAGCATGACAAATATTGACCCCTGGGCCATGATTTATAAAACTTATGTATAGGGCTCCAAGACGATGCTACAAACCAAATAACAAATCACTAGTGATTGTAGTACAAGCAAAGGTGTTTGCTTGATACTTGATGGTTACCTATTGACTTCTGGCTACTAAACACTTTAAGAGTTACCTTTATTTACCAGAGGCATATCATACACATTCTGCTGCACTACAGTGCTCTTTTTGGGCCTTACTGTTTGTCAATAAGGTCACAGTTTTATTGTTGTGGGTCAGTTCATTAAAGTCTGTAATATATTACATGTTTAATGTATGGCCTATTAGAATTCATTGTTCAAATAACTGAATTCAACATAGGCAGTAAGCTGGTGAGAGTGGGTATTTGGCAGTAAGCAGTCAACAGTGGGCTGTTGTTTATGAAATTCCGTATTTAATAATTGTGGACGATGCACGGCACAAGAAGTATGACAGACAAGCACTGATCACAAAAGCTCATCATGTGCACAGCACAAGTGAGCTAAATAAGAGCATTTGGTTATGCAATTCTACTTTTTAAGAAGGTCATTTTAACATAACCTGTATAGTGTCATCAGTTCCAGAGAAACCTAGTGGAGTGTTCAGATCTGATTTTAATGACATTGACATAACTGATAATCACATATTAGTGCCACTTAGTCCAGAGTCCATTAATATTACCCGGTACTTAATATGTATTTCATGTCACTGTTCTTACACTTATCACAACTACCGGGGTATGTTTGTGGCATAATTATTTGAAAATTCAAGGAATCAGAGATGTTGTTGGGTTTGAAAGAGATCTATTAAAACATGCTAAATTGATGTACTTTGCCTGGCATGAATCAGGGCAGTGTCCACATTGATCCATGTTCCCATGTGATACATGTATATAATGTAAATAACTTCAACAGAAACACTAAAATATTACCTGTTTTATAAGTTCATTTATGTCTGCTGGAAGGAGTGATTCAACATCACTTAAATCAGTCTTGTTTCCCACCATGAGATCAAACAACTGGCTACAAAGAAAATGGAGCCCTGGCCCTTCTTGAGCTAACGACAAACCAACTAATCGACCAGCTAGCCTGTAATGCCCTTTTTCCAGTAAGTCCAAGCTATGGCTGAAGTATTTGGCTGTTTCTGGTCCATCGAAAAACTTTGACTCATGCAGGGATTTCACAGCCAACCTGTAAACAAGCATCACAATTTTACCAAGTTATTTTACTCAGTCATGAGACATTATGATTATAACTTTAATTGTGTAAATATGACATAGTTACATATTATTAAAAGATATGAGGGTGTTATTAGGTAAAAAATAATATAAAAAAAACTTTGTCTCCAGTTACCCGTCCCATACTTTACATGCAGAGTCAAACATTTATATGATGGCATAAGATTTTTCCACCCTAAATATTAGATAAATTTAGTTAACTGAATGATAAAGAATAAATTAAAAAAATAAAAATTCCTGACCTAATGACCTCATACTTTTTCTCGCATGTAACCCGAAACAAACCTTTTATTTTTTAGGCCTTGTACAGAAGTTATGATAAAAATTAAAATTATTAAACATTTGGAATATAAAATTTGAAATATGTTCTTCGTTTGATGCAATGACAATATTGTTAAGATTAAATTCTTTAGTCTTTTAATACATGTAGGCATCAAACAAATGTATAGTATTGTATTGTTTGGTACCTGGAACTTTTGCATACTCCTTTCTGGAGGTAGGATATATTTTTATCTTCTGGACATCTTATTCAGCAATTGCGACACAAAGCTAGCTCCATAAACATTAAAGGCTTTTATAAAAGAGTAAAGCTTTAATACATCTTTCATCTAATCATAAAAATTGTAAACAAACCTGAAAAATTCCCGATGTGGGCCTCCGTGGTCCTCACCCATCTCCCCACTGAATTTAACATATATTCTGGACCTAAAATTGAGATGTTTTCTGTCAAGGGCTCTTAATGCACTTTCCAGCACACTGCTGCGAAAAATTACAAATTTGGAAGAGGAATTGAGTGACACTGCTTCCTGTTAAAAACTTGCCAGTACCTCTTGAAGGGAACCCAATGGCTGTGGTCTGACAAAAAGACAACACAAAAAGATATTTTTTGTCTTAAAACAATCTGCTACATTTATCTACACGTTTTCATCTCTATCTCAAGATAGACGCATCTCAATAGCTTATCTGTACACGATGTGTGTTCAAGCAGTGTGTAAACTTCACTAGCATAACAATGTTTATTAGCGGAGATTGAAAGTGCTTAGATATTTTGAAAAAAATTATATTCATCACAAACATTAATCTCATTATTTTGAAAGATTTTGAAAAATTATTTTACCTGAGTTCATTGACAGTTTATACATGGTAGATAAATATTCAGGATTACTGTGAGTTTCGGAGGATTTGTTGCATGAATGAAAATGATGATATTGAACGTCAGACAAAGGGTGATCACAAATTCTCGTCATTTTAAGAGGAACATAAACGGACAGTACTATAGTATGGTATGGTGGAGACCTACATGTTGTTACACATGTGTAAATGTTAACAGTATTCACCTCTGATTAGCTTCTTCAATGCTGGTTTCAATAGCCTTCTGTAGCTCCTCATCTTCACTGTCCACAACTTCTATTGGCCAGCTGACAATGAAAATGTTAGGATCTAATCATATCTTAATTTAGAATCTGTGTTGATTCACTTAAAGAAAAATAGAGATATTTCACCTCCAGCTTCTACAGGAACAAGTTCTCATTTAAACCACAACCTGTAATCCAAAAACTGACATCTGACCGATTAACTTAAAACTTTAATGAATAGGGGTCATCAACTAGTCATGATCGCTAAACCCAATAGCAGGTCTGAAAGCTACTAGAGTTACTGTGCAGACGAGGGTGATCTAGGGCTTAACAACAAAAAGTTGTGGTGACCTTGACCTAAGATCTGTTGCTGACCTCTGATTCATAGGTAGTTATAATCAAACTTCATATCCAAGTTTTCACAATTACATGCACATCCAGACCTCACCGACTACCCAAGAAAAAAAACCAATCGCAGAATAACACCAATATAAACTCACACACACTTTACTTTGTAGGTGTATAAAGAAAACTTATCTAACAACGATAACATACACTCATTAAGCTCATTGAAAATTTGACAAGTATGTTTCTAAACTCAGTTAGCTAAAAAAGTTGTACACATAATATAAAAGCTTATATCCTTTTCTGACAAGACATTCTTTCAAGGCAATATTCTAAACTTTATTTTCTATGCTTAGAAAGTGTTGTTCCTGTAACCATGACTTTGATGGTTCTATAACATATATTGTAAATTAAAAAGATCAATATTACTGACCAAGCACTGCCACTCCTGAATGAAGTTGAAGGTGTTGTTACTTTGTCCACTGGCAACCTTCTCTGAAATTGTAAGCAGCATCGTTTAAACATTGTTCTCTTATAACCAGGACTTCCTTTTTACCAGGGAGATGACCTTTGACCCTTTAAATTTAAAACAAGAAGGCCATGATGGCCGTATATCACTTACCTGAATACAATGATGAAAGCAATAATCTAGGATTTTGTGAGTGTTAACAAGACTTTCATTTGATTTGGTCTGGTGACCTAGTTTTTGAACCCACATAACCCATTTTCTAACTCGTCTGAGATTTCAACACTGACACTCTGAGCAAGTTTTATTAAAACTGCATAAAAAATGTGGGCCCCTGGATTGTTCATAAGCCAATTGTTGATGACCCACAACAAACTGCGGACAACAGACGACGGGAAAAGGCAATCACAAAACCATTGCTCAGGTGAGCGAAAAAAACTCATTTTGACTCTCATTATTTTAGCTGAAGGGTCAATTTTTCTTAAATCATGGCTACTTTGGCTTTATCATGGCAGAATCCAGTCAAAAATGATAAATACAAACCCTGAGATTCAGCATCTAGTGGAACCCCAGATAACTTTTAAACATACAATGTGGCTGATTTCTCAATGGGGATGATATATATTTAGACATGGTATTTATTGTGACTCTAAGCAAATTTGAAACAATTAGTTACTTACATTGAAGTGAAGATATTGAGAACCAAATAAAGTTTAGCAATAAGTGTTTAATTGTTTAGTAAGTATAACCCTGAAAAAGGTTATAGTGTTAGAACTGCCTTGTGAATTCCTTAAGAATTATATAGTTATTAAACTCAAAATTTGCGCATATGGAACAAAAGCAATCCCGACAATACCAGTGACACAGAAACCTCGTGATAATTGTAAGTATTGTTTAGTTTTTATTCTAGCTCAAATATCAAGTGAATTTGGTCCATCGTATTGAACAAAACCTCTTTCCCATTGTATCACATCTATAACAAGACATCCCGAATGTAATTCTAACCTCTGCCTTTATTGCAAACACTGAACATGTTTTCTTGTACTTTTTCATTAATAAATATGTTTATTGAGCAAAAGATCTTACGTGTTTAGTAATGCACGTATCACAATCTTTCAACATAGATAAAGTTTATGAATATTTTATAAATTTCCTGGCCAGGCATAATGGAATTACATGCTTATTACACAAAATAATTTCCACAGGACATTTGAGCTCTGTTTAACTTGAAGGTAGACCACTTAACCTTAAACATGACCTTCATCTAAAAGTAGAGAACAGATTGTACCAAGTTAGTTGAAAAAAAAAACTTGTACACACATGCAACAAAGTAACCAGCCAGCTAAACAAACATTCAAGGTAATTTTTCACTCTTGTCTGTGATCTTAACAATTTGAAAATAAGAGCACTGGGACTTGGAAGCAGCATATAGCCTCAATATGCTGATCATCTGTGATATTTAAGCCATATTAAAACTAATATGTATAACTGATACAGTTGCAGCAAGAACACATGCAGAAATGTACACTGCATGACTACTCCAATAATATATCACCCATTACTATAGGTCAAATATGTGGTTCTCTCTGACTGTGGGTGCCTAATAATCTTAATCATGATCAAATGGAACACTTTCCACCACAACACCAACAGCTCTATGAACAAAAATATTGATTTAAAGTAAGACTTACGGTTGACAGACGATTACGAAATTGAACAGTTGGTGTACCGGAATCAACAAAGTTATGCACACCATCAATCTGATTCTGAAAAGAAATAAAGCATTAAGCTGACAAACAAGATGCAGGCATGCATCATACTGATATCAGCAAATTACATTTAAGTTAATACTCAAACCAGAAATTTGTCCTTAGGACAAGGATGTCCCTGCTACAGTTTTTTTAAAACAAGCTCTTCACAATTTTTTTACATATGTATGCATATACTGCAAATAATGAAAAGCTAGTTCTTGCATGTAACATACTGTTTCATCAAGGTGCATGTATATTAGTTATTTTTAAATCCTTTCAAAGTTGAAATAAAGGCAAGGGTGCTGTGCGCAACACATTGTCTTGATGAGATTAACATTTGAGACAAGTTATTTCAAACACACACACTTCCCAAAAAGTGATGAAACTTTAGCACGGACTACAAAAAAAACAATGGTGTGCTGTGACCTTGACTTGAAGCAAATGACTTAGGTCTTGTGCATAACACATTATCATTATGAAATGAACATTTGTGCCAAGTTATTTCAAAATTACTTTACAAATGAAGTTATAGTCCGGATTTCTGAATGTGAGGTGCACAGGTATTATGAGCAACACACACATACTTGTAAGCACTGCCAATAGAGGACACTTGTCATTCCGCATCCAACAGAGGACTTTTTTATTTGTGGGTTTTTTATCTTCATATTAACAGATTAACATCATATATATGTCTTTAATCTGAAAGTAACATTTTTAGTTAAAATTTCATTCAGATATTTTTTTGTCAAATGACCTCCAAGTAAGGACATTTCACACTGCTGTGTAGCACATCCAACTGGGGACAATTCGAATTACACCTCCAATTAAGGACATTGACACACTTGCACGCAGAAAAGCCAAATGGGGACAATTCGAAATGCACATCCAAGTAAAGACATTATCACACTTGTGCACATCACATTCAAATGGAGTAAATTTGAATTACACCTCCAACTAAGGACATTGACACACTTGTGCGCAGCACATCCAAATGCAGACGATACTTACTGCACCTCCAACTAATTATATTGACACACTAAAATGACCCCCAAGTAAGAACATTTCACATTGGTGTTCAGCACATCCAAATAGGGACAATTCAAATTGCACCTAAAATTAAGGAAATTGAATCACTTGTGCACAACACATCCAAATGCAGACAATTTGAATTGCACAACCAAGTTAGGACATAAGTGTATAACAATCATCACAACTACCATCATCATAGGTTAGGTCCCAGACGGGCAGAACTGGGAGTACTTGCCACCCCCACCTTGCCCCCCAAAATACACATTTTTGGGCTAAATTCAGGCTCCATATTAACCGATTGACATCATTTATATGTGTATCAACCTAAAAATGATAATCTTTTAAATGTATGTCATATATTTTTTGTCAAATGATTTTCAAATAAGGACATTTCGAACTGATGTCAGCACATCCAAAATTTATGCCGACAGTTTGAATTGCTTCCCTAAGTAAAGACATTGACACACTGGTGCAACACAGCCCAATGAGGAGCACAGGGAGCACGTTGCCTTGGCCCAGAAAAAGCACATTTCAGGCTAAATTTAAGTTCCGTCCCTATTGTCTACCATGTGTTCACTGCCTTCATTATCCTGAAGCAGTGCCTGCATCATCATCTACATCACCATCAATGACATAATCATCAATATATATAGTGATCATGATGGGGTGAATTTCAATATCAACAAGGCTGTCTGAAGGACAGCTAAATCCCTTTCTGTGGATTCGGACATGAATGTGTACTTTTTGACCTTTAACCAACCATGACCTTGATGTTCTGCCATGTATATTATAAGCACATAGTCTCATGATAGAAATTATTTGAAAATCTTCCATAAAGTCCAGTTATGGAGAACATTTAACCTTGACCTTGTGGGTAGCAACCTGGATGTTGGGTTCTGTACATTGTGTCATACTGGTGATCACTTGTGCAAAGTAATTAAAAAACTTTTCATAAGCCAAGTTAGTAAGATATAGAGCAGGAATGACAGACAAAATCCCCTTCGGACAAAATCCCCTTCATGTATTTTTGTATATCTGGACATAATCCCATCCATGGGTGGACATAATCCCCTTCATCTGTGAAATTTTGAAGTGGACAAAATCCCCTCAATAAAATGGCTACCTAGGACAAAATCCCCCTCGGATTAATTTTGTTTATAATGAGGGTATGAGAGCAACATACTGCATTATGAATTAAGTCATCATTTTAAACAATTAAAATGAACACTGTTAAACTAATTAAAATGTTTTTCATACTAATCAATATAAGAAATTGCCTAATGAAATATATTTGTTATGTAGTTGATAATTTACCACAATTATAATGAACACTTCTAAACTAATTAAATTGTTTTTATTGATAATTTGGTTGATAATTGATCTGAACAAATAAAAAAAATATGTCTTATCAAGCTTATATAATTATGACGCTTAACTTGATACATAATTATAAACCAAAAAAGAAAAGTTCATTATTCATCAATTTTTATGGAGCATAATACATTAGAAACGTATGAAACAAGGGGATTTTGTCCGGGTAGGTAAGGGGATTTTGTCCAGCCTTGCAAAAACATGAAGGGGATTATGTCCACCCATGGAGGGGATTTTGTCCGGGTATGCGAAGGGGATTTTGTCCGAAGGGGATTATGTCAGGGTAGGTAAGGGGATTTTGTCCAGCCTTGCAAAAACATGAAGGGGATTATGTCCACCCATGGAGGGGATTTTGTCCGGGTATGCAAAGGGGATTTTGTCCGAAGGGGATTATGTCAGTACACCATAGAGCAGACGTGAAATGTCGATATTTGACCGTTTATTCCAATCCATAATTCCATTGCTGTGAACTTGTTTTATAAAAAAAAAATTGTTGTTTTTTTGTTGGTACCGGTTTCCCAGATGACTAACTCCCCCTAAAAAGATTAGTCCTTTAGTTAGGGGGAAAGTGCAAAATACAGTGTCCCATTCCAGAAACACTCCTGGTTCTTTTTCATGCCTGATGTATAGCTCAATACATGGGACCCTGGTTTTAAACTGTTATTAAAGTTAAATATTTCCTGGGAAGAACCAATA
The DNA here is from genome assembly GCA_012932295.1 of Cyclina sinensis. NCBI lineage: Eukaryota > Metazoa > Mollusca > Bivalvia > Venerida > Veneridae > Cyclina > Cyclina sinensis. The sequence continues at coordinate 17,595,541 of JAAONU010000017.1, read as the reverse complement.
CTTAGCCTCTAGAGCGTTGGAAAACGCTGGATAACCTTTCTGAAATTGCCAGTGCCACAACCGAGATTCGATCTGGGAACCTCCTGATTGGTAGTCAAGGGTTTTACTCACTAAACCACCACTTCACCACTGTTGGTTTCTGCATGCAACATTCAAGCAAAGAGTTACTTGAGTGCGTGACCATCAGTAGGTTGACGGACAGTTCTGTTCTGTGGGATTTTTTGTTCTTTTCAGAGAAAATCATGGGTAAAAAGAATCAGTACTCAAACCCAAGTGATTATTAAACCCATGACCTAAAGTAATACAGACATGGTAAGAACACCGCCCCTGGAAATTTAGTATACAAACACCAACACAGTACGTCTTGGAATAACTTGTGTCGTTTCCAGTACAATCACAGATGTCAACCTTTGACCTCAGTGTTACCTTGCCCTTTGAGGAAGGGGTCTGGGTGTTTTGCATGATATATTGTCTTATTATGGTAAAAATTTGTGCCAAGTTATTTCAAAATCCCTTGATGAATGGCTAAGTTATGGACCGGACATGAAGTAGACGCATGGACAGATGAACGTCCTAAATTTTTTAATAGGTAGCTACCCAGTATTGTTCTCCCCATTTCTTTCAGCCACATAACAGATTTTAGCCACATAAAAACCTTACTGAATGAGTAGCATCAAGGAAATTTACTATTACCAATTGTTCCCATAGCACACTTAAGTATCCATTTGTGTGTATGGACAGAAAGCCAGAGCCCATTCCTATATCACCCTTTTTTTTCTTCAAAAAGGTGGGGTACAATAAAATGAAATGACTCCTGTGTACCAACAGAAATACATTTGTGCAGTTTTTATCACTGAAAAGAAGTACATTAAGGGAGATAGTCTGAAAATTATTTAAGACAGAGTTATGGTTCTCTAGCAGTGCACTTCCTCTCTGTTATCTATTAATATTTCGAGTTTCACTTGAATCTGTCTAATACTTGCAGAGTAATTCTCTGTAAAAGGAAAATTCAGACCATGTTAACCTTTGACCTCTGTGACCTTGGTGGTAGGGGTCAGGGTGTTGCACATGACATGTTGTCTTATGGTGAATATTTGTGAAAACTTATTTCAAAATCCTTCTATGAATGGAAAAGTTGTGGACAAGACATAAAACAGACCAAAGTCAGACCAAAACTTTTGAGAGTTAGGAACCATATAAGCATATAGTTTTCATATTTACTGAGCAATTTAAATGAAAATAAATCCAAGGAACACCAAAGATAAAAAAGTCATATATTGTTTGAAATATTTTTAAAATACCTTTTATTTTGTTCAGATAAAAAAAAAAAACTATCTATATGCAAATCTGCATTTTCAAAATCAATCTGTTTATCTCAATCTGAATTAAATGCAGATCAAACATAAATGCCAACAAAGCAGCCTGAAGGACAGCTAAATCCCTTTCCGCAGCAGACATGAATGTGCACTTCTTGACCTTTAACCAACCATGAGCTTGATGTTGTGCAATGCACATGGCCTCATTGTAGCGATTATTTGTACAAAGTAATTAAAAAAAACTTTATGTAAGCCAAGTAAGTAAGTTATAGAGAAGACATGAAATGTGGATATTTGCATTTTAACTGTGACCTTGACCTTGTGGTTAGCACCCCAAATTACTGCGCTCTGCACATTGTCTCATAATGATGATCACTTGTGCCAAGTTATTTCAAAAAAATTTCAGCGGTTAAAAAAGTATGTAGCAGACACGAAATGTAGACTTTTTATCACTTGAGCTTTAAGTGTGACCTTGACCTTGTGGGAAGCAACCCAATAATTGCGCTCTGCACATCGTCTCATTGATCACTTGTGCCAAGTTATTTCAACAAGAGGGTCCATTGGACCCTGGGTTGCTCACCTGCCAACAACTGCTCAATGGTTGCAAGAGTCAGTGGATGCAAATACAATTGCCAATTGACTCAAAGGGTGCAGGCAATTATTAAGATCTTATAGTAACTCAAGTATTGTACAAGTCTGATTAAATTCAAATGAAAAATGAAGCTGCTATTGTGCAGACAAGGTCTAAATAGTTAATTTTGGCACTTTCAGGGGCCATAACTCTGGAACCAATAATGCAATATGGCAATTTGAAGAAAGGAACCAAGATCTTATGGTAATGAAAGTGAAGATCAGACCAAAATTAAGATCACTAGAGTGCAGAAAAGCTTTTATCATAACTTGACCTAGTGACCTAAATTTCAAAGTCACATGACCCAGTTTCAAACTTGACCTAGATATCATCGAGATAAACATTCTGTCAAAGCTTGAAGATCGGAGCAAAATTAAGACTACTACAGTGCGGACAAGCTTTTTCTATAATTTGACCTAGTGACCTAGTTTTCAAGGTCACATAACCCAGTTTCGAACCTGACCTGATATCATTGAGATACACATTCTGACCAAGCTTGAAGAAGATGGGACCAAAATTAAGACCGCTAGAGTGCGGACAAGCTTTTTATAAAATTCGAACTAGTTACCTTGTTTTCAAGATCACATGACCCAGTTACGAACTTGACCTAGATATCATTGAGATAAACAATCTGACCAAGTTTGAAGAAGATCGGACCAAAATTAAGACCGCTAGAGTAAATTAAGACCGCTACAGTGCAGACAAGCTTTTTCTATAATTTGACCTTGTGACCTAGTTTTTGAGGTCACATGACCCAGTTTCGAACTTGATCTAGATATCATTGAGATTAACATTTTGACCAAGTTTTAAGAAGATCGGAACAAAATTAAGACCGCTAGAGTGCGGACAAGATTTTTCTATAATTTGACCTAGTAACCGAGTTTAAAGGGTGAGATGACCCAGTTATGAACTTGACCTAGATATCATTGAGATAAACATTCTGACCAAGTTTAAAGAAGATCGCACCAAAATTAAGACTGCTAGAGTGCGGACAACAATTATGTCGGACAGAGAGACAGATAACGGACGAAAGGCGATCACAAAAGCTCACCCTGTCACTATGTGACAGGTGAGCTAAAAAATTTCCAGCGGTTTAAAAGTTATGGAGCAGACATGAAAGTGTTACTGACTGACAGACGGATGAACAGACTGAGGCCATTCCCATAATCCCTTCCCTGCTGTGGAAAAAACTACACGTGCTTTGACCCTTAAGTCAAGGCCTTCCCCAGTCCATTTTACTCTTGTCAAAATTTATTGATAAGTACACCTTGCCAGAACTGTCATAGAAGAATACAGGACCTTGGGTGACTGAGTAGTGACTAACGCAAAGTTATTAAAAATGAATTTGTAATCTGCACCTATGATGCCCAGTATGTACCTTATATGACCTGATAGAAATGGCAATGTTAAACTATTAAATTTCAGGTTAAACACACAATTTCCAACCAAAACATCAAATGCAAGCTGCAGTTAAAACTTGATCACTAATTTTCTATTTCTGCTTTTCACAGCCATACAACATATAAGTGCACACAGTTAAACCACATAAAATTCACACAGTCAAATTACAATACATGTATATCTAGTACATATCAGCAAATTTATGTCTTAAGTGACAGTGGATAATCTGCCTGTAGAAATTTATACTGTTTATAAACTGAAGTTGGGAATTACATCTTTAACCATCAGAAAATTCATCCTGGTGTCAGAACATCACATTACTGTTTCCTCTTCAGAGCCAGTTGACTGGATCTAAAAAATCCTTTAACCGTAGTCCATGATAGATTTTTAAGGATAGGATTTTTAGCAATAAAAGTCTCACACTCCAATTTGCCAGGAAGAACATTGTGCACAAAACAGCTTTTAAGTCCACTGAAGACAACTTCCTGCTCCTGCTTTGTCCATGGTTTTCTGATTACACCCTTTCTTCCTTTACCTGGAAGTGCAAGTATGAAAAATTAGATAATTACAGGGAAAATCCCATGACATAGATATACAGTCTTTGAAAATTGTGTCACAAATATGATAAAGTGCTTTTCTTATATTTACAAATTTTGATAAATAAGTTCTTGTTATGCCAACATTGTACACATAACATTCTTGTCTCTAGCAGCAAGACATTAGCATACAGCCAAACCTGTGCAAACAACAACCTGTGAATAAAGACCCACCTGTGAATAAAGACCAATTTTATTTGTCTCACATTGTTTTAACAAAATAATTTTAACTTTGAACAAAGACCATCTGTCTCTAGAGATAACTTTTCACCTTCAACTCAAACCAAGGTTATCATTTTTACCTCAAACAGAAGCCAGTGTTAACATTATTACCTAAAACAGAAGCAAGTAACATTTTGACCTCCAACTGAAGCCAGCTATAGATTTTATCCCTCTTACTGAAGCCAGTGGTAATATTCTCAACTCTAAAATAAACCAATAACAAGAACTGTCACTGTAAGATGACAATGCCCCCGAAAGTGGTGCTTTGACCTTTGATCTGAGAACCAGTCATTCAGGGGTCAAGGTCAAATAAATATAGGTCAGTAGGAAGGTCTTATCCAAAGAGGGTTGTGACCAAGTATGAAGTAAATCCACTCAGTAATAAGGAAGTTATGGCCAATGTTAAAGTTTTTTGACAATTGTATATCTAAGGTGAAGGTCATTCAGAGATCAAGGTCTAATAAATACAGGATAGTGGGATGCTCTTGTCCAGAGTGGTGCTGTGTTTAAGTATGAAGTATATCCAATCACTTATTTTGAAATTATGGCCAAATAATAGTTTTTGGACCATTGGATATTCAGGGGTCAAGGTCAAATAATTACAGGTCAGTGGGGAGGTCTTGTCCAAGGGGGTGATGAGTCCAAGTATGAAGTAAATCCACTTACAAATAAGGAAGTTATGGCCAATGTTTAAGTTTTTGGACAATTTGATCTTCAAGATGAAGGTCAATCAGGGGTCAAGGTCAAACAATTATAGGTCAGCGTAAAGGCCTTGTCCAAAGGGGTGTTGTGTCCAAGTATGAATTAAATCCACTTACGAATAAGAAAGTTATTGCCAATGTTAAAGTTTTCGGACGAACTGACGGACAGAAAGTTTAAAAACTATATGCCTCCCTTTGGGGGCATAAAAACAATTTCACCTCTAAATGAATGCCAGTAGTAACAGTCTCACCTCAAACTTAAGCCACTGATAAAACTTATACTTCCAAGTAAAGCCAGTGGTAAGATTTTCACCTCTAATACAAACAAGTGATAACATTTTCATCAATACTGAAGCCAGTGGTAACATTATTTTTCATAAAGCCTTCGGCTTTCGCATGTACAAATAGCATTCCATTCTGGACGTAACTATTCAGTCGCACATTTAAAGAATAAAAATCTCACCACTACTACCTCGCACATGCGCACTACATACGGAAGTGATAACCGGAAGTAGCACAAAACATGTGTCATATTCTTTCTGGCGTGGCTGCAATCACTTGTGTCTTTTTTGTCGCACAGATATTTATTTTTTCTGCTTGGTTTTAGTGTTTGTCATGGCCACAGCTAATACTGATACAGTTAGTATCATGGCCACGGACGACGAATCGTCTTTTGAAGGTTTTTCGGACGTTGAATTGAGAGATGGAAATAACAATTCTCGTTTGAAATCTGTTGTTACTTTCCCAGAGGAGACAGTTTCTTCAAGGTCGAAGGGAAAAGGTAAATCTACTAAGACTAAGCGTAAGTCTTCTTCGGTAGTTCCTGTTGTAACTGAAAAGAATTCATCTTCGGATGCTAAGACAAAGAAGGGTAAGACATCTTCGGATAGTCTTGACAGATTGCAACACACATCTTCGGATGGTGCTAGTAACGTCAGGTCTTCGGACTTTGATATCAGTAAACTTTCACCCACAGATATTGATCGTCTTAGGACTATGTTAGGGATTTATCCCCAAAGTGAGGATGAGTTAGATTTTCCTGACAGGCCGAACCTTCGGGTTGAGGTAAGTGCCAGGGATGTTGATGAGCCACAGGCTCCTAAGCGTCTTGGAAAAGACCTGGTTAATTCTTTATTTGAAGATAGTGACAACTCTTGTGATTATGTAGCAAATCAGGCTGAGAATGATTGTGTCTGGGATTTGCCTAAACTTAAAGTACCTGAGAAGGGTGGTGCAGTTTCTGAGTCTTTGGCTGGTTTGATTAATACAGCCTTTACTGCTCAGTGTGATTTAGAACCTCTTGTTAGCAAGTATAAGGTTCCTGAGAACTGTGAGAAAGTTGTTCCTCCATTAGTCAATCAAGAAATTTGGAAGACTATGGATAAAAAGGCACATCTCCAGGATAAATCCTTGGTAGATATTCAGAACTTAGTTATGATGGGTTTGCCCCCGATCATTCAGCTCGTGGATATTGTTAAGAAAGAAAAGTGCCTTAATAAAGAGGTTAAGACTTTGTTTTCTGACCTGATAACCATTTTTGGCCAGATTCAATATAACCTTAGCTTGAGACGGCGCTACTTTGTTAGGCCTTACCTAAAGAAGAAATACTCATCTTTGTGTAATATGTCTACACCCATTACTACCAAATTGTTTGGTGATGACATCTCTAAGGAGGTCAAGAGTTGTGATGCTCTTTCTTACTTGGGAAAAGAATCTCCATATAGTTCTTACAGGGCAGGACCTCAACGCTTCAGAGGTAAATATCGCCGTGGAAATTATGCCACTCCCTACCAGACTGGTTTTAGAACCCAGCCTTACCCATCTAGAGGGTCTTCGTTTCGGTTTGGCCAAGCTAGTGGTAGATCAAGACCTCCTAGGAGGTCTGCTACTGTTACCAGTTCTTTGGCTGGTACCCCAAACGGTCAGGAATAGTTGAGAAGGTAAGTTCTGTTGGTCAAACAATGTACTGTCTTGATATCTGGAACAAATTTACATCTGACCCCTGGATTTTGGGGGCTGTATCTGGCTATAAAATTGATTTTATTTCACAGCCTTTTCAAAGGAGAGTTCCTACCGAAATTCCTTTTTGCTCTGAACAAAGAGAAATTGTAGAAAAGGAAGTGCAGGAACTTTTGAAGAAGGGTGCCATTATCAGAACAGATTCAGAGCAAGGGCAATTTATTTCAAATATCTTTATTGTTCCAAAACCAAATAACAAGTTTAGACCAGTTATTAATTTAAAATATCTGAATGATTTTGTTCAATACAATCATTTTAAACAAGAGACATTTAATGTTGTTTTAGATTTACTTCAAAGAAATGATTACATGACAAAGCTTGACTTATCAGATGCTTACTTTTCAATACCGATACACCCTTCTTATTGGAAGTATCTGAAGTTTTCTTGGAACTCTACTTTGTACTGTTTTGTTTGTTTACCTTTTGGTCTAAAAATAGCTCCATATTTGTTTACCAAAATTTTGCGGCCTGTGTTTGCATGGTTTAGACAACAGAATATTCGTTGTTCTTACTATATTGATGATTCTATCAACTTAAATCAGAGTTCTGTGTTGTGCAAAACAAATATGTTGAAAATTTTGAGCACTTTAGAAAGTTTAGGCTTTACAGCCAATCGGAAAAAGTCTGTCTTGGTACCTTGTCAAAGATTAGTATTCTTTGGTTTTATTCTTGACTCTATACAATTTAAAGTGTTTCTTACTCAAGAGAAGTTGGAAAAAATAATCAGCAAAGCTTCAGCTCTTTTACACTGTGACCATGTGGTGGTCCGTGATTTAGCTTCTTTTATCGGATTGGTCATTAGTACATTCTATGCTATTCAGGAAGCCCCTTTACACTATCGGGCTCTTGAGCGGAATAAGGTTCTGGGGTTAGGCGCCACAATGGATTTTGATAGGAAGACAGTTTTATCCTTAAGTAGCAGACAAGAGTTAGTTTGGTGGATTGAAAATGTCAGGGTAAAAAATGGAAAAAGAATTAGGCCTTTGGAAATTTCTGTACGGTGTTGTACTGATGCCTCGTTTGTAGGGTTTGGAGGAATAGATTTACTCACTGGTATTCGTACTAGTGGTAGATGGAATTCTAAGGAAGCCCAAAATAATATAAATTTTTTGGAGCTTCTTGCAGTGTTCTACACATTGCAGGCACTTTATAGTACGAGTCATGATGTTCATATAGAGATCCAGTCAGATAATACTTCTGCCATATCCTATATAAATGATCTAGGAGGAATGCATTCTAAGAGTATGGATAGTTTAGCTAAACAAATCTGGGAATGGTGTTTAAGTAGAGAGATCTTTATTTCTGCTGTGCATGTTCCTGGTGTGTCAAATAGGGCAGATTTCCTATCTAGACATTTCTCTGATTCCACAGAATGGATGTTGAAGCAGTCTGTCTTTGACAGGTTATGCAGACAGTGTTTTTTACCAGATGTTGATCTTTTCGCTTCAAGGTTAAACCATCTTTTGCCAACCTTTGTTTCCTGGTTCCCAGAACCTGGCGCGATGGCCGTCAATGCCTTTTCTTTGTTTTGGGGTAGTTTTCAGCCTTACCTTTTTCCCCCTTTTAACTTGATTGGGAAGGTCATTAATAAGGTCGTGAGTGACAAGGTAAAAAGGGCATTGATTATAGTTCTTTACTGGTTTACGCAACCATGGTTTCCTGTTCTGTTGGAAAATATGTGTGCTTTTCCTATCAGGTTGCCGAGGCACAGAGACTTGCTGGTACTACCACACAATGGAATGTTTCATCCTTTACAGAAGAAGCTAAAGATGATTGGAGTTATAATATCAGGCGATCCTTGCAGGGTAAAGGAATTCCGGAAGATATTGCGGGTTTCATTTCAACATCATGGTCAGAAGGAACACGGAAGCAGTACAGTTGTGCTTGGAGAAAGTGGTATTTGTGGAACCATATTAGGTTTTCCAGTCCATTTCAGACATCTGAATCAGTAGTGTTAAATTACTTATATTTTCTATTCATGTCAGGCAAGTCATACTCTGTAATTAATTTGCATAAGTCTGTTTTGCTGCAAACCTTGCCATTCTTTGGGAATTCTTGGTGCTCAGACAGTAAGTTAATTATCAGATTTATGAAAAGTGTGTCTATACATAAACCTGCTAGACCTAAATACATTATGACTTGGGATGTTTCTGTAGTACTCTCATACTTGCAAACTCTTATGCCGTTGTCTCAACTATCTTTAAAACTGTTAACTTTGAAGGCCTTGGCCTTAGTGGCTCTTGCTACGGCTCCAAGAGCACAGACTGTGAAGGGTTTAGACCTCAATAATATGGTTGTTCAACAACAAGCAGTTGTTTTTTATTTTTGTGACATTTTGAAGACTTCAACCCTTAAGAAAGGGAATAGTTTCTCATTAAAAATTGAACACTTTAGTGATGAGAGACTTTGTGCTATGCATACTCTTTTGTATTATGTGAAAAGGACTAAATTACTTAGAAAGAGTTCTAGGGTTTTTGTTTCTTTTGTGACTTTTGATACAGTTACAACAAGTACTTTGGCAAGGTGGCTGAAGTCTGTTCTTCAGCTTGCAGGTATTGATACTGGAGTTTATAAGGCTCACTCTTATCGCTCAGCTTCGGCTTCTGCTGCCTTTAACAAGGGATGCTCCTTAGGAGAAATACTTAAGACTGCTGATTGGAAATCAGATAAAAACTTTAGGAAGTTCTATTGTAGGAACTCAGATAGTAATGTTTCTTTTAGTAATGCTGTTTTTCATACTTCAAGTAATTAAATAAAGCATTTTGGGTCACAGCATATTGTTTTGTTGGCTTTAAAGATGCTATTTGTACATGCGAAAGCCGAAGGCTTTATGAAAAATAATGTCCCCCCCATCCAAGCTTTAGTGCAGGATGGTGGGCATTATTTGAATGAAGCCGGAGGCCGAGCATGTACAGACCCTCCTCTTTCCAGTGGCTTTATGTTGTACCCTCCCTGTGTTTCAGTACAACAAAACAATCTTTAAATTATGACACATGTTTTGTGCTACTTCCGGTTATCACTTCCGTATGTAGTGCGCATGTGCGAGGTAGTAGTGGTGAGATTTTTATTCTTTAAATGTGCGCCTGAATAGTTACGTCCAGAATGGAATGCTATTTGTACATGCTCGGCCTCCGGCTTCATTCAAATAATGCCCACCATCCTGCACTAAAGCTTGGATGGGGGGACATTTTCATCTCCATCTGAAGCCAGTGATTAAATTAACACCTCCAACTGAAGCCAGTGGTAACATTTTTACCTCTAACAAAAGCCAGTGATAACAATTTTACCACCCAGAGAAGTCAGTGATAACAATTTTACCACCCACAGAAGTCAGTGGTAACATTTTTACCTCAAACTGAAGCCAGTGGTAACATTTTTACCTCTAACAAAAGCCAGTGATAACAATTTTACCACCCATCAAAGTCAGTGATAACATTTTTACCTCTAACAGAAACCAGTGATTAAATTAACACCTCCAACTGAAGTCAGTGGTAACATTTTTACCTCTAACAGAAACCAGTGATAACAATTTCACCTCTAACAGAAACCAGTGATTAAATTAACACCTCCAACTGAAGTCAGTGGTAACATTTTTACCTCTAACAGAAACCAGTGATAACAATTTTATAGGGCCGGGAATTATATTCGAATATTCGAAACACTACCGAATATTCGAACATTGAAAAATGAATATGAATATTCGAAAGAAAGAAAATTTAATGTTTTGATTTTTTTTTCTTTTTTTTTTTACTTTCAAATTTCAAACATCGTAAACTAGAACTATCGCTGAATGCGATTAATACCCCCACCAATGTCCTTGACAGAAGACGACATGGAAAGGTGGTTAAGGGAATAACTTTAGTGGCACAAATACATATACATAAAAAGAAATTATCTCTGGTGAAAAAAACAAACAAATTGTACAGGTAATAGTATAAATATATATTGTCAAATCATGTTCGAAACAGTTACAAATAACCTTTCATTTTCGTGAATATCTGTTCTAGTTTCAGAAACATTTAAGTATTAATGGTTATATCAGAACATTTTCTAAGCCTAAAAGGGGCATAACTTGTGTCATAATTCAATGGAATTGTAGAATTTTCGTCATCTGAGCTTGCTTGTAACCATTCATATAAATTTTAAGTTTCAAGTAAATATCTGTTCTGGTTTAAGAAATATTATAGTAAATAAATTCAAAGACATAAAAATGGACTTAACTTTGTCAAAATACAATACAAAGTTATCCCCCCCCCACTTTTTTTAGTTATGAAACTTGACCTGCATATCTTACTTGTGACACTTCGTATATATTTGAAGTTTCAAATGATTATCTGTTCTAGTTTTAGAAATATTCAAGTACATGTTAAAATTTCAGAACATTTTCTAAGTCAATTTTTGACCTTCAAGTGTGACCTTGACCTTAAGCTGGCACAAAGGTAAGATGGGTTCTGCACATTGCCCAGTTGGGGTGAACATTTGAGTCAAGTTTGAAGAAAATCCTTCCATTAGTATAGAATTTATAGAGCGGACACGACATATTGTCTAGTATTGATTGTAAGTAAATTAAAAGACTTAAAAAGGGGCATAACTTTGTCAAAATGCAATACAGAGTTATGAAACTTGACCTGCATATCTTACTTGTGATACCTCATATATCTTTTAAGTTTCAAGCAAATACCTGTACTAGTTTCAGAAATATTCAAGTACATGTTAAAATTTAAGAACATTTTCTAAGTCAATTTTGACCTTCAAGTGTGACCTTGACCTTAAGCCGGCACAAAGGTAACATGGGTTCTGCACATAACCTTGTTGAGTTGAACATTTGAGTAAAGTTTGAAGAAAATTCTTCCATTAGTATAGGATTTATAGAGTGGACACGACATATTGTCTAATATTTGATTGTATGTAAATTTGAAGACTTAAAAAGGGGCATAACTTTGTCAAAATGCAATACAGAGTTATGAAACTTGACCTGCATATCCTAATTGTGACACTTCATATATATTTTAAGTTTCAAGCAAATACCTGTACTAGTTTCAGAAATATTCAAATACATGTTAAAATTTAAGAATATTTTCTAAGTCAATTTTTGACCTTCAAGTGTGACCTTGACCTTAAGCTGGCAAAAGGGTATAATGGGTTCTGCACATAACCTTGTTGAGGTGAACATTTGAGCCAAGATTAAAGAAAATCTTGCAATTAGTGTAGGACTTACAGAGCGGACACGACATAATGTCTAATATTTGATTGTTTGATATTTGACCTTCAATTGTGACCTTGACCTTGAGCTGACACATGGGCAATATGGGTTCTGCACTTCCCCTTGTTGAGGTGAACATTTCAGCCAAGTTTGAAGAAAATCCTTCAGTTGATATAGGATTTATAGAGCGGACACGATAATGGAGACGGACGGACGGACGGACGGATGGACCGCCCGACCAACGGACTCGACAAAGCGAATCCATTATAGCCCCCCCCCACATTTTGTGGTGGGGGTATAATTAAACCCTTGACCTTCAATTGACCAGGTGTTCATATGTTTGTATAACGCGTGTCAACGATTATCGCCAATTAACTGTGAAAAGTTTGGGGTATAGTTGATTGAAAGGGCACCCGTTTCACAGTTTGTAATTTACCTGTTTAACAGTTTATAATGTAAATTTTTCCGACTTTAATTATCTTACTTTATTGTTTTCTGTGCATCAATCTTTCTGAACAATCGATAATTGTCCTAATTTTTGTGAAGAAGAATAAATCGGCAAATTAATCATGCTAGAAAATCTCTACTCGGAACCAATAACTTTTTGCAAACATTTTTTTTCAGATTTTTTTAAAGGGATGATTATGGACGTATCTTTCTCACTCTGTTAAAAAATCAAAAGTCAATATATCGCAATGCCGTCACGTGTTTGGAATTACTTTTCACGTTCTATTGATAAGTCTAAAGGATTATTACTGTCCGGAAAAGATAGTTTTGTGCAACAATGCACGTTAATGATTACTGTAAACAAGTACTGGTGTGACCCAGGATCAAATGATAAAAGCTGAAAGACTGCAAAAGGAGGGGAACATAAACAAATATTCAGCTTGTTCGTAAGAGCCTACGATAATTCATATTACTGTCAATCAAGTCACGTGAGTTACCTCCCGTTAATAAGACAAATGATCAGCAGCCGGATAAATTGACAATAAAATTATGAATTTATTTCAAAAGTAAGAATATAAACATACATATCAATTTACAATCAATAAAACAAAAAACTTTGACTTATTAATAAAGGTCTTCTTAATCGTCGATTATTTCAGCATATTAAAATAGTATAGTATTCGACCTAATCAATTTCGGATACTACGTAAAAGAGAAATATTGGAACAAATTTTGTAAAAACGAATATTCTAATATATTCGAACATGGAAAACGAATATTCGAACATCAAATTCCTTATTCGTTCCCGGCCCTACAATTTTACCTCTAACAGAAACCAGTGATTAAATTAACACCTCCAACTGAAGTCAGTGGTAACATTTTTACCTCCAACAGAAGCCAGTGATTAAATTAACACCTCCAACTGAAGTCAGTGGTAACATTTTTACCTTTAACAGAAACCAGTGATTAAATTAACACCTCCAACTGAAGCCAGTGGTAACATTTTTACCTCTAACAGAAACCAGTGATAACAATTTTACCACCCAGAGAAGTCAGTGATAACAATTTTACCACCCACAGAAGTCAGTGGTAACATTTTTACCACCAACTCAAGCCAGTGGTAACATTTTTACCTCTAACAGAAACCAGTGATAACAATTTTACCACCCAGAAAAGTCAGTGATAACAATTTTACCACCCACAGAAGTCAGTGATAACATTTTTACCACCAACTCAAGCCAGTGGTAACATTTTTACCTCTAACAGAAGCCAGTGATTAAATTAACACCTCCAACTGAAGCCAGTGGTAACATTTTTACCTCTAACAGAAACCAGTGATTAAATTAACACCTCCAACTGAAGCCAGTGGTAACATTTTTACCTCTAACAGAAACCAGTGATTAAATTAACACCTCCAACTGAAGCCAGTGGTAACATTTTTACCTCTAACAGAAACCAGTGATAACATTTTTACCTCTAACAGAAACCAGTGATAACAATTTTACCACCCACAGAAGTCGGTGGTAACATTTTTACCTCCAACAGAAGCCAGTGATTAAATTAACACCTCCAACTGAAGCCAGTGGTAACAATTTTACCACCCACAGAAGTCAATGATAACATTTTTCCCACCAACAGAAACTAGTGATAACATTTTTATCTCCAAAAGAAGCTGGTGGTAATATTTTTAGCTCAAACTGTAACCAGATGTAACATTTTCACCTCTAAATGAAAAGCAGGAGTAACTTTTCACCTCTTACTGAAGCCAGTGATAACACTTTTACCTCCAACAGAAGCCAGTGATAACAGTTTTACCTCCAACAGAAGCTGGTTGTAACATCTTACTTCAAACAAAAGTCAGTTATAAATCATTTACCTCCATCTGAAGTCAGTACTAACTGATTTATTTCAAACTAAAGGCAATTAATGTTAGAATTTAGTTAAATTTAGAATTTAAATTTGTATGTAGAAAATAAACCAGGTTTTGTTTCTAAAATAATCTGCTGTATTACAAATTTGTTTTATAGACTCTTGGCTGGGTATACTGCCTCATATAACCTGTTCAAACTGATATCAGCCCTCGCCTGGTGGCTCCACTTATATCAATTCAACCAGGCTATACAAGGCCGTATACCCCGCCAAGAATCTATATAACAAATATGATACCTTGCATGATTTATATAACAGTAACAGCAAAAGTTTACATTATTTTATCCCTTGTAGAGAAAAGAACACATCTAAATGAGAATAAAATAATTTCTTAATGTTTATGTCAGGACAAGAAATGTTTGTAAAATGACCTAATGACCTCAGAATCAATAGGGTCATCTACTGGTGATAACCAACCAGCATACCAAGTTTGGTGAACCTAGGTCAAAGCATTCTCTAGTTATTGATCAGATACCATTTTTAGGATGAAAGTCTCTCTGAGCTTGACCTTTGACCAAATGCCCTCAAAATCAATAGGGGTCATCTACTGGTGATGACCAACCAGCATAATAAGTTGGGTGAACCTAGGTCAAAGCGTTCTCTAGTTATTGATTGGAAACCGTTTTTAGGATGAAGGTCCCTGTGACCTTGACCTTTGACATAATGACCACAAAATCAATAGGGGTCATCTACTGGTGATGACCAACCAGCATATTAAGTTGGGTGAACCTAGGTCAAAGCGTTCTTTAGTTATTGATTGGAAACCGTTTTTAGGATGAAAGTCTCTGTGATTTTGACCTTTGACCTAATGACCTAAAAAATCAAGAGGGGTCATTTACTTGTAATGATCAACCAGCATACCAAATTTGGTGAACCTAGGTCAAAGCGTTCTCTTGTTATTGATTGGAAACCGTTTTTAGGATGAAGGTCCCTTCCTTTACTATCATCTACACATTAAGGTTGTTCATCCCTGAAAGTTTAAGCAAAATCTGCCATCCGGTTTATGAGGAGTTGCGTTTACAAATTTATTTCACTTTATGGTATATAGTGAAAAAATCAACAAAGGGCCATAATTCCGTTAAATTTGGTCGCAGCAAAAATTCCTTCCTTTACTATCATCATTCTACACATTAAGGTTGTTCATTCCTGAAAGTTTAAGCAAAATCTGCCATCAGGTTTATGAGGAGTTGCGTTCACAAATTTATTTGGCTATATGGTATATAGTGAAACAATCAACAAAGGGCCATAATTCTGTTAAATTTGGTCGAAGCAAAAATTCCTTCCTTTACTATCATCTACACATTAAGGTTGTCCCTGAAAGTTTAAGCAAAATCTACCATCAGGTTTAAGAGGAGTTGCGTTCACAAATTTATTTAACTTTATGGTATATAGTGAAAAAATCAACAAAGGGCCATAATTCTGTTAAATTTGATCGCAGCAAAAATTCCTTCCTTTATTAACATCAACACATTAAGGTTGTTCATTCCTGAAAGTTTAAGCAAAATCTGCCATCCAGTTTATGAGGAGTTGCGTTCACAAAATTTCAGGACGTATGTACAGACGTACAATCAACAAAGGGCCATAATTCCGTTAAATTTGGTCGAAGCAAAAATTCCTTCCTTTACTATCATCTACACATTAAGGATGTTCAACCCTGAAAGTTTAAGCAAAATCTACTATCCGGTTTAAGAGGAGTTGCGTTCACAAAATTTCGGGATGTACCTACAGATGTACAGTCGTATTATTGTACGGACTGACGGACAAGTGCAACGCTATATGCTCCCCATTTGTTGGGGCATAAAAACAAATTAGGTAATGGAATATTAATTGATCCCATTCTATTGATCATATAGAGAAATATTGAGTTACGATTTTTTCCCATGAAAAAAATTGAGAATTGTTATATTTTGTATGAATTGTGAAATTTACGACAAAACAAATAAAATTGTATTAATCAATATTGTTTGTTTATTTTCTCAAGACAAACATAAAATCATAAAATAAGTCAGAATTATGACAATAATGAAACTAAACAGTTTTTGTTATCGTATTGAACATCAAACTGGCAAATAAATTTTACCAACCTAAAAGTGTTTAAAATCAAACTTTTTTCAAAGCAAAGTCACTATTTTACAATGTTGATTTTTCCTCATTTTTAAGCTGCCGGAACACCCTGAACTTAAACAAATTTGTAAGTCAAATATCAGTCATTTCCGCAACACCTAAATGTAATTCAAAAATCTTGATTCGATTGTTAATGTCGTCAGAATTGTTCACACCAAAGAGATAGTTCACACTACATGTGGAAGGTTATCATAAAACCCATGGTAGTCATGAGGGATAACCGACTTGAGTTGCATTAGATGCATGTATTTGGTTTTCTGTATTGGTATACTATTTTTGTATAATTTTTTCGGTACGTCCAATGCTGAAACAACTCGGCCCCTGCTTGCTCTAGGCCTTGGAAGGTCCTGAAACACGTCACTATACCTGAGCTTAAACTCAATTGTTCCATTTGTGTTGTACCGAAGAACCCGTATATCAGTCACAGTAGCTTCTCCCGTTCCACTACCCGGTCTTATCGACGCATAATAATTCAGACCCTCGTAGTCATTGAAAAACTTATGGTCCACATATTTCACTTTGTATTTGGGATCTGTTGTTTTAGCAAGTAGAATTTTGTCCACATACATTTGAGGCACATAGATTGGCTGCTTACGCAGTTTTCGTTCTATAACGGAGTACACACTATCGCACTCCATTTGAGTGTACCCCCATTCTAAATATTTCTGATAAACTGTAATGTTGTTTTTAACCGCCCACAGAAGAAGTGCGTTTGCCATACTATTTCTATTCTGTTATGTGCAGCCACACTGTAAATGATAACAGTTTTTACATTCGACTTGTCTGGAATAGCGTCTAAGTAATCAATAACGCATGAGGCAAAAACATTTGCATTTAAATCACCATCACCCTCATGCCAAAAATAATTGTTTGCTCTATTTGTTGCAAGATCAAATAATGTGAAATTATGACATGACAGTTTCATTTTATAATAGATTACACTAGCCTCCAGATGCGGACAAATGAGCAGACTTTGAAGATCCATAGTTATAACCTTTACACTTTTATCTTGTAAAGCTAGGCTTTTATCTACACTTTCACTTTCTCTCGCCTCATTTTTCCTTTCAATATGAATGTTATAGTCATCAATATCAATATTCCCTACATTATGTTCTACACATTTGTCTCATTGGTCTTTCTTTGGTTTGAATATGGCCAAGTTAATATTTTCAAAAAGTTCTAAAAATCCAGTTTTATTGAACGGAATTTTCCCTTCACTTTGTGCTACACGAACATATTCTCGGTGTAGTTGACTCTTATTATCGAATGTACACTCAAGATACAGTTTCTTTGATTTCGATCTACAATAGTGAGACTCTATCTTGGGCAATTGGGTCAGATACTCCCTTTCTGCGTTTTCTTGTTCCTTGTTTAATCTTATACGTTCAGAATATGATAATCTACGCTCTTCCATTACTATAGTACTTTCATCTTCAATCTGCTCTTGCTATCTATTTTCACTTTCATTTGGTGTGCTAATGTTTACAGTCGTTTTCTTATCTGGTACCTTTTCCATTGAATTTGAAGCATTGTTACTTTCACTATTTTCATTATTTAAGCAATTATAGATGGTTCTATTATTCATGCCAAGTGTGGCACTAAACATGTTTTGGCAGACTTCCACTCTTTCAGATCCTCTCCTAAGAAAATATTTGCAGCTGTAAGTGTGCCGACTCTCTATAACTGGACCTTTAGTCCTTTGCTTAAGTTCAACTCTGTCAACATGCGATGTTATGTAACACCTTTTCTCTGCCCAGGACATTGGTTCCCAAAACTTTTCAAATATTTGTTCTCTATCTTTATCTGTAAATAAATCACAATGCGTGTTTTTACTCTTCTGACACTTTTTGCCACAGTTAGCGGGACACAGATATTTGCCTGCATGTTCCATACAGTACGTTTTAATCCCTTGTTCATTCTTCTTTACACCTGTATACTTTTCTCCTTTCATTCTTTTGTGTTTCTGTATTTCCTTCATTTTACCGTTTTTACGTTTTCTTTTCAATTGATTTGTTTTGAACAACTTCTTCATGGTCTATCTCTTGAGATACATTGTTGTTTTCATCAGTTTCTGAACTATGGTTCTCGTTCGGGTATTTCCAATTAGGATCTCGTACTTCATCGTCATAATCAACCGTTATATCAGAATCACTTAGATTTTCATGTTCAGGCCAGACTACTTGGTTTAGAGCACTACTTGGTAAATCCTTTGTGAATAAATTTGGTATGTTTTGTACTAAAGCTACTGATTCGACGTTTTCCTATGACGTAGATGGCTGAGGAACATGTTCAAAATTTTCACATGATAGTTTTGTTGCTGTGTATTCACTTGTACTTAGTTTTGTTTCATTTATTTTGCCATTTTCAATAGTAAAAATTAATGCACTTTTTGTTTCAGAATTTTCACATGATAGATTTGTTGTTGTGTCCTCACTTGCTTCGTTTATTTTGCCATCTTTAATCGTAAATCCTCTTTTTGTTTCAGAATTTGATTGAAACTTATCTTCATTCGCTTTTAGCGACATTTGTACTAAAAGTTTTCCCCGAGAAAACATTTTCCTTATTATTTTCTAATATAATATATGAGCACACTCAGATTTTTATATTACCTACAGAGCCCGCAAAACCAAATTTCATCTTTCATACTCTCTCAAGACAGTGCAAAGTAGTTCAATTGATCATTTAAGATACAGAAACAGTGTTCCACTGACAATTTAATACCACATACGTCTAGAATGTGTAACTGTTTCAATGAGGAGCACACCCTAACAACTTTACTTGGTTCAAAGTTATTAAAAGAAAGGTACAAACTCTCTAAAAGAGATAATGATCTGACTGCTTCTAAGTCTTCATCAACTAAATTCACACATTCAGAGAGATTCAGCTCTTTAAAATTACTGAAGCAACTTACGAAACACAGAGTAGATAATCTGCATCCTGTAAGGTCAAGTGATAGTAAGTCATCCTGTCTCAATTTTGTAGTGAATTGGAAGTCCAAAACATCTGATGATGCATGAATAATTGAGTTTGGAATATGGAACTTTTTTATTCCAACTGAATGATTTAATATGTCAATAAGGTTGTCCTTCTGCAGTTGCAGTTGAAAACTGAATTCAAAATTCTTCCACAGCCAAGATGTTTCACTGATCAATATATAAAGTTTTTTGTTCACTTAAGACACGCTTTGAACATGTTGAATAAGTTCTTCTAATGAAATGAAACTGAGAATATTTATGATCACTAAATCTGGTAAATCAGACAAGCTGCTTGATTCCTCCATTAACCTATAGAAAGAAAAAAGTAAGAAAAGTTACATTAATGCAGCTTGAAAGTGTCTTAAAACTTTTTAAATTAAAAGTTGTGCTTCAAAATTATGTAAAGGTATCATATCCCACCAATTTTATTCATGATGGTGTCTTGATTTTAAAATTAATAAAACTACTTCATACTTTCTCTGATGTCCTAATATATCCAAAACTAACTGAAAATTGTAAAATGTTCTTTGATTGCATTTAACCATTATTATGCTTTAAGTCACATCATTCAAAATTTGTAAAATAATGTCGCACCTGCTATTTTAAGACCAAACTTGTATGACTCAGTGTTGTCCATATATTACACAGGCCACACCATTAAAAGTGGTCAGAGAACCGACAGGAATGTTCATATTCAACAGCTTGTAACCTTTTGTACATGGAAAAGTGTAACATCTTCACAAACAGACCTGAAAATGTATTAAATTTTTCATTTTACAACTTTCATTTGATGTTCATGCTAAAGAACCTTTAACATGTCTTTAATTGTGTTTTTCTTTACTTTATAAAACAAAATGGCAGCTTGGTATTACTGTTTAAAAGTTAAGATACATACACAAAATGCTCTTATAACATTCAGGTAGAGTGTGGGGAAATGGCGAAACTCATCCACAAATTTAGATCATCAGAAATTTATTGTGTGAAAATGGCGAATTAAAACTGAGATAATAATGCTTTCCATAACAGTTGTTTAGAACAACGAAACCACTAAATAGAAAATAAAAATTTGCAGACTCGGAAAATATGGAGGATTGGCAATTTGTTGATCCTTTCTTTGATAGTAGGATTGATCATTCACGATAAAAAGGTGTTAAAGTGTTAGATACCAGTAATTAACATCATCAATATAAACATGAACATTCTGAACACTCTTGTTAAATGATTAAGTATGTAAAAACAGAATAAAACTTACATTTTTTAAATTAAACTCCAAAGTCTGTCCTTCACTGAATTGTTTACAGTCAAGCTTGGAAATTTTCGAACAAATTCTTTCCACCCAATGATTGTTCGCCAAAATGGCACATGCGTATAACTTTGACACCCAATTGGATAGGAACTTAGAATATTTCGCTGGAAAGGCGGGCCAGCTATGGTAATGCGAAAATAACTAAAAATGTTTTCGCGCCAAAACCGAGCTTGGCCATTTTCGCGGGTGAAGGACGATATGCCCCCTCATCTTTGATTGGGGGCATATATACAATAAATTATCTTGGCTGACACATTTAGATGGATGAAAAGACTTAAACTAAGTTTCAATCCAATACATTCAATATATTTCATACTTTGATATACAAGCATTAAAGAAAATGAAAACTTAAATAGGGTGTCCTGTGACACTGACACAAAGGCAATTACAATACCAGTAATTGTTCTTATTCATCCAATAGTAGATTAAAAGTCACCTCCAATAGAGAACACACTTGTCATAAATGCCATCAAATGAGGACACACAAGTAATCAAACTAGAACAATCACTAAAGGTGATTAATACCCCACATCGGTGCTTGATTCTGGAACTGGAAAGCTTAGAATCAATGGCATAATAGTTTAAACGAACAGTGACCATGACCCAACTGGCAAAATTTTCAATCCAAAGCATCGTCTTCACAGAAGCTACCTTTACAGAAAAATTTCATCACAATATCTCATTCCTAAAACAAGTTTTTGAGCAGAAATCATTTATTTTTTGTAACATTGACCTAGACCTTGGCCCCACCAGCCCCTATATCAAACTTGACCTGTATCCTGTGATGTTACACCTGTGTACCGTAACTGTTTAAACCTGTCAAGATTTCATGAGTTATCACCTGGAAACCATTTTATAACTATTTTATTCTTTTTAATAACAGTGACCTTGACCTTGGCCCCTCTAGCCCCAATATCAAGCGTGACAATATGTTATGATGTTACATCTTTGTACCAAAAATTGTTTAAATCTGTCAAACCATTAATGAGTTATTGTCCAGAAAAAGTTTTCTATTTTTAGTAACAGTGACCTTGACCTTGGCCCCACAAGCCCCAATATCAATGATACAACTGTGTATCAAAAATCGTTTAAATCTGTCAAGCCATTACTTGAGTTATTGTCCGGAAACCGTTTTTCTATTTTTACTTACAGTGACCTTGGCCCAACCAGCCCCAATATCGAACTTGACCTGTATCTTATGATGTTTCACCTGTGTTCCAAAATAAATCTGTCTAGCCTTTCATGTATATCATCCAAAATCCGTGTTCTATTCTTTGTAACAGTGACCTTGACCCCACTAGCCCTAATATTGAACTTGACCTGTAACTTGTGATGTTACAACTTTGTACCAAAAAATATTTAAAATATGTCTTGCCTTTCATGAGTTATAGTCAGGAAACCATTTTTTAATTTTTAGTAACAGTGACCTTGACCCCACAAGTCCCAGTATCGAACTTGACCTGTATATTATAATGTTATACCTGTGTATCAAAAATTGTTTAAATCTGCTTAGCCTTTCAAGAGTTATCGTCAGGAAACTGTTTTTTTAATTTCAGTCACAGTGACCTAGACCTTGGCCCCACAAGCCCCAATATCGAACTTGACCTGTATCTTATGATGTTACAACAATTTTTAAATCTGATAAGCCTTTCATGAGTTATTGTCCCAAAACTGTTTTTAAATTTTCAGTCAGAGAAACATTGACCTTGGCCCCACCAGCCCCAATATCAACCTTGACCTGTGTCTTATGATGTTACAACTTTGTATCAAAAATTGTTTAAATCTGTCAAGCCTTTCATGAGTTATCATCAGGAAACTGTTTTTTAATTTCAGTCACAGTGACCTTGAGCTTCGCCCCACAAGCCCCATTACTAAACTTGACCTGTATCATATGATATAACATCTGTTTACCAAAAATTGTTTAAATCTGTAGAGCCTTTCATGGGTTATCATCAGGAAACCACGTTTCTTATTTCAGTCACAGTGACCTTGACCTTGGCCCCACCAGCCCAAATATCGAATTTGACCTGTATCTTATGATGTTACACCTGTGTACCAAAACATTGTTTAAATCTGTCAAGCCTTTCATGAGTTATTGTCCGGAAACCGTTTTTCTAATTTCAATCACAGTGACCTTGACCTTGGCCCAAGAAGCCCCAATATCGAACTTGACCTGTATCTTATGATGTTAAACCTGTGTACCAAAACATTGTTTAAATCTGTCAAGCCTTTCATGAGTTATTGTCCAGAAACCATGACGGACAGACCGACCGACTGCCAACCTTGCTCCTATATACCCCCTCAAACTTTGTTTGTGGGGTATAATTAAGCCTTGGTCTCTTCATCCAGATAACTTTAGTTGGTATTGGATTTAGTATAATTTTAAAGATTTAATTTTGCCTGAAAACAGCTCTCAGTTTTTCACTGCTGATGTGAGCTTGCTGTTTAAAATGTATTAGGAAACTTCTAACAAACACACTCAACTCCAATTGAGGACACACAAAATGAGGACATTCACAACCACACACTAGACTGCCAACTGAGAACAGTTCTTGTCTTATGATCTATGGTTTTAGTCAGATTGCAGTAGGCAGAAATGGAGCAACAGCACAATGATAAAAATCCTGTGACAATTGCAAAATTTACCTGCATCCTGTCAGCTCCAGACAATGCACTGTTGAAGCCTGTGTCATAATGCTGAGGCATCTCCTCAGATTTCTGCTCTGATTGTTTTAGGGCTGCAGGCTTTTTTCTGTAACATTCTGGAACAAAGTGAAGACATCTTTCAAAAGTTCTTCCTTTCAAATAAAATAAAAGTTTCATAGTGTTTTGTTCGCATCATATCCATACAACTTGGTAACATAGCATTTTGAGCTAAGTTCAGTAAATTTTCCTAAGTCCAGTAAAAAATTCCATTAATGCTAAGCCTTAAAAGCAGAACTCTGAATTTTGTTTTGCATATCCAAAATCAGTCTTGATGGGTAATGATCCAAGCTGTATCAGGGGTTTCACTGGCTTATTACAAAGCAGAAGGAACTTTACTAAAATGTTCAGTTTTGATTGAAAAGTATGATCTCCTTTGGTAAACTGTTGTGGCCACTTTCAAAATTTTTGGAACCTTATAATCAATATGGTCACAAATGACCCAAGAGGTGATAGAAAAAAGGAAACCTATCCAAGGTTAAAGTTTAATTATAAGAAGTGCCAGACTCAACTCACTGATTTCTGATGATAGCACTGCTTTACTCTGTTAGTGCCAGGCTAACGTGAGGCACACAAGACTGAGACTGTGAAACGGGCAGACCTGCAGAAGATAAGCACAGCATTCATTTAAACAGAATTTTGTTAAATGAATGGATTTTTTGACAAACTGAAATTTTTCTGGGTGAAACTGCATAGAAAAAATTAATTTGCTTGGAAATTTTGCAAAAAAAAAGGTAAGTAAAGAAATGGATACAGTGTATTAGGAATCATCCAAAAGTTGTTTAACTTTTAAGAATATTTCTTTGATAAGTCCTGACATGTGAACAAAATATTCATCACTTATTACATAATGCTACAAGTATGCAAAATTTCATGTATTAACAACGTCTAAAAATATCGCTTTCAAAAAATGGTGCTCTGGCGCAACACATTTCACACCATTGGTTGCAATGTGACCAACATTGCAAGCATTACATTCGAGTTATAAAGGCAATATGTGCTGCTTAATTTTAAATATACGTTTCTATTTCAAAATAGGTGTTAGTTGTTATACTTGTATAGAGCAATGATCAGTATTATAAATTTTAACTTTTCAATGCTAAACCTGCCATATTTTGACTTTATCAACAAACGGACACTAAATAGCACTTTCTTCAACAACGGCACTATTGAACATCCATTTTCTGTCTTCATAGCTAAGTGTCTTCTGTAGTGTGTCATTTGCTGTGGAAAATTATGTTTTCAACTTATCAAAAAATATTCAGATTACAGAATTATCACTTTCAGTTGTATGTACAAATTTATTGTTCTTATACTTCCAACAGTTGGCTAAAAGTCACCTCCAACAGAGGACACACTTGACAAAAATGCCACCAAATGAGGACACACAAGTAATCAAATTAAACCTTGGTCTCTTGACTCAGGTCACTTCAGTTGGTACTGGATTTAGTAATATTTTAAAGATTTAATTTTGCCTGAAAAAAGCTCTAAGTTCTTCACTGCTGATGTGAGCTTGCTGTTTAAATTGTATTAGGAAACTTCTGACAAACACACTCAACTCCAATTGAGGACACACAAAATGAGGGCATTCACAACCACACACTAGACTGCCAACTGAGAACAGTTCTTGTCTTATGATCTATAGTTTTAGTCAGACTGCAGTAGGCAGAAATGGAGCAACAGCACAATGATAAGAATTCTGTGACAATTGCAAAATTTACCTGCATCCTGTCAGCTCCAGACAATGCACTGTTGGAGCCCATGTCATAATGCTGAGGCATCTCCTCAGATTTCTGCTCTGATTGTTGTAGGGCTGCAGGCTTTTTCCTGTAACATTCTGGAACAAAGTGAAGACATCTTTCAAAAGTTCTTCCTTTCAAATAAAATAAAAGTTTCATAGTGTTTTGTTCGCATCATATCCATACAACTTGGTAACATAGCATTTTGAGCTAAGTTCAGTAAATTTTCCTAGATCCAGTAAAAAATTCCATTAATGCTAAGCCTGAAAAGCAGAACACTGAATTTTTTTTTGCATATCCAAAATCAGTCTTGATGGGTAATGATCCAAGCTGTATCAGGGGTTTCACTGGCTTATTACAAAGCAGAAGGAACTTTGCTAAAATGTTCAGTTTTGATTGAAAAGTATGATCTCCTTTGGTAAACTGTTGTGGCCACTTTCAAAATTTTTGGAACCTTTTAATCTATATGGTCACAAATGACCCAAGAGGTGATAGAAAAAAGGAAACCTATCCAAGGTTAAAGTTTAATTATAAGAAGTGCCAGACTCAACTCACTGATTTCTGATGATAGCACTGCTGTACTCTGTTAGTGCCAGGCTAACGTGAGGCACACAAGACTGAGACTGTGAAACGGGCAGACCTGCAGAAGATAAGCACAGCATTCATTTAAACAGAATTTTGTTTAATGAATGGATTTTTTGACAAACTGAAATTTTTCTGGGTGAAACTGCATAGAAAAAATTAATTTGCTTGGAAATTTTGCAAAAAAAAAGTAAGTAAAGAAATGGATACAGTGTATTAGGAATCATCCAAAAGTTGTTTAACTTTTAAGAATATTTCTTTGATAAGTCCTGACATGTGAACAAAATATTCATTACTTATTACATAATGCTACAAGTATGCAAAATTTCATGTATTAACAACGTCTAAAAATATCGCTTTCAAAAAATGGTGCTCTGGCGCAACACATTTCACACCATTGGTTGCAATGTGACCAACATTGTAAGTATTACATTAGAGTTATAAAGGCAATATGTGCTGCTTAATTTTAAATATACGTTTCTATTTCAAAATAGGTGTTAGTTGTTATACTTGTATAGAGCAATGATCAGTATTATAAATTTTAACTTTTCAATGCTAAACCTGCCATATTTTGACTTTATCAACAAACAGACACTAAATAGCACTTTCTTCAACAACGGCACTATTGAACATCCATTTTCTGTCTTCATAGCTAAGTGTCTTCTGTAGTGTCAATTGCTGTGGAAAATTATGTTTTCAACTTATCAAAAAATATTCAGATTACAGAATTATCACTTTCAGTTGTATGTACAAATTTATTGTTCTTATGCTTCCAACAGTTGGCTAAAAGTCACCTCCAACAGAGGACACACTTGACAAAAATGCCACCAAATGAGGACACACAAGTAATCAAATTAAACCTTGGTCTCTTGACTCAGGTCACTTCAGTTGGTATTGGATTTAGTATAATTTTAAAGATTTAATTTTGCCTGAAAAAAGCTCTTAGTTTTTCACTGCTAATGTGAGCTTGCTGTTTAAAATGTATTAGGAAACTTCTGACAAACACACTCAACTCCAATTGAGGACACACAAAATGAGGACATTCACAACCACACACTAGTCTGCCAACTAAGAACAGTTCTTGTCTAATGATCTATAGTTTTAGTCAGATTGCAGTAGGCAGAAATGGAGCAACAGCACAACGATAACTAAGAATCTTGTGACAATAACAAAATTTACCTGCATCCTGTCAGCTCCAGAAAATGCACCGTTGGAGATTGTCTCATAATGCTGAGGTATCTCCTCAGATTCCTGCTCAGATAGTGGTGGGGCTGCAGGCAAGACTGAAAATATAATGACAAATATGTAGTAATAATAATGGAATGACAAATATATTAATTGCAAATTGTTCTGCATAATTTAGATGATGAGTGTTGAATACACAGAAAAGCTAGATGCAATGCTTACAGAAAGAACCAAAGGAAATGAATCCAGAAGTTTTAAACAAAAAAACCTTTTAAATAAACATAACAATATTAATTCATTCCATCTGACACAATCCCTTTTGCCCACATATTAACAACACATCAGAATAGAATAAAAACAAGAGGGCCATGATGGCCCTAGATCGTTGCAGGTTTTGCTGTTAAGCAGTATTTCATATTTCAATTAAAAATATGTAAGTAATGTAAATATAAATATGTCAAATATCAGTCAATAAATAAAGGCTCTATGACAGAAAGTAAAAATATCTATCATAAGCTATGGTGACCTTGACCTTAACCCAGTGAACTCAAACCCTACCCATGGGTAGAGGTTCATGCAAGGATCCTATATACTGAATATCAAAGATATTGGTCTTTAAATGAAGGCTCTAAAATGTACAGTAGATCTCGATAAACTTTCCTTAACCTTGGTGACCTTAAACCTATTCAAATTATTTGTAAAAGCTTGATAAAGCTTGCTTCAAGCCAAATTTTAAAAATCTAGGACTTGCGGTTTCAGATATGAAGATTTTTTGAAGTTTTTCTTCTACACTTCTATTTAAAACTTGTGACCCCCTCGGGAGGGGGCAAACAGTTACCCCAGGAAAATTTGTCTAACATACTTGGAAGACGTCCTCCAGACATTGCTACATACCAAATCGTAAGGCTCAGGGTTTTGTAGTTTCATACAAGAAGATTATTCAAAGTTTACGCTATATAAACCTATGTAAAAATCAGTTGACCCCCAGGCGGGACCAAATTTGACCCCAGAGGTATAATTTCAACAAACTTGATTTAGGTCTACTAGATTTTGCTACATACCAAATCTTAAGGACCAGGGCCTTGCGGTTTCAGACAAGAAGATTTTCAAAGTTTTCCATATGTAAAATCAATCGACCCCTAGGGCGGGGCCAAATTTGACCCAACCTTGGTAGAGGTCCACAAGTCAATGCTACATTCCAAATCTTAAATCTCTGGGCCTTGTGGTTTCAGGCAAGAAGATTTTTAAAGTTTTACTATATAAGCCTATGTAAAATCAATTGACCCCCAGGTAGGGGTCAAATTTGACCCCAGAGGCATAATTTGAACAAACTTGGT
Source organism: Cyclina sinensis (assembly GCA_012932295.1). Classification (NCBI taxonomy): domain Eukaryota; kingdom Metazoa; phylum Mollusca; class Bivalvia; order Venerida; family Veneridae; genus Cyclina; species Cyclina sinensis. The sequence goes on along the minus strand of JAAONU010000017.1, from coordinate 17,567,125 downwards.
AAAGGTCCATACGATAATGCTACATTCCAAATCTTAAGGCAAGGGGCTTTGTGGTTTCATACAAGAAGATTTTTTATAGGTTCACTATATAAGCCTAAGTAAAATCCATTGACCCCCAGGGTGGAGCCAAATTTAACCCCAGGTACATGATTTTAACAATCTTGGTTGAGGTCCGTAAGACAATGATAAATACCAAATCTTAAGGCTCAGGTCCTTGTGGTTTTAGACAAGGAAGATTTTCAAAGTATTCCTAATGTAAAATCCATTGACCCCCGGGGCGGGGCCAAATTTGAACCCAGGGGCATAATTTGAAAAAACTTGATAGAGGTCCACTAGACAATGCTATATACCAAATCTTAAGGCTCAGGGCCTTGTGGTTTCAGACAAGAAGATTTTCAAAGTTTTTTCTTTCAGTTGCCATAGCAAGCAGAGGTCTTGTTGGAATTGAATTCTTTGAACAACTTTTGTACAGCGTCATGCAAGGAATATCCCAGGCATGTTTCATCAATGTTGGTTCAAGGAAATGATTACTGCTCTATCTGCATACTGCAAAACTCATCAAGGGCCATAACTATGTTGAAGGGTCTGACAAGAATACAATGATAATATGCGCATCTCCTATTGGTACTGATTGTTTCCACAAAGTTTTCTTAAAATCCAGCCAGCAGTTGCAGAGAAATAGCACGGCAATGATTATTGCTCTATATATGCATACTACAAAACTAATCAAGAGCCATAACTCTGTCATGAAAGGTATCACAGCCATGATATGAACATTTCCTCTTGGTATTGATGGTTCCTATAAAATTTCATTGAATTCCAGCCAGTAGTTGCAAAGAAATAGTGCGGAAACAATTATTGCTCTATATGCATACTGAAAAACTAATCAAGGGCCATAACTCTGTCTTGATGGGTCTGACTAGAACAAGGTGATGATATGCACATCTCCTATTGGTATTGATTGTGTCCAAAAAGTTTTCCTGAAATGCATTCAGCAGCTACACAGAAATGATTGTTGCTCTATGTATGCATACTACACAACTAATCAAGAGCCATAACTCTGTCTTGAAGAGTCTGACCAGTACAAAGTGATGATATGCACATCTCCTATTGATACTGATTTTTCCAAAAAGTTTTCCTGAAATGCATCCAGCAGCTACACAGAAATAGCACGGAAATGATTATTGCTCTATACATGTATGCAAAGTGCACAACTAATCAAGTGCCATAACTCTGTCATGAAGGGTCTGACCAGAACAAAGTGATGATATGCACTTTATATGAATGAACACTGGACGCGGTGGTCATTTTACTCCTCAAAGTAAAATCAGTAAAGTAAAGACAGTAAAATCACGGGGACGGGTGTTCGTTGTCAAAGTCCGCGCTTCGTGTACTGAATGTAAAAGTTGTGACCCCAGGGGAATAAAATGAAAAATCTATGTAGAGGACCACTAGGCAGTGCTATATACTAAGCATCAGGGCTCCTAAAATTTTGAAATCTCAATCGGTCCGAGACCTCGACACCCCCCCCCCACCCCCCGAGACCAAGAACCAACAAAAAAAAAAATAGAAACGATTTAAGGGCCAAGAACAATTTGAGTTATGATAGTGTTGACGTCGCGAAAATATGTGTTTTTCAAAGCGAAACTAGAATTAGAGCTAATTTTACAACGTCAAACTAGTCACTGATATTTTAAAGTGTGCTTTGTGCTGCAGCTAGCCACTACAATTACTATTAAGCCATTAATGAAATTAAGCAGACGACAGTTATCGCCTATTTCGATGCACACTCCTCGCACCGGTTACGTCACGCTTTTCTGTACTGATCAGGGGAAGTAACCGCTGCGGGGAGTATGATTTCGATGAAATTATGTTTCACAGTTTGAGCCGGTCAACTTTAATCGATTGGCCGGCTTTAAATCAAGCACACTTTTACTTGTTTACAAGTTAATTGGCGATAATTGCCGCGGGCAACAGTGACAGTTTTATGGTTTTATGATAGGTGTGAAGTACCGGATTAGCGATCAATTGTGGTTTTGGTGTGAGATTTTGACTGTTTTTTGAAAAGTTAGACAGATTTTTTTTTTTTGGAAATTATCTGGACCGATTTTTTAAGGACTTTTGGACATCGAAATCGGTCCATAGAGATAAAATTCGGTCAAAACCGGCAAATTTTCGGTTTTCGGGAGCCCTGCTAAGCATGGTGTTTTTCTGAAGAAATTACACATGTATTGGACTGACAGACACATGAACATACAATGAACATTAATTAATTTATTTGAAATAAATGCGATGTTGTTTATGACAAGAAGAATTTTAAAGTTTTTTCTATATAACTCTATGTAAAACATGTGACCCCTGGGGCGGGGCCATTTTAGACCCAGAGGCCATGGTTTGAACAAACTTGGTAGAATTCCACTAGACAATGATACACACCAATTATCTAAGCTCTATGCCTTAAGGTATCTGACAAGAAGAATTTTTAAAGTTTTTCCTATATAATTCTATGTAAAAGAAGTGACCCCTGGGGCGGGGCCATTTTTGACCTAGAGGCCATGATTTGAACAAACTTGGTAGAGGTTCACTAGATGATGCTTTATAATATCTAAGCTCCAGGCCTTGAGGTTTCAGAGAAGAAGATTTTAAAGATCCAACTTTTAAAATCTGTTTTTAGCTTCATTGACCCAGCAATGTGGACCAGAACCATTTGAACGATCTTGGTAGAGCTTTGTACAAAAAAAATCCCAGGCAAGTTTCATCAAAATTTGGCCCAGTGGTTTCAGAGGAAATGTCGTTTGAATGAATTGTCGATGACAGATGGATAAGGGCGGACGACGGACAACCACTGATCCTAAAAGCTCACATGAGCACTATGAGCTCGGGTGAGCTAATAATATATAGGTTAGATGCAGAAAATTTTAATTTACGTATTGAGTAAAAAAAGGACCTAACATTTGTTTCATGGATAGTTGAAAATGAAGAAGCTAGGTCATAATGTTGGATTTTTAAATTTGATATCAATATTAAATATTTACACAAACCCTTAAGTGAAGAAGAGGCATAACCTTACAAATATCAGTTTTTTTGAAAGTGATGTAGATTATGATGGTGAAAATTTATTTCAAGTTTGAACATGTTGAAGTTGATATCGTTTGTAGTTTCAAAGTTCTGCATAAAACTCTAACCAAAAATCTTAATGAATCAAAGCACTGAAAGTACTGATTGGGGGCGAAGAATGAATACAATGAAGAGTTTCAAAAGTAACAATTCCTTTGCAAAATGTTGGAAATTGTCTGATCGTGTTTCAGTTCTTTGACTTATACCGTCACTTTTTTTGAAACATCAGTATCGTGGAAACCTTGAAGATACAGAACTGAAACTTTGCAGACACAGTAGTTGGTAGGACGCACATGACTCTCTATCACATTTTCTAGTTATTGTCCGTTTTAGGAACTTCGACTTAAATAACAGCATTTAAACGTTTCACCAGTGCAAGTGACATATTTTTCATTTACAAAAATAGGTCTCTGAACTTAGGAACAGCATTTTGCTTTTTACATTCAGGACAATCACCTGTGCAAAGCAAAAAAAAACCACAAAACTAATAATATTTTGACAGTTACAGCCTTTAATACATGAGCTTGTTCATTTAAAAAAAATCTTAAGAAGCCTTGGTGATCATCTCTGAAACTTGTAGATGTACCATGTATTTTGAAGTGTAATAGACCCATTCTTACTACGGAGGTAAAACTATTTTTTTCATGTTAAGAAACTTAACAACACACAATGTAACTTTGCCTACATAGTCATCAGCAGGAAGAGATTTGAAAACAGACAAGAACACGAGGTCAATATAACATTTACTCTAGAATATAAAATAAATGAGATCAGACTAGTATATACCAGTGGTTTTATGCATAGGAACAAATTTTAAAAAAAGTAAGCAGAACTGTAAAAGACAACATAAGTTCCACTCACATACATTCTTCAAAGAAAGGACAAGACATTTATATCACTTTTTTAGGTACATGTAAACCTTTCTTAATGTCATTCAACAACTGTGCATAAAGGCTACTGAGAGACTGGGGATTCGAGGCATCGCCAAAATTAAATGTTAACTAAGACTACAAATGTATTTGTTTTAGGTTAATTTATTTCTGGATTATTGCTATTTAAGGAATTCAGTTCTGCTCTGAAAATTTAAACTAGTCTAGTGCACAGTAAAATGTAAATAAACCTTGTACTTATATTTCCAAATCAAGACCTTATTCAAACAATAAACTGGCCACACTTTGCATCATATAATAGAAAAAAAAAGTTCACGACAACAAAATGAAATAAAAACAAAATTAACAGAAAAGATTTTTCTATAACTAAGTTACAGTTTTTCTAAATCTGAGCATCATTTTTTCTGTGATATACTTATTCTATCATGTTTATGCACCTTCATATACAAGAAGTTTTCATTAATTATTCATCTATTAATGCACTTGTCTTCCTATTGTATAATGTTCTTGTGATTTTGGATACTAGATTTCCAAGTTTCAACAATTTTAACTCCTAAAATTTCACTGCCTTGCTTTTCGATCTCCAAATGAACTGATCCATGTTCTGCAAACCACAGTGGCAGGGTCATCACCAAGAGCAAAGAAGAGAACATCTGCTGGCAATACCATGACAATGTATCTTGCAGTAATAACTCTGCCTTGCTGTCTTCCATACTGACCGCAACTACATGCAGTTCCTCAAATGCAAAGCCTGTTTCACAATTCTAAAAATTATGAAAAAAAAACATTTGGTGAACAGGCATAATTACACAATGTTAAGTCAAAATATCAAAAGATGTTTTCACTGAAACTTTAATTGGAAATACATGGGCAATCAGTGATCACATGTGTCGCCTGATGATAGCCAAGTAAGCAGTTGCATTGAGAGGTGATTGGACAGATTGTTGGCTAAAACGAGATTTTTATTCAAGGGCCATAACTCAGCCAAAAATCATTTAACCGAAAAACCTGTTAAACAAGCCCAAGTACTTGAGGTACCGATCAATCCTGTAACATTGCATTCAAATTGCTTCAGTAGTATAAGAGAAGAAGTCCAGACGAAGTTTAAAAATAAAAATCATTAAAGGGCCATTACTCTGACAAAAAACATTGAATTGGAAAATGCCGATGATTTGCACAACTTAACTTGGTACTGATCATTCTAGTAAAGTTTGGATGAAATTGCACCAGTACTTTCTGAGGAGTAGTCTGGACAAGTATGTGACAGATGGACGGATGGACAGACAGACAATGGAGAAGTGATCCCTGCATGTAACGGCTTCTTTGTAACATGTCGCAGCTACTGTGAAGCAGGCAACACAAAAATCATTAACGGGCCAAAACACCTTTTTATAATCAAGGGCCATAACTCAGCCAAAAAATTATTCCACTTAAAAACCCATTAGATACGCACAAATACTTGAGGTACTGATCAGTCCTGTAACATTTCATTCAAACTGCGTTAGTAGTATAAGAGAAGTTTAAAACAAGAAACATGGCAATGCCACGAAACCAGGTTTTCAAAAATGTTGTTCTGATTCTATACTATAGTATGAATTTTGGAATGAAGATTGCTATGAATATTCAAAAGATTATAACATGACATGAAGGAAAAGATAATATTCATGAGAATACATGATAATGAGTAGGATGTAAATTTCGGCTAACAATACTGTCTGCAAGGAGTATACTTAATAATGAGACAACAATTTCTGCACGTCATCTTGATGTGGTAAACATTTGTCTGAAGTTTCATCAAAATTCTTCAAAGGGTTGAAGAGTTACAGAGCGGACAGGATTTTCAATGTTAATGTCACTGTGACCTTGACCTTGGAGCCATCAAAATTCTTCAAAGGGTTGAAGAGTTACAGAGCGGACAGGATTTTCAATGTTAATGTCACTGTGACCTTGACCTTGGAGCCAGCCATGCGGAACATGCGTTCTGCACGTCATCTTGATGTGGTAAACATTTGTCTGAAGTTTCATCAAAATTCTTCAAAGGGTTGAAGAGTTACAGAGCGGACAGGATTTTCAATGTTAATGTCACTGTGACCTTGACCTTGGAGCCAGCCATGCGGAACATGCGTTCTGCACGTCATCTTGATGTGGTAAACATTTGTCTGAAGTTTCATCAAAATTCTTCAAAGGGTTGAAGAGTTACAGAGCGGACAGGATTTTCAATGTTAATGTCACTGTGACCTTGACCTTGGAGCCAGCCATGCGGAACATGCGTTCTGCACGTCATCTTGATGTGGTAAACATTTGTCTGAAGTTTCATCAAAATTCTTCAAAGGGTTGAAGAGTTACAGAGCGGACAGGATTTTCAATGTTAATGTCACTGTGACCTTGACCTTGGAGCCAGCCATGCGGAACATGCGTTCTGCACGTCATCTTGATGTGGTAAACATTTGTCTGAAGTTTCATCAAAATTCTTCAAAGGGTTGAAGAGTTACAGAGCGGACACAATTTCGTTTGACGCCCATCCGCCCATCCGCCCATCCGCCCATCCGCCCGCCATACCCCAATCTAATAACCAGGATTTTCAAAATTGAAAACCTGGTTAAAAATCATTAAAGGGCCAATCATTAAACTGGAAAATTCCGATGATATGCACAACTAGACTTGGTACTGATCATTCCTGTAAAGTTTGGATGAAATTGCACCTGTAGTTTCCGAGAAGTAATTTTTGTGACGGATGGACAGACTGACAACAGAGAAGTGATACCTATTTGTCGTGGCTACTTTGTAGCAGGCGACACAAAAAAATATATAGATCACTGTAATGACACATTAAGAAGGCATTGTAGTAAAATACAAGATAATTGTGGAATTAATTTAGATAGGTAATAATTATAAGTAAAAAATTCTGCATAGAATCGTATTCAAACTTCACAGAAATATTGTTCAAATATATTTTTATTGTAGTTATTATTTTTAGGTTTGTTTTGAATTTAATGCCCATATCACATTCAATAATTTATCAGAGCGGGCAGTTTATCTAACCATCCTTCTTTTATGGCCAGTCTCCATAAGAAACTGCCAACATTAAGGGCCATAAAGTAATAAATGTAACATAATAAGGTATCATACAATGAAACAGACCATAACATTTTGATACCACATCTGAAATTTATCAAACATACCTTAATTGATGTTTGTACAGTTGTGGACAAAGTCTCATTTTCTCACATCACCTTTGTTACTTCCACAAAATCCCAAGTGGCATCACAACATGTTGCATCCCACTAGAGTGTGATCATTGCCTTCCGAGATCCATCTTAATGTGTAACTGTTTTATTGAAACATCTGTTCCTTTGACCTTAAACATTCTCTGGTTGTCTTCCTGCAGGATGAAATAATCAGTAAAAATATCTGAACTACTCACTGGTTCAAACTTGTTCAAACATAATGACCTATATTAGGCAACCTACATGTACTACACATAACTTCCACCAAGGAAGACTAGTTTCACTAATTTTGAGTTTTATGTACATTTTAAACAAATTTTGTGCCTCATCTAGCACAGGCAGGTGGTTTATCTGTCAGACAATGATCAGGCAGGTGGTTTATCTGTCAGACAATGATCATTACATAAATGTGCCAGACTCCACTCCTGATCTCTTTGAGAATCTGCAGCCTTTATTTAACATACATGTACAGCAGGGCTCAAACCAACTGCCCTTTTTATTAGACTTAAGTAAAAAGGTTTACAAGTCAGTGACTCTAACCAACTGACCTGAAGTAAAACCAAGACAAAGGTTTAATGCAAAAGATAAAAAATATTACAATAAAACATCTCTAGCATTTTTTACAGAATGTTTGTTTTTTATTATGATATCTATCAATATAAGGTTGTATGATAACTATGGAATTAGAATAAAGACATGTTAAACATGAGAAATCTTATAAATTTGTTTTGTTTAATCTTACACAACTCACCTCTATAATCATACCCTCCGTACACACAGACCCTTTGTTTAACCATAGGTCAGTGAACTCTAACATGCAGAGTAGGAGCAAGGGTCAGGGGTACTTCCGTAGAGACGTTATCACAGTTAACTCTGTGCTCCTCTGTCGTTATCATATTATTTGTGATAAACACGTTTGTTGCTTGTGTTGCAACAAGGTAGGCTGGTTTGTCATCCCTCTTCAAAATTACCTCCCCCAAAACAACAGTTTCCTCCTTTTGGCTGGTGGTTTACCTGTCAGACCATGATTATTTAAAAAGTCACATAACTGCATAGGCCTCCATCACATGGCCGTGCAGTCTATCACTTCCATTAGGGCCCTTGTAGTGAGTGGTTTGTGCAAGTGCCATAACTTGTACTGGCATCCCATACGGTCCACTTCCATTGTTTACTATCTTTAGAATGATGCTCATCTTGAACAAGAGTAAAAATGATAAATAATAGTAATATTCTGTAATTTCATAGTCAATTTGTTCTTTATTAATCTTTGGAGTTCAAAGGTTAGGAATATCAGGTTGTTTCAGCTGCACAGTAAGCACATACTTACTGTTACCATAATAAGGATTAACAAAAAAAGCCAAATAATACATGGTAAAAGTGGAGTGAAACTGGTGATATGGTGACCACCAACCATGTCACATACCATCACAAGTGTTTACAGTGCTTTATCTTAAAAAGTCAGCCTTGTCAAATCATTTCTCTGTTTAGTTCCTCAATTTCTTTGACCCATTCTTGCAAAGAAAACAATAAGACATTTTGCCCCATTTCTCAATGTCACAAATTTTGAGATAACAATTGATCAACATAATTATACAAAAAACAGAAAACACATGATAATTTCAAAGATGATTTCAATTTAAAAAGCAATAACTTATCCTATGCAGGAAAAAATGCTTCTTTTATGGTAATCAAAATAATAGTAATGAAGAATAATTACAATTTCCTTTATCTTTAATGCCTATATTAAAATAAATGAGCAGACAGAAAGGAAATGTAAACAAAAAATACTTAGAATCTAGTTTAATGTATTTAAGCTATCATTTTCATATATTTCGAGCATTAAATCTTCATCTTGCAAGTTGCTTATTTTTATTATTTGTGTTTCTCAGCATTGACTGATACACATGAAACAAAAGAATGACAATCTTCCTTAAATTGGGTTAAGACACTAGTGTTTTGTATGTTAATTTGTTATTTGTTTGCAGCTATGAAAACTAATTCTATGCAACTTCAGAGAAATAAGTAGTTAATAACTATGCTATCAGTCATATGGACAACTGGTACGATAAAAAACCCTAAATGCAGACAGAGTTCTTTGTAGTTTTTTTTGTTCAATGAACACATACTACTTTTGAGCACAGGGACATGGCTCACTGGTCAATGTGCTGTTGTGTCACTGTGCTTTTGAGGGAAGCAAAATTAGAACTCACATGGCGCAACTGACTGAGTTGCAGTTCTCTTCATTCTTTTTCTAAATTAAGAAAATAAAGTTGTTCCCTCTTCTGTTTTTTATTTCAAAATATGCAACTTAACCAACGTAATTGGGCCCACAGTCACTTGAAGTTGGGAACTAGTTCCCATCTCTGTCTCCTGCTGTCATTATTTCTCAAAAAAAAATGTGGCGACAAGTTAATTTTGAGTGTTCTTATTGAATTTCAAGCTTATTCTTTCACTTAGACAAATATTGATGTGTAGAATACACTTGTAATTATCACTTAATTGATAGGCACAACCAACATTTTACAGACCTTTGTTATTATTGAGAAAACCAAGGAAAAACTATTGACAGTTCTGATATTTTCACTTTCACTTTAACTAGGCTACAATCAGGGATTCCATATTATCATTACGCAGAACTTCACTTCAACTCAATGAACAGTCTAGCGGATAATTCAATGACTAGTTCAAACGTTTTTATGAGAAAAGGCACAAACCTCATGAAATTTCTCCTCCTTTTCTTACAACATAACTTCCGGAATTCCCATTGTCTAAATTTCGGCGTTTCGATTGGCTGATCTATAAATACTAAATCATGTAAATGTTTTTTGCAAAAATGATGCAATACATGTATGTCAAAACAGTCATGTCGACAATATACATTCAGAACCATGTTGATGGCTCGATATCTCCGTATCTTAAATTTGCAACTGCCAAGATCTTGTTTTTTCTCTGTTATAAAATGTAATTCGCCGAACGATTAAGTTTGAAGCCTACACAGAAGGTTGACCTACTTTCTAACATCGATGCGTGACATTCAGAATAAGCGCTCAAAGACAAAATTGTTTTCATTTCCTTAAACATATCTGAAAATAATAATTTGCTTAATATAATTTTAAAAAGACTACTTACAATGCTGTTTTATTTTATTAATTATATCCTCCATCACAATTCGGCTGCACGATCCAAAATGGCCGTAAGCTAAAAATATAATCCGACATTGCGAAATCAATGCGCGTAATCACTTTGTTTCAGTAAAAAGTGTTCGGTTTTTGGTCTCATTTGAAAATAAAAATGAACACATAATAAAGAACCTTTATCAAAGCTGAACAAAAAGTCCATCATTGATTAACAATTTTAAATTCATTTATGAAAAAATGATCGAACTATTTCGAAGCGTAGGATTACTACTTCTCTGAAATCTAATGTGAAATGTCTCGATTTTCCTGAAAATTTGGCAAGCATAGTTATACCTTTGGAGGGCGAAAGTATTCGCCCCCCAAAAAGGGGCATAATTTAAAATAAAACTGAATCAGAGCTATGGGTCTTGATAGTAACGATGTATATATGACAGTGAATATGTATGTTCCAAGTTTCAAGTTGAAATCACAAGTAGTTTCAAAGTTATGGACCTAGTGCATATTTTGCTTAACGCAAAATGTAAGTGAACTAGATGGGTGTTCGGTGGAACACTTGTGTCGCCCTTGGGTACTCTGTTAGAATAACTAAAAAGGTAAACAAGAGCCTGCTGGAAAAGACAGCATGCTAGTTAAAGTACAACAATACCTGTCCACAGACAGCATGCTCCACTTTTCTCAGTGCTGGATAATTAATTATAAGCCAAGTTAAACAAGAGGCCCAAGTGAAAAAAATTTGACTGGGGCAGGGCAAGTACCTAGTCATACAAGATGAAAAAAAATTTGGGTCAAGTAGTTATGTATAAAAAAAAAAAAATTTTGGGGCCCCGATAGTGGTGTGTGTGTGTGTGTGTGTATGATGGGAAGTGAAGTACCTATGTATTAAAATTTAAAAAAAAAAAAAACGCCTGGGGGGGGGGGGGGTAAAAAAAAAATGGGGGTGACTGGTGGGGGGGGGGGGGGGTTTGAGGGTAGATGGGGAGTCAGGTACCTGTGAATTTAAAAAAAAAAAAAAAAAAAAAAAAAAATTGGGCCCCGGGGTGGGGGGGGGGACTGGTTGGGGGGGGGGGGGGGGGGGGGGGGGGGGGTTTGAGGTAGGATGGGGAGTAAAGTACCTTTGTATTAAAATTTAAAAAAAAAAAAAGGCCCAGTGGGGGGGGGGGGTAAAAATGGGGGGGGTGGGGGTGGGGGGGACTGGTGGGGGGGGGGGGGTTTGAGGGTGGATGGGGAGTCAGGTACCTATGAATTTAAAAAAAAAAAAAAAAATTGGGCCCCGGGGTGGGGGTGGGGGGTGACTTGTTTGGGGGTGGGGGGGGGGGGGGGGTTGAAATAGGATGGGGAGTAAAGTACCTAGGTTTTAAAATTAAAAAAAAAAAATTAAAAAATTGGGCCCAGGGGGGGAGTCCCCATGCAGAGGGGACGGTGGGGAGGGGGAGTACTTACCCATCTCATGTCAGTTAATATTTTATTTCTAGGCTTAAGAAGTTTTTTTCCTATATATAAGTATAAGCACAATCAAGTGACCCCTGGGGGTGGGGCTAACTGTGACTCCAGGGACATGGGTACCAACAATCTTTGCAGGGGTCTTGCTGTTGATCAAGTTTTCCAAGTTTGAATGGAATATCCTTGACACTTTTTGAGACATGGACATAAAGAAAAAGGTTAACAAAGAAATTTTAACTTGAAAAAGGGGCATAACATTGCAAAAATAAATTTGAGGGTTATCTGCCCTTGAGAAATGGTGTTGTCTTAAGTGATACAATTGTAAGCATTACAACTGGAAAGTTTGATAAAGAAACATTAAGAAATGGCATAGTTATAGCCAATGTTAAGTTTTCATGACAAAATCCAAGTATAAAAAGGGGCATAACTCTGTCAAATGTGACCTTGACCTAGAAATTTTGGCATCAACTCGACCCTGTTGTCATAAGCAATACAATTTGAAAGTTTGATAAGATAATGTTTAGAAATGGCAAAGTTATAGCCAACGTTAAGTTTTCGTGACGGACCGACGGACCGCCGGACCGACGGACAAAGCGATCCCTATGTATCGCCTTTTCTTCGAAAGGGCGACACAAAAAAGGGTCAACACTTTAAAGAGGCTGTACTCCAGATTTGATTTAAAAAAAGAAATTTTTTACATAAATTAAATATCTAGATGCCGTGAGATTAAAACAACATGATATTTTACTTCGAAACTGATTATAAAAGTCAAAATAGAACAGAAAAAATATATTTGCTCCAGCCTGATTTGAACTATGGACCTTCATTTTAACAAAGTATTTCCAACACTCTTACTGTCACCACTATCGCTGCACATGAAATTACACACATTTACTTAAAATCTTATACAATATAGTTATACCGTCGTGTTACAGTATAGCACTATGAAAAGATAAAAAATCAATTTATAATGTGATTATCTGACTTATTTCTTGTCAGTTAGTTAATTTTTAAGCACTAATCATAGATATTGCAAGAAATTTATAATACAAGAAAATTTTTTTTTTTTTGTCATCTGGAGGCCAGCCCCTTTAAAAATATCTGTAACAGAGTTATGGGTCTTTTTGGTAATGATGTAGATTTTGATGGTCAATAGTCATATTCCAAGTTATGGACCAAGTGCATATTTTGTTTAACAGTTTCACCTAGGGGTAAGTAGGATATTTCCCTATGACAATGCCAGGGTGAGTAGGATAGCTCCCTTATTCTTTGAATATTCAAGCTAAAACTGAATTCATTTGATACTGACTCATTTGATACTATCTGAAAATGCTTTCAAATCTGAAATCATTCAATGCTTTGTATCTTATATTACATTACATAATACACAAAAAAAATATCATGACCTCATTGGTGGTTTTAAGTCATATTTGGACAAGCCCTCAGAATTTAGGATAGAAGAATGTTCATGTAACATGATTGTTTATAAATGGGGTTCTTGAGATATGGGAACGCACCTGTAGACACTTCCTTTACTTTTCGGGAACTTGATGAAATCAAGATACTTACAAGAAGGGTGTTCAATTGAATACTTTTGTTGTCCTCAGTTCTTTGTCAGAGAAAAAATTCACTGGAGTTCAATGAAGAAATATTAAGAAATGGGCAGTTGTAGTCAACGTAAAGTGTTCGTGACAAAGTCCAATTACAAAAATAGGCATAACTTCTTCAAACATGACCTTGACCTATAGATAGTCAATGTAAAGTTTTCGCGACAAAGTCCAATTACAACTAGAACTATCGCTGAATGTGATTCATACCCCCACCAATGTCCTTGACAGAAGACGACATGGAAAGGTGGTTAAGGGAATAACTTTAGTGGCACAAATACATATACATAAAAAGAAATTATCTCTGGTGAAAAAAACAAACAAATTGTACAGGTAATAGTATAAATATATATTGTCAAATCATGTTCGAAACAGTTACAAATAACCTTTCATTTTCGTGAATATCTGTTCTAGTTTCAGAAACATTTAAGTATTAATGGTTATATCAGAACATTTTCTAAGCCTAAAAGGGGCATAACTTGTGTCATAATTCAATGGAATTGTAGAATTTTCGTCATCTGAGCTTGCTTGTAACCATTCATATAAATTTTAAGTTTCAAGTAAATATCTGTTCAGGTTTAAGAAATATTATAGTAAATAAATTTAAAGACATAAAAATGGACTTAACTTTGTCAAAATACAATACAAAGTTATCCCCCCCCCCACTTTTTTTAGTTATGAAACTTGACCTGCATATCTTACTTGTGACACTTCGTATATATTTGAAGTTTCAAATGATTATCTGTTCTAGTTTTAGAAATATTCAAGTACATGTTAAAATTTCAGAACATTTTCTAAGTCAATTTTTGACCTTCAAGTGTGGCCTTGACCTTAAGCTGGCACAAAGGTAAGATGGGTTCTGCACATTGCCCAGTTGGGGTGAACATTTGAGTCAAGTTTGAAGAAAATCCTTCCATTAGTATAGAATTTATAGAGCGGACACGACATATTGTCTAGTATTGATTGTAAGTAAATTAAAAGACTTAAATAGGGGCATAACTTTGTAAAAATGCAATACAGAGTTATGAAACTTGACCTGCATATCTTACTTGTGATACCTCATATATCTTTTAAGTTTCAAGCAAATACCTGTACTAGTTTCAGAAATATTCAAGTACAGGTTAAAATTTAAGAACATTTTCTAAGTCAATTTTGACCTTCAAGTGTGACCTTGACCTTAAGCCGGCACAAAGGTAACATGGGTTCTGCACATAACCTTGTTGAGTTGAACATTTGAGTAAAGTTTGAAGAAAATTCTTCCATTAGTATAGGATTTATAGAGCGGACACGACATATTGTCTAATATTTGATTGTATGTAAATTTGAAGACTTAAAAAGGGGCATAACTTTGTCAAAATGCAATACAGAGTTATGAAACTTGACCTGCATATCCTAATTGTGACACTTCATATATCTTTTAAGTTTCAAGCAAATATGTTTTCTAGTTTCAGAAATATTCAAATACATGTTAAAATTTAAGAATATTTTCTAAGTCAATTTTTGACCTTCAAGTGTGACCTTGACCTTAAGCTGGCAAAAGGGTAACATGGGTTCTGCACATCCCCTTGTTGAGGTGAACATTTGAGCCAAGATTAAAGAAAATCTTTCAATTAGTGTAGGACTTACAGAGCGGACACGACATAATGTCTAATATTTGATTGTTTGATATTTGACCTTCAATTGTGACCTTGACCTTGAGCTGACACATGGGCAACATGGGTTCTGCACATCCCCTTGTTGAGGTGAACATTTCAGCCAAGTTTGAAGAAAATCCTTCAGTTGGTATAGGATTTATAGAGCGGACACAATAATGGAGACGGACGGACCGACCGACCGACCGACGGACGCGACAAAGCCAATCCATTATAGTCCCCCACCCCCCCCCACATTTTGTGGTGGGGGTATAAAAATAGGCATACCACCTTCAAACATGACCTTGACCTATAGATATAGTATTGATTACAGCATCATCATGACCCTGTACTGAGAAGCAATATAATTTGTAAGTTTGATGAAGAAATGTTAAGAAATGGCAAAGTTATAACCAATTTTAAGCTTTTGTGATGGACAGACGGATCGTTAAAACGATCGCTATTTATCACTACTTCTTCGGAAGACTGACACGAAGTATCAGCAGAACTTATTAATAATCTGTCTAAACTATGTAAGTTGGTTCCTCCATCATTACGTATCAAGACATACCAGCACATTATAATTAATTAGTTATACATACTTGTAAATTAAGCATATTATGTTGAATAAATTCTATTTAATTTTTTCTAGGCAGAAAAAATTTGACACTCAAAAACCTATTAATTTAAAAAAATATACACAAAATTAAGTCTGCTTGGGTAACTGATGTGTTTAAGAATCTGGTTTCACACTCAATCATTTTAATAGACAAAAATTTAAACTTCACCTATTTTAAAGTGCACGACTTCTGATGATATTTCCTAAGAAAAGAGTGTTGAAAATTAACTCTTAATCACAAAAACACATACAGTATCCTACATCCATCCTACACACAATCTTTGTCCACCACATTCAGGACATAGCTTTGTAATCATTTAATGTACTAGCAGCAGTCTGGTGACACAATAGATAAGGGGTATCTTTATTGTAATTCAGAAGGAATAAATATGTTTTAATACAAAAAAAAAAAAAATTAATTAAAGTGGGTTTTTAGTAGGGAAGAGTTATACTTAATTGCATAATCTTTTTGCAAGTTTGATAATCAGTACAACAGCCAAATTTAAATGCATGCACTTGCACCAGAGTCCTTAAATTCATCAAATGAACAAAATGATACTCTTTTCACAAAAATCATCCGAAATATTATCAATATGTTTTTGTTTTTTTCTGACACATCCCCGCCCACACTATCATATAGATGGACCAGAACAGAACACTGACACTTTTTCTTTTATGTAACTTACCTGTGTAAATCAAGTTGTGTTTCAAACCATCCAGTCTTTGCAGTTTTAAAGTTGAATCCTTGCCTTCAAATTTACAGGAACTTGCGATTGTAAACAAAGCACTACACATGCCCAGTGAGGCATCACGACAGGTAAAGATACGACTCAAAATTATTGTTCTTTTTAACCAGTACCAAACACCTGTTTATATCGATGGAAAAGAAGTAAAATAAAGTGAACTCACCTGAAAATGTTTTTAAATATGTTATTTATTTTATTTTCATATGATACGAAAAGAACAACTTTATTTTTTAATAAAAATAACACGTTTGAAACAGTCAGTGCAAAATGTCAACGCTGAGTTTGAAAGTCAAACAAACTAAACGACTCATATTTCCATAATGCTATATATAAACAGCATAATATTGTATAACAAGTTTGAATACAACAAGAGGCAAAATGGTAAGCAAAACATTTGGCGGGTGTCTGTCGTCAAATAGTTCAAGCACCAAAGTGATAGAGATCAAGAGGTTGTCAAGTTCAAAATATATAACAAGCATCGATCATGTATCCAAGGTCTTTGTTTCCTATTCAAGGAAGATTCTTTTTTAAAGGATCATAATTATAAAAAACATATAAGTTTTTATTAATGGCGATTTTTGCCCTTAATAACACAGGAACTCTTGAATTATTTACCTACTGAAACTGCAAGTATTGATTTGTTTACGATGTTATGTGGAGTTCGTCTGCTTATAAGTCAATAAACAGGAAGTGTAAACATACAAGTATAATACCGGTAAAAGGATAAGTTAGTTACGATTATAGGTATGTAACACCAATACTGTACGTGATGTTTTACAAGTTTTCAAACTCGTCGAACATGGGGTGTCTGAGTACTGGTAGCGTCCGTGTTCTATTTCAATCTGTCTATAATTGGAAAGTGTGGGCGGGGATGTGTCAGAAACAACAAACATTGATAATATTTTGGGTGATTTTTAAGAAAAGAGTATTATTTTGTTGGTTTGATGACTCTGGTGCAAGTGCAAACCTGTAACTACATTTCATCAACACAAAACATTATATCTGTGAATTGAAGACTAGGATTGTTGTTTTTCATTTGTTTGTGTCTAGTTTACTCTGAACACAGCCCACTCTGGGGACTCATGTTTTGTGACATTTCACGATCTTTCTGGGATTAATCACTATTGTAAACAAGGTATTGAAATAATTTTAAGTAACTGCATTGTCTAAAATACAAAAATGTCCTCAACAATTTTGAACAAAAAGGTTTCTGACAATAACTTAATCAAGTTTATGTGAATATATGGCACAAATGGCCCACGATAGCTCTTCTTTGAATTATCAAGACCTGACGAATCTAAATCATTCAAGGTAAAATGACTGTTACCTATTTTCGCGAAATGCTGCTAGCAAATGATGATCTCACATGTACAGAAGTTACCAATGTTTTCATATTGGTCAATGTTGTCAAATGACCTAACATGTCAACAAAACCAACTCAACTAATTTGTTTAATCATCTCACAACACCTTTAAAATGTTCGCGATTTTTCAAGAAAGTTGTTGTTGTTGAAGGTCTACTAATTTATAAAACCCAGATCACGGTCCTGCACATGTTATGCATTTTAATTATATGTCCAGTATTTATGTATAAATCATCATTTGATGGGGAATAATTACTTTTAATATTAAGTATTTATCCACAAGCTTTTTGTTTAATAAGAAAATTGCTTTACTAAAGTCAATGCTTAGGTTACAATCAGGGTTGGTTCCAGAGGGGGTTCATTGGGGTTGCTCGGACCCCCTTTTTGGGTTGCAATATTTAATATTTCGCGGAGATTTTGGCCAGAAAGTTGAAAATTATCATGTACTTACCCGCAGACTGCCCCCAAACGAACTCCCCTTTCTGGAAATCTTGCTAAAAAAACAGAAAAAAAAAAACATTGTACTTGAAATAGTTAGAAATGTGCAACTTCTGTTAACATGTATGTCGAAATTTGGAGATTATCCATCATAACATTTAGAAAGAGTAAATTTAAGCTTCAGTTCTTATATTCACATTTTCATAAATTTACAGTTCCCCACCCACGTTTTCAACACAGCCTCCCGTGGCTAAAACACAAACTAGTGAATATTTAATCTATAAATAACGGTCTAGACAATCAGAAATTCAATCAAATTTATCACCGAGATGCTTATTTCCAAGACCTTTTCTGTACCTCGTAATAAATAAACTGTATGTTTAATGCAAAATTAGAGTGATTGAGACATATTTATATTTTTGCCAACTGAGGACGTCTTCAGTTGGCGACTTTGTCTTCAGTCGTTGGTGTTATTACGGAAACATGCTCTTTATTGGTGGGCCTTACAAACTCACTTTTTTGTGAGATAAACATTTGTGCAAAGCTGTATCAACATCCCTCCCTAAATGACAAAATTATAGCCTGGAAATGATTTTCATACAAACACATGCGGAGAAGGGTAACACTATATGTCCCTGCCAATATCATGACGGGGGCATAAAAATCCGTGTTACTTATTCACACAGTTCAGAATTCAAGGACTCTATCAAATCATATCATTAAAACGATAATATATCAAGTGGCATTTTAGTTCCAAATTTACAAAATGCATTATCTTAAATTTTAGGATGCATGGTATTGTTCCTGATGAAATGTTTGAAATCTGACATAAGCTACCAAGAATTTTTATCCCATAATACACATAACCAAGATGTTTGGAAATTGAAACTTCATGTCCTGCTAGAAAAGTCCTGGAATTTCTGGAAGAACACTGCACCATTATTTAACAGGTTTATAAACAATGGGTAATATCACTTAAACTTAAGTAAAAGATAGGTTAATGAAAAAGGGCACCTCTTCAATTATGTAATGAAAAAAACATTTTTTTTCAAATATAATACCTCTGGTGTTGTGCTGGCTTCCATCATAATCAATGCAGCAGATGTTGCACTAGCTTCAACGGCATCAGCTGTCTGAAAACCACATAATTTGATTTTTAAAACACCTGACCTTTGACACTCATCTAAAGACAAAAGCAAATTGGAAAATAGATGTACCTTTTAAATAATCACAGGAAATAAATCTCAATCTTATGATCTCATAATGCAATATTAAACTAGATGATTGTGGTCATGCATATTGTGTAACTACCTGCCAGGTACTGTATTATTATCTATCCAGGGCATTAACACTTCAACATATACTCAGTCGGCGTGAAATTCAAGTTAGCCAAAATCTTATGGACACTGTGCATGCAAGAATGGCTGATTATGAGTTCCAAACATGATGCTTTAGTATAAACAAGTTTAGCTATAGGTTGTTTTTTAACAAAAACATGCCTCTCCCATGAGGCTCTAAAGTGTATAAATTTAAGGCTATAACTCTGCAAAATCAGCCAGGCTAGACCTGCTCACAATATGCATATCTAAAACTAAAACTAATAACACAAGTGATATTTTATCCAAATTAGCTAGAAGTTTATGTCAAAGATTCAAGCTTTAAATATACTTAATTTATAAGCACCAAAACTTACAAAACCAGCCAAGCCAAATGCACTGTCGATATGCACAACATCATCCAAACTGGGCAAGTGCTTTAGGAGATGAAGCCCGCATAAGATGAAAAGTCTTAAGTATCATAATGGTGCTATATTGCTATACTGCTTAACTTTGCACTGAAGTGCAGGTAGGAATCATAATAACACATGAAAAAACAAAGTTTTGTTTGCATTATGAAGATTTCCCATTATAAGTCTATGTAGAGGGTGGAGCCAGAAGCATAGCCACTATTGACCCTGCAGGCATAATTTGCATTATCTGGTAGTGACCACAAGATGATGCTAAATGCCAATGATGCCAAATGTCAAAGATCAAAGGATTAGACAAAAACAGCTGATTTTACAAGTTTTCTATTCTCTATGTTATAACTGTGACCCCTTGGGTAGTGCCAACATGTGAGCTTTAGGGCTTTATGGTTATTTATCTTGGCTGACAACAGCTCATCTATGTGACTGGCCTAACTGTGTAGCACAAAAGAAAAGAAGATTTATTTTATAATTCAAGATGGAGCAAAATATTGCTGAAAATGATGATCTAAACATTTGTGTAACTTATCCTGTATTTTTACTGTCCTAAAAATGTTCCAAATATGAAATAAAGGAAGCGATCTGTTCTAGAGTTATTGGCCTTGACAGATTGATGCACACAAACAAACACAGAAGGCCTGGTAGGAGTAACACTTTCGGCTCTTTCACCTCTCTTTGTATTAAAAGTCCTTTGTCTTTTATCCCAATTTTTATTTAGACTTACTTCAATCTTTTTATCAACAGATATCCCTGTAGTGGCTGTCAAGTCTGGTAATTCTTCATCAGAGTCGTCATGTTCAGGCTAAAATAAAATTTATGAGAAGATTATAATACAACAAAGGAACCTCAAATCATAATTACTTTTTTCCAGCAATAATCATCAAATTATCCACAAAATGCACTTTGAAGTGTAAAATATAACAAGATGGTAGATGTCATGACTTCAAATCTAAAGCTTAAAATGACAAATAATATTAGAAATATTTTTAAATAAATTAGAATGTTTGGTATTACATACATGTACTATTTCCACTAGTCTCAAAGACATCAACTAATAGCACAGCACACTATTATATCACGAGACATCCATATAATTTGGAAACAATTACTGAGTTGTATCCTAACAAGTAATTCTTTCTAGTATTTGTTTTTTTTTTTTTTTTTGTGTGTAAAGCATCTTCCATTATACTGTCTATGTTTTTGTACATAGCTCAAGTCTACCATTTTTAAATAAACAGATTTAGGAAACAAAGTATCCAGTGTATTATTGTATTATTCTGACTGCTTCATGCCTTAATTGTTGTTAACTCAATGTATATATGCCTTTGTAGAAAAATACCATCTGACCGGATGGCTTCTGACAGTATCAAAGTACTGTCCAACTGTCTGGTTACTTGAGATATCTTCATTTGTAAAGGAAGCCAAATGATAACTGACTTCTGATAAGGACAAACTAACTGATCTTCCATTGGGAAAATATACCGCAAGGATTTGTTTGGTTGCATCCTCTATGCTCAAGTCTTTATCCAAATCCACTTTCTGCTGTCCACCACCTTCTTTAGTAGACATGACTTTATATTTACCGGGCGCCACCAAATGTTTCCATCCAACATACACTCGCCGTGAACATTTCTTAGTAGTTATTCTTTTCACAATTTTGGTTGTTGTCTTTTTCTGCTGTAATTCTAAAAATTTCTTGACTGCTGATGATGGGGGGCATCCATTTGCTTAAACAATATTTAAGATCTAAATGGATTACTAAGCATAAGATACATGTTCGTGCAATAAAATTATATAAACAAGAAGTTTTGCTTCCGGTGTTTTACTCCTCTGCAGCACCAGTAATGCATTCTTGAAGGATCAGAGTGACTTTTTTTATGTAATTATCTAATTCAATTTGTGGGGTCTAGTGGTTAGAGTCCTAAATATCAAACATAAGGTCCTCATACCTCTGTGTTCGAGTTACACCACGGATAAAAAACATGTTCATGTGTAGGAAAGTATATTTTAAAGAATAACAGTAACTCATATTCTATTTACTAATAAAAATCAAGTAAATACACCTGCAACTTGATATTCTCAGACTAGATACAGTGCAACAACTAAGTGAAACAGATCATGCAGCCTAGTTCATAATAAATGAGAAGAAGAATGTTGATCTAATACAAAGTTCATGTTTTCATGAAATGATTGTTGTACAGACATAATAGTTAACTACCATATTAAACCAAATTATTGCTCCCTATTGCATCTCATTCACGGTCACGTTTATTTGGACACAAATTTTACTATTTTGTATCATTCAGTGTCACTCTTTAACTGCTGAAATGACATGGGAATATGTGTTATACCAAATAGAATACCTTTCTCAAGTAGGCCTCTATGGCAATCAATCTTGAAATAATGTTATGCCCCTTTTTCAATCAATCAGGTAAATGTCAGGATGTATTGATTTCAAAAGGTCATAACATGAACTCCAATTACTTTGGAGTTAGTGGGACTGAATTATATATAAATGGACAACAGAGGACAGAGTTCCAGTTACACACTATTTTAATATTGGGTCAAACAGACCACTAGCAATTAAACACTAAAACAGTTATATACAATTATAGACTGTTCAATATACCTTGACCAGATTTGGTCAAGTTCAGTTTTCGCTTAAATATTATAACAACTTAGTAAAAACAAATTCCGGTTCAATTTAATGATAATCTCACTTATACAGTTAATGATTTAATTCATATATCCAGTTCCAAGTATCTGATAGTCTTCGTAAGAAGTAGGTAAAAATTTAGTACTCTTGACCAGATCTGGTCAAGGGGTCTCTATCTATACCCAGTATATAGTATTCAATAATTAGATATTCTATTATGGATCAATGACTGGTAAAAACCTTATTTATCGTTATAAAGTAAATATATAACCCATTCAGGTTAATTTACCTCCATTTTCTAACTGACCACCCGGTCGAGCTCTCGGTCTTTGACTGAGGTTTTACTGTAACCGTTTTGTTGTTGTTGTGTACCTCGTATCACGTGATTAGAATGTGACGTCACACGGAGCAGAGAGCGACAACATCAAGAATGGCGCGATATATCTGGAACTGGATTTTACATAAATATACGGACATTTGCGTGATATCAATGGTTGTTATCAATATTAAAACATACAATTGTGTTAAATGAACGATACTTATACTGTGATAACTAGTATCATGCTTAAAAATGAAATAATAACGAAGCGGTCGATCTGGATCGCCGGACGCTCATGAAACAGTGAAAGGTACATGTAAATTCAGATAGACACAACATCGGGCATAGCAATATGTTATCAACATTACTATGATTGATAATGGAAATGGCATACCATTGAACACAAAACTAATTATTTATAGTAAAAATGGCATGACCTTACATTAAAACTAGAAATGGGTTTTTGATTGAACAAAAACATATGTCTCCCCCCAGCCAGTTGCTGCAGGTAGTATTGTGTCAGACGATTGTAAAATTTGACATTTAACCTCCAAGTGTGACCTTGACCTTGAGACACCGCACCCGCAAAGTGGGTTCTGCACGTCACCTTGATGAGGTGAACATCTGACCCAAGTTTCATAAAAATCCTTCAAGGGCTTTTGAAGATACAGAGCGGACACGATTTTGTGGCATTTGACATTTAACCTCCAAGTGTGACCTTGACCTTGAGACACCACACCCGCAAAGTGGGTTCTGCATGTCGCATTGATGAGGTGAACATCTGACCCAAGTTTCATAAAAATCCTTCAAGGGCTTTTGAAGATACAGAGCGGACACAATTTTGTGGCATTTGACATTTAACCTCCAAGTGTGACCTTGACCTTGAGACACCACACCCACAAAGTGTGTTCTGCACGTCGCCTTGATGAGGTGAACATCTGACCCAAGTTTCATAAAAATCCTTCAAGGGCTTTGGAAGATACAGAGCGGACACGATTTTGTGGCATTTGACATTTAACCTCCAAGTGTGACCTTGCCCTTGAGACACCACACTCGCAAAGTGGGTTCTGCACGTCGCCTTGATGAGGTGAACATCTGACCCAAGTTTCATAAAAATCCTTCAAGCACTTTGGAAGATACAGAGCGGACACGATTTTGTGACGGACAGACGGACAGACAGACGGACGGACAGACGGACAACCGGGGGAAAAACAATATGTCTCCCCCATTTTTGGGGGGAGACATAATAAGCAAGTTATCCTTTGGAATGAAATCTTTTACATACTGGAATCACTAACTGCTGCACACTTTGCCTTGTGAGGCAAGTCTATTAGAGTAGGAGAATTAATTAAGATAAGTAGGATATGTCACAAAACATTTCAGTTTCTACATTACCAAGGCAGATTGATCATAGGTAATTAATGAGACATTTTAGCAAAATAATACTGTGCAGCCAACTCGATCCACTGATTTCTTTAGATATAACTGCAACTAAATACACATTTTTTAAACAGAAATACCTCTTTTGTAATCCTGCACTGCCTGTTTAATTTTAATCCGTATGCCAATAGCTGTTACCCCTAACTTTTCAAAGTCTGTATCGGTCAGATCGTTTATCTGATCTATCGTTACCTGCAAAATATAACAAATGTTTTTAGTACACTCATGTAATTTTGTATTTCATAACTGTCAACACACTTAGTTGGCAAGGTAACAGTATTTGTATCAGAAACTCTGCTAGTCATTTTTATTAAATAATCAAAGCACTGAAAGTACTGCAAAACCTGTCGCGTAGTGCTGGGTTTATGTTTTCAAGAAATGGATACATGCATGTCATGCAATACTTTTATTCGAGAGAATTATCTCTGTGCAACAGAGGCCCATTGGAGCTAGTCTCTATTAAGCTGAATATGATAAAAATTTACCTGCCTTGCCATAAATTATAGTTCAACTTCACTGGAAATTTTTTTTATGCCCCCACAAAGTGGGGTGCATATAGCGTTGCACTTGTCCGTCCGTCCGTCCGTCTGTCTGTCCGTACGTCCCGAAATCTTGTGAACGCAACTCCTCTTAAACCAGATGGCAAATTTTGCTTAAACTTCCAGGGATGAACAACCTTAATGTGTAGATGGTAGTAAAGGAAGGAATTTTCGCTGCGACCAAATTTAACAGAATTATGGCCCTTTGTTGATTTTTTCACTAGAAATTTTGTGAACGCAACTCCTCTTAAACCGGATGGCAGATTTTGCTTAAACTTCCAGGGATGAACAACCTAAATGTGTAGATGGTAGTAAAGGAAGGAATTTTTGCTGCGACCAAATTTAACAGAATTATGGCCCTTTGTTGATTTTTTCACTATATACCACATAGAAATTTTGTGAACGCAACTCCTCTTAAACCGGATGGCAGATTTTGCGTAAACTTCCAGGGATGAACAACCTTAATGTGTAGATGGTAGTAAAGGAAGGAATTTTTGCTGTGACCAAATTTAACAGAATTATGGCCCTTTGTTGATTTTTTCACTATATACCATATAGAAATTTTGTGAACGCAACTCCTCTTAAACCGGATGGCAGATTTTGCTTAAACTTCCAGGGATGAACAACCTTAATGTGTAGATGGTAGTAAAGGAAGGAATTTTCGCTGCGACCAAATTTAACAGAATTATGGCCCTTTGTTGATTTTTTCACTATATACCATATAGAAGTTTTGTGAACGCAACTCCTCTTAAACCGGATGGCAGATCTGCTTAAACTTCCAGGGATGAACAGCTTTAATGTGTAGATGGTAGTAAAGGAAGGAATTTTTGCTGCGACCATATTTAACAGAATTATGGCCCTTTGTTGATTTTTTCACTATATACCATATAGAAATTTTGTGAACGCAACTCCTCTTAAACCGGATGGCAGATTTTGCGTAAACTTCCAGGGATGAACAGCTTTAATGTGTAGATGGTAGTAAAGGAAGGAATTTTTGCTGTGACCATATTTAACAGAATTATGGCCCTTTGTTGATTTTTTTCACTTTATACCATATAAATAATTGAACATATAAATTTTACATCTGTAATTTAATTTAACATGTACATAAGGTTACCTGTAGATCATTTTAGGTATATGTACAAAAAAATCTTACATACAGGATATACATGCTCTTGTTTATGAGCACTTATGCATAGTGGGGGCATCCGTGTCCTATGGACACAGTTCTAGTTTTGTACATAATTACTAAACACTAATCAATACTGACCATCATTGATCTTCACCATTTTCAACAATCATTTATCGAATTTAGTATTGGCTATTCCACTTTTATTTCTAAAACCCTGTGGTACTTCAACTATAATGTTCTAGATAAGTACAAGAATACTATTATACCAACCATGATTTATGCATAGTGCCCAATGTTGTAAGTTCTGTTTATAGTTTACTGGTAACATTTGCAGTCTAGTACAGGTTCTTTCCAGTAATTTTAGGAAGGTAAACTGACTCTGATATGAATACAACTGTAAAGAGGGGGTAAAACTATAGCTGACAATAAGTTTACCACAAACACAAGAAACCAGTACTTGTTAATATTATCTTTATTTAAAAAAAAATAAAACTATCAAAAACAACAATTCACTAGAAATGTGTCCATGGGACACATTTGCCCCAGCCATGTATCATAAACAGATAATAAAAATTAAAAGGGCAGGTGGAATTTCAAGAGCAGTATAATTGTTATTATTTATTTAATAAACAGTGTGCTACAAAACATAACCCTATGAATGTGCAGACATTTGGTTTTCATCAGAAATTTAATCTATAGATGTCAAAACTCTGATATATATGGAGGTGTCCTGCCCAATTTTGCAAGTAACCTGTAGTTTCATAAGATACATATACATGCAAAATATAAACAAGAGGGCCATGATGGCCCTATATCGCTCACCTGAATATGACTGCTTTTAACAAAGTTGCTATGGACCTGGTTAATTGACCCCTGATGACCCATATTCAAACTTGGCCTATAAATTATTGAAACAATCTTTCTGACAAATTTCAAGGTTATTTGGACTGAAAGTGTAGCCTCCAGAGTGTTAACAAGGTTTTTCCATATTTGGGCTCTGTGACCTAGTTTTTGACCCCAGATGATCCATATCCAAACCTGAGCTAGAAATCATCAAAACAACCTTTCTGACAAATTTCCAGGACATCTGGACTGAAAATGTAGCCTCTAGAGTGTTTACAAAGTTTTTCGATATTTAAGCTCTGCGACCTAGTTTTTTAATCCAGATGACCCATATTCAAAGTTGAGCTGGAAATCATAGAAGCAACCTTTCTGACAAATTTTCAGGTTATTTGGAATTAAAATCTTAACTCTAAGAGTGTTAACAAGGTTTTTCCATATTTGGTCTCTGTGACCTAGTTTTTGACCAAAGGTGACCCATATTAGTACTTGAGCTAGAAATCATCAAAACAACCTGTCTGACAAATTTCGAGGATATTTGGACTGAAAATGTAACCTCTGGAGTGTTAAAATGGTTTTTTACATTTTAGGGCTCTGTGACCTAGTTTTTGATCCCAGATGACCCATATCCTAATCTGGGATAGATACCATTGAAACAACCTTTCTGACAAATTTCAAGGACATTTGGACTGAAAATGTAACCTCTAGAGCATTAACAAGGATTTTCTACTTTTTTGGCCCTGTGTCCTTGTTTTTGACCCCACATAACCCATATTCAAAACTGAGCTAGAAATCATTAAAACAATCTTTCTGACAAATTTCAAGGTTATTTGAACTGAAAATGTTACCTCAATGCGTGTTAACAAGGTTTTTCCATATTTGGGGTCTGTGACCTAGTTTTTGACCCTAGATGACCTTTATTCGAATCTGAGCTAGAAATCATTAAAACATTTTTTTCTGACAAATTTCAAGAATATTTGGACTGAAAAATAGCTTCTAGAGTGTTAACAAGTTCTTTTCTATTTCTGGGCTCTGTGACCTAGTTTTTGATTTCAGATGACACATATTCAAATTTAACCCAGAAATCATTGAAACAACCTTTCTGACAGATTCCAGGTTATTTGGACTGAAAATGTTACTTCTAGAGTGTTAACAAGGTTTTTCCATATTTGGGCTCTGTGACCTAGTTTTTGACCCCAGATGACCCAATTTTAAATTTGAGCTAAAAATCATCAAAACAACCTTTCTGACAAATTTCCAGGATATTTGGACTGAAAATGTAACCTGTAGAGTGTTAACAAGGTTTTTCTATTTTTGGGCTCTGTGACCTAGTTTTTGAACCCAGATGACCCATATTCGAACTTGAGCTAGAAATCATCAAAACAACCTGTCTGACAAATTTCCAGATTATTTGGACTGAAAATGTTACTTCTCCTTCTACAAGAAGATTTTCAAAGTTTTCAATATATAAGCTTATGTAAAACCAATGACCCCGGGGTGGGCCAAATTTGACTCTAGGGAAATAATTGGAACAAACTTGGTAGAGGTCCACTAGACAATGCTACATACTAAATCTTAAGGCTCAGGGCCTTGTGGTTTCAGACAGGAAGATTTTCGAAGTTTTTCCTATATAAGCCTATGTAAAACCAATGACCCCAGGGTGGGGCCAAATTTGACCCCAGAGGTATAATTTGAACAAACTTGGTAGAGGTCCACTAGACAATGCTACATACCAAATATCTAAGCTCTATGCTTTACGGTTTCTCACAAGAAGATTTTTAAAGTTTTTCCTATATAACTCTTTGTAAAACAAGTTACCCCTGGGGCGGGGCCATTTTTGACCCAGAGGCCATGATTTGAACAAACTTGGTAGAGGTCCACTAGACAATGCTGCACACCAAATATCTTAGCTCTATGCCTTACGGTTTCTGACATGAAGATTTTTAAAGTTTTTCCTATATAACTCTATGTACATGTAAAACAAGTTACCCCTGGGGCGGGGCCATTTTTGACCCAAGGATCATAATTTGAACAAACTTGGTAGAGGTCCACTAGATGATGCTTTATACCAAATATCAAAGATCCAGGCCTTGTGGTTTCTGACAAGATTTTTAAAGATCCAATTTTTAAAATATATTTTTAGCTCCTGTGACCCAGAAATGCAATGAACCGGAACCATTTGAACAAACTTGGTAGAGCTTCATGGAAGGAACATTCTAGGCAAGTTTCATCAAATTTTGCCCAGTGGTTTCAGAGATGTCATTTGAATGAATTGTGGACAACGGACGGACGGACGTAGGACAATAAAGGATCCTAAAAGCTCACATGAGCATGCTCAGGTGAGCTAAAAAAATCTGTTTAATCATTTTACTTTAAATGTGCAGAAATTTCATTTTAGTAGAAAATAAGTCAAAAAGGGCCAAGAAGGAACCATATGTAGACACATCTACATGCAAATATGAATGAAATCTGTGCAAGCATTTTCATTTGAATTTGTGGAAATGGAATATGAAGTTTAAAAAAGGCCATGCATGACCGAGATGACCTTAGCACTGGTATGTAGCATCACGATGACAATTGTGTGATGCTAATCCTCTATTATTACTTATAGAAATGAAAACTGGATGAACATGAAACCATAACCTTTTCTTGAAACACACAAAGAGGATAAATCCTGTAATGGCAGTCAGAGTTATGATATCTTGTGTCATTACCTACACACAAATGAGTAAGTGTCAACTGTCATGCAATTGCAACAAAAGTAGCTCCAAAAAGTGAGGAAATTTCCAACTAACAAAAAAGATGAACTGATGGAAGTACAGTACGCTCAGCGCGGATTTGCAAAACCCGCGAGACCCCGCGGATTAGACTCATCGCGGACGAAATTTTGCACAAAATTTCTCCGTGAGACCCCGCGGACTGAAAATGTTCACAACCGCGGACATGAATCTGTGGCCGTAAGCGTTTCCTCCGCGGAACGCCGCGGTAAATCACGGCGGAACGCGGTCGGGTGGTCAATCACAGCGGATCGCGGTTGAAAACTGTAGCTTTTTACGATTAATTTTTAAAACTTTACTACTTAAAATATGTAAAATTTGATTTTGTAATAAAACAAAATTATGTAAATACAAGGTATTTGTTTGTTATTTGTTACATCTTGTTGTTCTCTCGTTATTGAATTACCATGAACAAAAATACTCTAAATCGCGGCAAATCATTGTCGTATTAAATTCAAAAAAATAGAGTAGATATGCAAGTTCATGGTTGTGAAAACCACTTTTTAGTCAAATACTGAATAACCTCGGTTGTAGTACGGCATGTACGAAAAAGTAACAAGAGACAAATATGAAAACGTCAACTTTTGTTTCTTACACCATGAAAACTTAATCCTTGTCAGTATCTCCTTACAAAACTAGGTGTTACTATTTATAGATTTTCCGAAAATGAGAATTGAAAGTAGAGAGCAAGCATCCAAAAGCATGCAGCATTAGATCATGTGATGTGGAAAAGGCGGTAAAATACTGGGATTTTTTTATGGAAAATTACTTAGGCTTGCTGTCAAAGGTTAGCTCTTGAATTACAACCATTAAAAATACGGTGTTGTATCACGTGTAAAGATCATAGGTCACGGGAATTGTGATTGACATGTTGTTCCTTTGAGGCTACATATAGGTTTCACAACAATATTACGATATCAAAGATTGTGAAATTCATCCCCAAATGATAGAAATATAAAGGGAAGTGTTGAGCCACTGAAATTTACAAGTGTTTGTTATGCATCGAAAAAATATATTTATACAAGATCTGTAGATTTCACTTTCAAACCAGAGCTTAGATTGGTTTATAAACTAGTTTGAAAAAAGGTGATTTAGTTTGTATTTACTCATGTTATTCACGCAGGTGTCAGCTGTGATTTTGAGTTAATCTGAAGACATGTCGCCCTTTGTAAAAAGTTGAAAGCCGCTATTGAGTGACGTAATTTCTTGACAGTATAAGCAGTTCACTTAAAATAACCCCGATAATTAGCATGTGTAACACGTATTGTTGTTAGGAATGTTCTAATTTGCGACGGTTTTGGATAGTTCAAGGGAACAAGGATGCTGTAGTATACTATGTAGTATGTAGTTTATGTCTATCGACGCGGTCAACTCACATTTTACAATCAAACAAAGGTAACGTTTTCATTTTAAATGCCGTTCAAGATTTTTTACAGCTAAAATTTTTAACTAATGTTATACCATTTAAGATATTTGGTTGATTTAAAGTCATCTTGTAAAAAAAGAAACATGGTGAAAATTTTATAAAATAAACATTTATTTTTGAGCTATACTTATCCTGGCCCGCCGCGTTCCGCCGCGAGAAACAGGTGTAACCGATTTTATCGATAATTTAAATATAATCTTTGGTATTTTGTCCCGCGGGGAAACAACTGGACACCGCGGATTGCGGCGGAAATTAGCCCTCTCATCGCAGACATCCGCTGCGTTTGTCCGCGATAAGAACAAATTGTCCGCGGTGGTATCGCGTGAAAGGCAGAATCCGCGCTGAGCGTACTGTATGGACAGATGGTTTAATTATGAAGCTGAATGCATCAAAAGAGGAAATTCCCTGAACATGCTAAAAGGAGGAAATATATTAGATACTGGAGGTACCATACTACAGTGAGATTCTCTATATTGTCTTCTTCTGGCACTGCTTTATATATCATTTCCAAAGGAACAGATTGTACATGATGTCATCATTGTTCACAAGAAACTATTTATATTAATGTCTACACACCCAGGAAAAAGCAGAAACTGTCATCTGTATGTACAAACATAGTGTCATTACTTTTGGATTATCTCTATTTTCTGACAAAGACAGAATTTCACTCCCTGTCCAGTTGTCCATAAAATAAAACTATTTCAGTCCCTTCACATGAAATTTTCTTTGTTGTCTTCATATGACACTGTTTTCTTCCTCTTTTTGAAAGAGAATATGTTTAACACCATCATTATCCAGAAGAAATTCAGCAGATCCATCTGCTCCACAATCCCCTTTGTATACATTTCTTGAAGGAGAGGAGCTTCAACTTTCTGAAAAGAAAAAAAGAAAAGAATCTATTAATAGCAAGAACTTTCACTGAAAGATGTCAATTCAGCTGAAATGGTGCCTAGAACTTTGAGATCTGGACCACACAAAGAGTAATGGTAGAACCTTGTAAAACATTTGGGTTTTTTTTTGACAATTTGACCTCAAGATCAAGTTCATTTAGGGCCTCCACTAAAAAAAAGTCAATCTCAAAGGGTTGATGCATGCAAAGATTAACTAAGTTAAAAAAGGGTCAAAGTACGACAATTGGCATTCTGAATATCTCTCCCAAACTGTTGTTGTGTACAAAGATGTGTTTAAATCTGTCTGGGAGTTATGGCCAATATTAAGTACTTTTGCAATTGGACCTTCAAAGTCAAGGCCATTCTGGGGTCAATGTCAAATAAATATATATCATTGGGAAGGTCTTGTCCAAGTTCTGTTTGAGTATAAATCAAATCCATTTACTAATAAGCAAGTTACTGGCAATCTTCAAGTTTTCAGACAGAATGACAGCTCAAAAACTACACCCACCCCCTTTGGTGACAGAGGACTAGGGTAATTTCACATCCTTCTGTATTATGGAATCCTGAGGGACACTTGGTGTCAAGAGTTTACTGAGGCCTACAACATTTCTGAAAGGTTCTGAAGGTGGTTCCCATTGTTACTATTCTAACATTTACCTTATATGTTTTTTTATTGTACATTTGTAACTGCTCATGAAACTTAACTTCAGTGATGTCAAGCCATGGTTATACAGAGTCTAGGGCTGTCTGAATAGCCTACATGTAAGGTATTACAAACTGTGGTTACTTTATGTGAATACCCAATTACCCTAAGCAAAAAAAATGAAAATGTCAAGGAGTTATCATCACTGCAATATGGAATATCTCAGAATTCAATTAAACATTAAAACTGATGAAACATAAATTTAAAAAAGAACCTTTTTGTGTGGCACTACATTGTAATGTGAACATATACATACATTGTACTTGATTATTCCAAATTCCATGAATGCATGATTATATTATACCTTTACTCAATCTCTGTTCAGTCTAACAAAAAAATTTGAAAGTAACACTTGAAAAGAGCTGAAAAGATCCACTTTTCTTGAAAAATTGTTCTAGAATTCACATTTATTGGTCTCATAAATAAACAAACTAAAATACACAAAATGTATTAAATTCCTAATAGCTGGAAAGGTGGTTATATATACCTCTACAGCTGTTCTGCTTTGCTGCAGTCAAACTATTGTCATTTCTGCAGAAATGTCATGCCATACACTTTGTAGTGGTACTTTACACTTTATCACAGTGTCATCAGCCAGGTATATAGCTTTAATTAGCACACTGTCACCTTTTACAGAGAACTTGTGACTGCAAAAACCTGAAAAAATAGATTAATATAAAAAAAATGAGTATTAATACCTTAACCATTTACCCTGCTGGAGGCAATTTACTCTGCCTTTGCGACTAGTGTAGGCCAAGATCAGCATGCACATCCATGCAGTCTGATCATGGTCTGTATTACCTGCAATTAAGTGAGGAAAATTTTCAACCTGCACCCCTATAAACAATTAATGGATCTGTCCACATTATTTGAAAGACAGACAAGTCCATTTTAGATATTAAGCATGGCAAGGGTAACATTTTACAGGCACTTACTGTCGGCTTAAGTTTTAGAAAATTTATTGTCATAATGATAGCACAAAGCATTTATCCTCAACAAGAATATCTATCTTTGGATGAAAATTGGAACAGAAGAGGAAGTCCAGACTGACTGCTTCACAATCTGTAGGTTGCTACTCCAAAAGTCAGAAAGTTAACTTTTTGACTTTATGGAAGATTTTAAATAACTTGGCACAATGTTCTTATAATATGCATGGCACAATATCAAGGTCATGGTTGGTTAAAGGTCCAAGAAGTATCTGCTGCGGAAGGGGATTTAGCTGTCCTTCAGACTGCCTTGTTTTAATAGTATCAATCAGATTTTTTAGCTTTATAAGATGACATTTTTTTGTAACCTTTAGTATTTAGCTGAGAAAACAACAACAACAAAATGATAACATACCTTTTAAGTTTTTCCTGTAACTCCAAAATTGTACTGCTGTAAATTTTGATAATGCTTTAAAGTTTTCATATAAATAAATTGAAATAACCTGTTGATGTTTTGAAATGTAACCGCCTCCTATTGGCCTGCTGGCTCTTTTAACAGGTGGATAGATAGGGATCAGCCGGTAAAGGGTCAGGGTGCTCTTTGGTTGACCAGCTGTTGTTGACGAAGTGCTGCAACAAGTCAAAAAAACATGCAGATTTTTTTTTTTTTTTTGAAACAAGTTTATCTATGAAACTTGAGCACAGCCATAATAGCTAAGTATTAAGCAGATTACAGTTTAATAAAATAAAGGATGAAATATAATACAGTTTCAGTGAAAAGACCTGATGCACATATTAAATAAGAAAAAAAAGTTGAATCAGTTTGCTGACCAAAGCAAAAACTAAGGATAATGTATGTGTTTGCTTTAAATGGATTTGATTAAAAAAATGACAGAAATATATTTTTTGGTGTGCACGTGTTAAGTCATGAACACATCTATTTTTTCCATTCCCTTTCTGACCATGACACGCTCCTAGAATTTGACAAGCTATATTACAATAGAGTGTGAACAACCGTAACATGTAGATTTCAGGATTTTTCACCTCCTGGACGTTTCAGCCTTAGACGTGTTGGCCTCAAAGGCCTGGTCTTTTTAGCGTTATTTTTTAAATATGAAAAAATGTTAGGCCTAATGTGAAATTCTACTTGTATTCTTTATTTCGTTCATGACTAAAAGTCACTTTTATTAATCTTTTGTCATAAAGGAATGTATACATTTATATTACGTGAATATTTCTGGTGAAAATTAATGTCAACATAAAAAATATGATATTCAAAGTTACAATCACAAAGTTTTCATATTAAAAAAAAGTGTCCTTCAAATGTCTTAAACTAAATACTTTAAAAACATGAACATTTTTGCAATATTCAAAGGCTTTCAGTCTTTTAATTTATCAATTTTAATAGTATAGTACTACAATGGGATTAAAGTATTGCATGACTTGACACTGCCAATCATCCTGTAACATCAACATTGGTAAAACGCCGAAAAGTCCAGGAGGTGAATTGTCCAAAAACCAACATGTATACGGTACATTTTTATTTTTCAAAAGAGGGCTCTAAATCCATCTCGATAACGAACCATCATAATTACAGTACTGCATCGATGTACGAAGTTGTTGTGGTACGAACCCATCGTGTGAAGAAATATTTCTTCTTGATGGAATCTCAGTGTACAAAAATCAGTAACACGATAGATAACTTACCTTCGTGCAAACATAACGACCTGAGTTGATTTTAGAAAGATTAAACTCTTCATGAGGTCTCCCGCAGAGCTTGATCCATCTTAAAGAGTTAAAAAGTTTTCAAGAACAATCTGTTCATAGTTTGTTTTCACTTCAGGAAACTCTTTTGGGATAGCCACTTTCAAGGTCGCAGTCCCTGAAGCTGCATCGTTTCACAATACTACTGTTATGCTAAATATCGACCAGAAACAGTCAAATAACTTATATAAAATTAAAATTCCTTCAACTGATTTCACCAGCTAACGCAATGGTGCTGACATTTTGGTTTCGGAGCGGTGAGGCGTGTTAGAATGCAGTATTCTGATTGGCTGACAATCAACACTGGCAGAAAGGTCAACTACATGTAACTTTTGGCATTATTGAATAAGCCCCATTCACTGACCAAGATATGATCTGTATAAGACACTTACAGAAATAAGTGATACAGTCAGCGTCGATTCTCTATTTTCCCCACACACAAAACAATTCTCATTGAGGAATTTTTATTCTTTTAAACGAACTTGAAAGCCTTTTTAATGAGAATGTTCATTTTCATTTCCTTGCTTTTTGAAAGGACTATATTCCTGGCGAAAGTGAATGGCTATTGTTAGGTCTTGGGAACATGAAGCCCGGCCTTGGTTCTGTTTGCATTGAGATAATTTAGGATGAGCGGGACAAAACTTTTCAACTTGGTTATAACTTTAAACCTTTTTAGCTGACGCGACCAGGTTAAAAACAGAATGGCCATGACAGTGCAATATCCCAAGAATGACATGTAAGATCTTTTATTAGTGTAGTTATGCAGTTGTAAGTACAGGTTGACTGAAATTATCTTTGTTGGCAGGTGTTTTGGTCAGTGGTAAATTTATTATAAAGCTTAACCATTTGAACAAGTAAATAATTGTCTTTTCACTCATCAGAGATTGTCTATTACCACAAGTGGTCATAACACAGGATGGACTGTATTATGATCAACTGTCCTGAAAAAGTTTAACATAATTTTGTGCACTGTCTGTGCCACTGAAAGTTGCATTCACATATTATCCTTCCTTATTATTTCAATGGAAATATTGACAATTGGCAATAACTTTTGTATGCAAACTGGAAACTAAACATCCTGCACTATATATTATGTCTGATTGAATACGTTTCAACAAAACCCCATGTAACCTATATATACAGGCAGAGTTGTTCACAATATTTCCATCTCATATATTGATATTTATAACAAGTGACAAGGGCCAAAACTTCTGGAACTCAAGTTGCAAAAATCCTCATTCCTGCCTTCATAGCAAAATTACATATCCAAGAGTGATGGTATTGGGCAAGTTTTTAACAGAATTATTGTAAAAGAAGTGTTTGAGTTGCTTTCACAGATTCTGCTAGGAAACAGAGAGTGAATACTAGTAACAAGGGTCAAAACATAACAAAGTCATTGAAGGGACTTGCCACAGATTTGGTCCAAAATATTTATTGTTCTATAATTTGTCAGACATCGAATATATCGATGCAAGGGTAGTATTTTTGATAATTTAAAAGAGGAAAAAAAATCTGCTCCTGCTGGGATCTGAATCCTAGACCTTGTATGATCAGGCTTAAAAAAACCATATTCACTCTGCCATTGAGGCGAGATAACATCTCTATGCAATCTTCATAATACTGATAGGAATTATGTGATATTGACTTCTCTACTCTATTAGAACAGAGTAACCTGCAGGATAGTTGCTTAAGACTTAAAAAATAGCAAGAAGATATTTTTACAATCATTCACACTGAAAAAGATTACCAGAAACATTAATTTGAAAAACTGTATATACTGTACAAAGATGTAACAGATTTGAATCAAAAGATCACTAAACTAATCTGCTCTTTTCAATTTTCCTGTTTTTGGACTGATACTTAGACTTCTAATTAGTAAAGTAACTTTAATTGAAATGTCTTCCTAACATAGCCTTCCTTTAAGTGACATATTTAGCAATAATAGCTAGCAGTACAAGATCTCTGTTAATGTTAAAACTTTTCAATTTAGCTTATTTGAACATAGCTGACAATACAGTTATACTGGGTACTTACAAGATTTTCTTGGAAAATGTTTTCCAAGTAGCCTAATCCTATGTTTCTTAAAATACAAAACAAAGGATCATCATAACCATCTCCTGAAAGAAAAAGAAAGAATAATTATTATTCACTGCAGAAAGTAATCAAGTACAATTAGTTAGATATAAAAACATTATACTGATCCCATGATATTAAAACAGGCTTTAGCATTTCTTAAAGATTTAATCATCCTTTTCTGTTTTTTGAAGAAACTTATTGTGTGTATAATTTAAACAATTTAATTATTTACAAATTAGCTGGACAGTGACATAATACAATAGTGGCCATCCGTAATCCGTTCTTTATATTTACATTTAATCCTTTAAATATTATGTTTGTTTTCACTGCATATGCATAAAGCCAAAAGTCAGACAATACTGGTGTGGTCAAAACAGTCAACACTGATTTTTTTTTTTTTTTTTTTTTTTTTTTTTTTTTTTCCGGTTCCGGTTTTGGTAATGGCGGACGTATATTTTTGTCGCCGTGGATCAGCAAAGAAAATTTAACATTTCATAGCCAAACTACAACAGAAAGTTAAACTGAAAACTTGAACATTGTCCTTGGTAAGATGGCCACCTCCCAGAGTGACATTATCCCACCCCATCCCCCAGTTTCTACCTCGAATTCGTTCGGCGTGTTGGGTGATAGTGACGTGGCAGATGAAAACATGTCCTTCAGTATAGGTGAAAATGATGGTGCTTGGAGTCAAGTGCTTCGTAAGAAACCCGAAAAACGCTCTAGACTGAGTAGTAGTGGTCAAAGTGGTACTGGAGGGATGATAAATTTATCAGATTTTCAAAATAAGTACAGATGATAAACTTTCACTTGTGTACAATGAAATCTTTGCAAAACGATCAACCATGAATAAAATTGATAGCAACATTGACAAGTATTTGAAATTGAATGAAAAAGTCAATCAAGCGTACAATTGCTTACAAACACACGAGAACAGTTAAAACTCCTACAATATAGGTCAATCGATAACGAAGCCCGCCAACACAGGAACAATCTGATTTTCGGTGGGTTCGGTGAATCTAGAAATGAAAATTGCTTTGAGAAAATCTCTGAATTTTTGGTCTCTAATCTTGGTATACACACTGCTGTTGGCATGGAGAGAGCTCACCGTCTCGGCCGGTACAAGAAAGGAAATCATCGCGCTATCATTGTAGCTTTCAAAGATAATACAGATACTGTAACTATACTTTCATGTGCAAAAATGCTGAAAAACACTGATTTTCATATTAATAGAGACTACCCCTCAGAATTAGTGGCTGCTAGGAAGAAAATATGGCCCCGCTATAAACAACTTCGACAAGAGTATCCTGATGATGGTGTAAAGATTGTTTATCCTGCCAAAATTCTGCTTGGTGGTAAAATTGTGGTGAACGCTTTTCCTGACTGGGATAACATCATGAGCGGAAGCAGAATACCGAAGTACGATATCTGGCAAAGCAGCGAAATTGTAAATATTGCTCGAAAGTCCCGTGAAACTCGTGAACTCCGAGATAAGCGATTATCACAAACAAATCGAAATGAGGACACCCGTGACCTACCGCCGACTAACGGTAGCTCGACACGCAGACAGAAATCAAGGTCACCGTCTAGGTCTCGTCGTCCGAGAAGTCATGCTCTGATTACACCAAATCGTAATCCGCTGCCACGTGACCCAAAGGATACCGAAATCATGCGGCCATGGGACAGTGATCGTGCTAAATTAGTTGAAAATACCATTGTATAGGACCGTAGGGGGTCTGCCAAAATACAATTCTCGAAAATCTTGGAATTCCTCTCTATCGAAATTCACGTGATCACAAGACTAATACGCATGGCTTTCGACTTATTGATATTTGCCGAAACAATAACCTTTTTATAGTAAATTCTAGACTTCACAAAGATAAGAACATTGGTCAGTTCACATTCCGAGATAAATCTGTAATAGACTATGTTGTTGCCACTGCAGAATGCTTCAAACTAATTATCGATTTTCAGATCCTTGAAACTGACTCGTTATTTTCGGACGGACACAGTGCCCTGCATTTAAAAATTAAAACAAATTGTGTAATTCCAGAACTGCGCAAAAGCAATAATCTTTCAGAAAAAACAAAATGGAATAATGTTAACGCCGAAGATTTCATAAATAATATCGACTCGTCACAAATAGAACAAATCTTATCACAGTTACATACATTTCCACATTCACAAGAAACTGTTGACTTATTATCCAAAAAAGTTCAAGAATTATTCCAAAACGCTGCTAACAAAACTTTTCCAAGACATAGTAAACGCCAGTTCACACATAAAGGCAAAATAATGAATGGTTTGGCCATAGATGTCATCAATCACGA
The DNA here is from genome assembly GCA_012932295.1 of Cyclina sinensis. NCBI lineage: Eukaryota > Metazoa > Mollusca > Bivalvia > Venerida > Veneridae > Cyclina > Cyclina sinensis. The sequence goes on along the minus strand of JAAONU010000017.1, from coordinate 17,527,348 downwards.
AAAAATTATCATCATGCTAGAGAATGCTATCGTAAAGATCCAAGTAATGATAATAAATTAAGGCTGAGAAATGCTAGCAAAAATTATAAACGTACAATGAATTTCTATATTGATAAATACAAACATGTCAATGCAAACAAACTTCGTAACCTTCATGATAAGAGTCCCAAAAAGTATTGGAGCTATCTAAATAAGTTAAAACTGAAACAAAAACCAGGACCTATCCCAACACTTGATGATTTTTACAATCATTTCAAAAACATAAATACTGACAATACTAATGTCGATAATGATGACTTTTTTAATGACAATAATATGCATCACGAATTTAACGATTATTTAAATTCTTCTATTACAGAGGAAGAAATTTCAAAAAGCATAAAAAATTTGAAAAATGATAAAGCACCAAGTCCTGTAGATAATATATTAAATGAATATCTGAAAAATACACAAACTATACTGATGCCTATTTATGTTAAGCTTTTTAATTGCGTTTTTGACAGTGGCATACTTCCGAATAGCTGGCTTGAAGGCAACATTTTACCAATATACAAAAATAAAGGGAATCCTGAAGATCCAAGTAATTATCGACCCATAACAATACTAAGTAATCTAGGAAAGCTTCTTCACGTCAATTCTTAATTCTCGCTTAACAAATTATCTAGAGTTTAGTGGCATTACTTTTGGAAAATCAGCAGGGATTCCGTAAAGGGTATTGGCTGTTCCGACCCTATACATGTACTTACTTTACATTTTGTGATTGAATTACTTAAGAAAAAGCGTCAAAAACTACACTGTGCATTTGTGATTTTTCCCAGGCCTTTGACAAAGTCTGGAGGGTTGGTTCATGGCACAAATTATTACAAAATCACCATCAATGGTAAATTTTTATGACGTTATTATAAATATGTATAAAAACATCAAGTCATGCATCTCCCTTAATGGTTCTACTTCCCCGTCCTTCCTTTCAGAAATTGGGGGTTAGACAGGGTGAAAATCTTTCGCCTGCACTTTTTTCATTATTTTTGAACGACCTTACAATCCTTTTTGCAAGGAAATGGTTAGCGTTGGTGTTAGAGCTAAAGGACACTGATGACCCTTTAACATGGCTTAAACTTTTTACTTTTGCTTTACGCAGATGATACCATTTACTATCAGATTCTGAACACGATTTCCAATTCTGTTTATCTACGTTTAATGAATACTGTAAAATATGGAAACTTCAAGTAAACGTTAATAAAACTAAAGTTATTGTGTTTGGAGCAAGAAATACTAGAAATTTTAATTTTAGACTTGGTAATCAGGTGCTTGAAATCACAAAATCTTATCACTATCTTGGACTAACTTTCTCCAGCAATGGTTCTTTTTTGACAGCTAGAAAACGTATTGCAGAACAAGGCTCAAAAGCTATGTATCTCCTGCTTTCTAAGGCATATAACGCTGATTTACCTATAGATTTGATATTAAAGTTGTTCGATCATACTGTTTTACCTATTCTTACATATGGATCAGAAATATTTGGCTTTGAGAATATAGACATTATCGAAAAAGTTCATAACAACTTCCTTCGAAAAATCACTAAATCCAGGAAAAGCACCCCGATGTACATGCTCTATGGCGAGTTAGGCCGTTACCCTATCTCAATTATAATACAGTCACGAATGATATCTTTCTGGAATCGAATAATTCTTGGAAAACAAGAAAAGTTATCATTCAAAATTTACAAATATGCATTAGAAACACTAATTATGATTTGAAATGGATGTGTAAAATAAGATCTATTCTCAATTCAATCGGTAGACCTGACATATGGATAAAGAGTGTATATCAAAATCCCCTTGATCATAATCCCCTTGGTTGAAAATGACATAGTGATCGAAATCCCCTCAACAGAAATGACAGGGTGTTCATAATCCCCTTGATGGATAGTCAAAATCCCCTTGGCAAAAATGATGGGTGGTCAAAATCCCCTTAAGTAAAACAAAGATGAAGTAATTTTAGATAGCAAACTGCAATTAATACCCTCATTTTAAGTTATTATCTGGAAAGATCTAAAGCTAGTGTGCCAACAAATTTGCCTTTAAAGGTGTTTATCATGCAAAGATTAATTGATTGTTTGTACATATAACTATAATTGCAATGATTAATTACTAATCAACTATCATTTATTTGTTTGTATTTTACAATTTTCTCAGCAATAATAACATCAATAAAGGTGTTGTCATTATTAACTGGCTGTGACAAACATACACCTTTAATTGTTTGTATGCTTTTCTCTTTTTTTCAGCACAATTCTTGAAGCAGTTGGTTCTTAAATTCATTGAACTAAAAAGAAAATAAGAAAAAAATCTTAAGAAATTTTCCCAACCATTTCACATTATTTTGAGGGGATTTTGACTACCCACTGAGGGGATTATGACCACCCCTTTATTTTTGCCAAGGGGATTATGATAACCCTGTCATTTCTGTTGAGGGGATTTCGATCACTATGTCGTTTATCAACCAAGGGGATTATGATCAAGGGGATTTTGAGCGTCCCCCATGGATAAATCAGAACAATTTATTAAATACAAATATACATAAATTAGTTAAAAGAACACTCATCGATCAATTTAAACAATCTTGGTTTGGTGAACTGCAACAATCAAATAAAGGCTTAATATATTCTAGTTTTAAAAACGAGCATATTTTGGAAAAATATATTATAACATTACCCCAAAATTACTGGACGTACATGTTCAAGTTTAGGACAGCTAATTCATCTCTTTCCGATTGAACGCCAAAGATATGACCAAACTGTGATCACTGGACCGTCTGTGCATGTTATGTGATAGAGAGGAAGTCGGCTCTGAAAAACACTATTGCTCCACTGTCCCGTTTTTAATAATGAAAGAATGTCCCTTCTTTCTAATTCAATTAAACCAAAATGAACCCAGTGAATACAACTTTAAAGCTCTGTTGACATCCACATCTCCGGATCACCTCTTAAGTTTATGCAAGTTCATTAAAATTCTATTCAAGAAGTTCCGTCGTTAATGAATATAAATAAGGATCAATTCATCACTATTTATACAGACCAACGATACTAAGTATTGAACAATGTTTGCTTATTTTGTAAAATATTGTATTATCTGTTGTTTTTCTTTGTAAAATCTTGACAACTATACTGTTCAATTTATGCAGATATTACAAATGCTAAAACTCTAGTACTTCCGGTCCTTTTGGCAAAGGCATGGTCAATTGTCATTTTATTGGTTTAATTTCAAAAACCCGTCTATTCCTACACGTCAGTGATCAAAATTTCGTGCCTAAATACTAGTCAAAACAAAGTAGTAATTTCTGTCGTATTAGACCATTACACCACTGAATTCTTTGTGTCTTACACTTTTTTTTTTAACCGTTTTCTGCAAAAAAAGCACTCCCCGCAAAATGCAAACACTTTGGGCAGTAAATTCGAAACTTCTGACTTACATTTCATATAAATATAAGTAGTATAACGTCTTTTGTTGATGTAATCAAAAGATCTTTTTTTTTTCATGATCAGTTAATATTTATCTTCTTTCTTTCTTCTAACAGGAACCTTACTTTATATGACATATGTTAATTATTTATGTTCCCCATGTTGTATATGTATATACCTGGGTGTAATAAAGTCGAGTTGAGTTGAGTTGAGTTGAGATTATCTCTACCTGTGTTTCCATTTCATAACAGAAATCTAATTCAGTTTCATTAGCCTTTGCAATTATTAAGCAGCAATTTTACAAGAATTTTGCTTACTATTTATTTACAATTAAGGAATTATATTTATTTGCTGCATATTTAATAAGGAACTGTTCACAATAGTTAAAGCAGATTTTTGTTTAACATTTTAGGTAATTTTCCAGTCTCTTTTGAGATATGACTTGTTGACATTCTTTCTTTAGTTAATCTCTAAGTCTTGAGAAACCATAAATGCTAAAAGGTTGACCACTTCATCTTAGACAAGGAAGCCAGACTGTTTTAAGTACCAAGCATGTCATATGGTGTTTACCTACCCTTTTTGTAAATGTCTCATCGTGTAATTATCTTTGATTATAAATATTGCCATGTCCTGATCAGATTATAGATTAATTACTCAAAGTGTCAACTTAATTCAAACAGAAAATCTTTGTTATTCTAAGAATATTTTGTATATAAGTCACAAATAACTATTGTAGTTAGTTAGAATAGGATTTTGAAATAGTAAGAGGTGTTCCTCACTAAATCACTGTACTTATTAGTTAATTTACTTGTGGTGTTCCATAAGATATTCCATTTCATTATTAACTGTTAAGGATTTTTGGTGTTCCAAATATATGTGCTGGTGTACCTGCTAATTACTGGGATTAAATAATAAACCAAAAAGGACTTATTTTTATTAACTCTATTCACTTAATGCCTACAAAAAGTTCACGGCATTAAACAATCACAGATTTTATTTGATATTGGCCAGTTGTTAAAAAATTAAACCATTGGTTAATTAACAATTGGTTAACTTTTGAAAGTAAATATATTAGATTCCGTTCAACAAACTTTATTGTAAGGTATTGAATGTAAGGCACTTCATGACTTCTTACATTTTAAGTTGTTAGAGTAAATGAGTGCATTATTTAAAAAAGAAAATATATAAGTTTCAAGTTAACTAATTGTTTAGTTAAAGGTGCATGGTCACATTAATGATAAACAATAGACTTATGAATCAGTTGCAAGGCCGTCGTCGATGGTTCCGGCCGGTCCGGCTTTGGCCGGACCAATATTTTGGCCAAAATGAGTAAAAAAAACAAAAAACAAAAAAAAAACACAAAAAAGAAAAAACCAAAAACACGCATCGCTGATTAGCAAGTTTGACACTTAACTGGCCCCTTATGCAAGCGCGGTAATATACAAACATGACGCGAAACAACTGGACACTGTTCATTGACCAGGTATATGTAGGGGTACTACAAAGACAAGTGGGAAGTTTATCTTAATTGGCATTAACCGACATCGATATGGCTCCGGACAGTTCACCGTATATATATATATATATATATATATATATATATATATATATATATATATGTTTTTCAAAATATTACATCACAATTCTTTAAATTTTACTTCTGTTCACATACAAGTATCTTAATATGAATAGTTTAAGATAGTAAAATATCATGATGTGTGACACAATTCCATCGGAACCAAATCAACCAAAATCATTTTCGTTTCCAAAACGAACATTTGGTGAGTACATTTTTTCATCAATGTTATATATATTATGTACACCTGTCCGTCCGTTATGCGAACCTTAAATTTCACCCTTAAAACCTACGATGCACAAATCTGTAAAAAATCGTTGACATATTACTATAACATGTACTAGCGGCAGGCTGTAAACTGTGCCAAATATACGGGAAAACGCCACTGAGAGCATCCTAGAATAAAAAAATTTCCGGGGGGGGGGGGGGGGGGGGGAGCATGCCCCCGTACCCTAGATTCTGGCTAATACCAACCAAATTGGCCGCACCAATCATAAAATCGTGACGACGGGCCTGAGTTGTCATAAATAAAATTAATAATAAACACTGTAGAAGACCTGTGATTAAAATACGTGATGTAATATTGTTACAATGTAAAAATACGACTCAAAATATTTGAAGCCAAAGTTGCTATATAGCATTGCTCTACTAGTACTAACGCAGTAAAATTCACTCACAGACCCTGATTAGTCTAAAATTTCAAAGAAATTGTTGCTGGACAGTCATTTGTAGACATTACATGTATCTGGTAGTTCAATAAATATAAACCGTATCTGAGATATTGAGGTCTTCCATCCTGAACTGTGAATTGGCAGCTGTAACCGATGGATAAATTCTTAACAATGCTGTAGAATAGGCATTTTATCTGAGCCATTATAAATACAAAATCTACTATGGTGCTGGTATTAGAAAGGTATTGAATTGACTACTGTGTTATTTATAGTGATGAACTCTGTAGGTGATACTGTTAAACTCCAACAGGATCTAAACAGGCTAGCTGAATGGGAGCAGAAGTGGAATATGGCCTTCAACATTGACAAATGTCATATCATGCATATAAATGGCCGCTCAAAGAAATCCCTTAAGACAGAATATACCTTGCATAATCAACCTCTCCAACCTGTCAATCAAGCTACTTATCTAGGGATTGAGATTACATCTGGCCCCGTGATTATAAAACTTTGAGAACGTGCTCCATGCTCAAACTCGTACTCCGTTCTCGTTCTCAAACTCCGAGCTAGGTTGTGATTATAAAAGTATCTGAGTTTGAGAACGTTCTCCATTTGAGGACAATCTCTGTTCTCCGTTGAGAAAGCTAAGGGCCTTTCTCAGATGCGTTCTTCAAAAATAAAAATGGCTGCCGTAAATCGTTTCCGTCGGAATCAGCGTCATCAAAGGCATATTGTTCGACGTGAGAGGGTGTTTCGCGACCGTTTTAACCTGTTGGAAGTCCTTGATGAAGACGAGGTGTTTTTGCGGTACAGGTTTAGACCTCAAAGCATTATGTTCATCCTTAGTCTGTTGCCGGAATTGTCCTTTCCAACGAGGCGAAATTGTCCAATCCCCCCTTTACTACAGCTACTGGTAACTTTACGATATCTTGCCACCGGGGCAATCCATCAGCTGATAGGGGATTCCTTTAACATTAGCAGGCCCACAGCAAACAGGATCATTTGTAGATGTACCAGGATGTTGGCCAGTCTGGCTCCAAGATATATTAAATTTCCGGACCGCAACAGCAATGACGTTAAGGCTGGGTTTGCCCAAATTGCAGGTTTGTTATATAGCGTACACATCATAGTAATTTAAAGCGAGGCGTAAGCCTTGACTTGTTTACAACCATTGGCTAAAAATAGAATTAAACTAGAAGTCCTCAGTGGGGTAGGTGCAAGGAAAAATTTACTTACACGTAAAACGTTATATTTACTTATGATCCAGATGGATTTCTTAAAGATAAAATATGCTATCCGGTGACATTGAAGAAAACGGATTGAAGTCGTTTGCAACTGTGAAATGTTAGACGGACATCAAACAGTATATTTATTTAATTTTCTGCTCCAGATACAAATTATTACATTATAATATGATAACTCTACTGTCAATTTGCTACTACTCGAGAAGATACAAAGATAAATTTAAGTACAAGAGAGTACCTGCATTTCTAGTTTAGGCCATACCAAATCGTTCTTTCGTTTAGCGTCCGCAGACGGATAGGTTTGAGCTTCTGAGGAAAGGAAAAAGACTGTTTTTGATTACCTTTACACATAAAAATCAGTTAAGAAGATATAGTAGGTGTTGTGCTTGTGTGCATGTGTGTGTGTGAGAGAGAGAGAGACAGACAGAAAGACAGAGAGAGAGTTGATCTGTACACTTCTTGGTGTTTTTTTTTAACACAATAGATATTAAAATGCGGGTAGTACATTACATTTGCAGTAACAGTTTCCTTGACTTAACTTTACACATAAAAATCAGTTAAGAAGATATAGTAGGTGTTTTGCTTGTGTGCATGTGTGTGTGTGTGGTGAGAGAGAGAACAGAGAGAGAGAGAGAGAGAGAGAGTAAGACAGACAGACAAAGAGTTGATCTGTACACTTTTGGTGATTTTTTTTTAACATAATAGATATTAAAATTTCTGGTAGTACATTACATTTGCAGTTACAGTTTCCTTGACTTAACATCCTTCAATAAAGAATAAAGAATCTTTTTAATTCTTTTTAAGAATCCAGAGAGTACAACTCACCTGTCAATGATGTTAAGCAAGTACACTTTTGTACTTTTCACAACTGTGTTCAATCTCAAATAATATATAATTATATAAGTTACTACATTTCAGGGTTTCCAAATGTTCTGGGGTGCATAGATGGTACCTTCATCCGGATTCAAAGACCAAGGCAGAATGAGGCTGACTATGTTAATAGAAAAGGATATCATTCTTTAAATGTGCAGGTTGTGGCATTTGAATGTCTACCTTCAAATACAGATTATGTTAATTATGAAGAAGTTGGTATATTGTCTGTTAAGAAATCAGTTCCTTAATTGATATAAACTGTAACAGATAAATAAGTTTTTCATCAATAGAAATTTATTGTATTTGTCAGATGGGGCCTCTCACCATGTACTCAGCACCAGGCCAACGTCAAGGGGAAAGCGGGGCCAGTAGTTAATGAAGGCCACCTTCCTCACAGGGGACTCTGGGTTTTGTAGTGGGGAATTAACGTTAGCTCAGGGTAGAGCCCTATGAGTGTTGCAGCGACTCCCATTCTTTGTAGTTTCTTAAGACCCAGTCTGTGACAGTTTATTATGTTTAGCCCTTTGACGGCACAATGCTAAGTCTCAATCAAAATCCAAACACAGTGTTCTGGTTTTCTATCTTTACTTTTACTTCTGATTGTAAATAACAAATTTGCAGTATAGACATTAACATTTAACAGTTCAAGAGTTCCATTTTTAACAGTTCACTGTAGTAAGTCCACATATGTTAAATAGTTTGCTGAATGACCACAAGAACACTAAATATAATGACAAACCTTGAATGGAATACATGGTGTCTGATAAGCTAACAAGTGTATTATAAGAATAATGTAATATTATTGCATCAGTTCAAAAGTGTACAGGTAAACTTCCATCCTATTACTGTAAATAAGACACTACACCTTAACTTTAGCCTTTTACATAATTCCAACTGTTGGTTGAAAATGATGAAAAAGTTAAATGATGAGGAACAGAAAAGTATACAGTATTTTTTAGTGAAAGAACACTAGCGAAAAACAATGATGATTTCAAGACTGATTTATAAGTAAGGGCAAACTGAAATGAAATGTATCAAGAAAACAATACATAACCCGCATTTACGCTTTCCAGATGTGCTGTGACTACAGGTTTCTTATAACAAGCTGCTATGCCTCCTGGCCAGGGTCAGTGCATGACAGTAGGGTATTTCGGAGCTCGGCATTATGTGCACAATTTCAAAGTGGTAAGTTAGCATGTTTTAGAACAATAATCTCCCTAAACTATCTAGATGTTATCAGGTTATAGTTAAAGAAACATGATATATTGTGATAACAACCAATTAGTCTTAACATTGTGACTCACAACATTGACCCACATTTACAACAGGAAGATTCCTTGATGTGGGTCAAGTCTTAACCTTCCAAACTGTTAGATGATAAGTGAGTTATGGTTCCCGGGCACAGCATTTTTTTTTCAATGAGATCTATCCATCTATGAAGTTTCAAGTTGTTATCTACGATACTTCTTGGTTTAAGCTTTGGAAAAAAAAATATGGAAATTTCAAAGGGCAATACCTCCAAAAATAGTTAAGGTTCTTTAGCTATGCAGTACTCTGCATTGAGATCTAAAATTGGACAGTTAAAATTTGCAATCAACTGGTCAAGAGTTATCGAACAATACACTCCTGAAGTCATTAGTGAACTTTTAAAGTAATACAAATTGATGATTACTAAAAAATATGTATGCTAGTAAGCTGTATGAAAAAGACTAACAATAGTGTGAAAATTAGTGTTACTGCAACAGCTTGAAAAAATATGTACTGCAGAGCTAATAATCATAGACAAATGTTAATCTAAATATCACATCTCCCTCTCTCCATGTTGTCATAATTACTAACACTTGCTTCCTGTATAATTTTCTAAGCATTATCAACTTGTTGCTGGGAAATGACTAGGATAATTATTTACGAATTACAATTAAAAAAATTAAAGTGACATATGTGTTCAAAGTGACCATCACTGTTTTGAAATATACATTAACCGTTTGTTTATAAATAAAGAAAAAGAAGAATTTCTTAGGTTATAGCTAAATTAAATGATTGCATATAACAGTTTCATTCGTATTGAACATAGTTGCAAAATAATAAAATCTTTTTTGACTAGGAGTCTTTCATAAATTTGCAATTAAACTTTGTATGATGATGTTTTGTATACTTTGAAAAAAAACAATAGTGTTATTTGGTGAATGTTTCAATATTTCTAAACATATATAATGTTTTTAAACATCAATCATGACAATAAAATTTCCATTCTTTATGAACACAAGTCACTTTAAAGAAATAAAGCTATCCAGGCTGAAATTCAGTCATAAACATATTTTTTCATCCAGTTAAAAGAAATTGAAAAAAATTAATTTCATTGGTAATGGTTGATTAAGTTCATAAATATATTTCCTACATTTCAGGTAATCACAATGGACTGCTTCTGGGGCACTCTGGGTATCCTTGTCGGCATTTTCTTATGACTCCCTTTTTGAATCCAACTACCCCAGGTCAAACAAGATACAATAATGCTCTATGCAGGACTAGAGTCACAATAGAACAAACATTTGGGATCCTGAAGAGACGGTTTCAAGTAATGTCTTTAGATGCGGTTCCAAGTATTGTTTTTAAGATACAGTTTTCAAGTAATTTCTTTAGAGAAGGTTTCAAGTA
>JAAONU010000017.1:17237939-17516769 GCA_012932295.1 Cyclina sinensis | reverse complement strand
TTTTTTTCAAATATAATACCTCTGGTGTTGTGCTGGCTGGCTTCCATCATAATCAATGCAGCAGAGTTGCACTGCTTCAACGGCATCAGCTGTCTGAAAACCACATAATTTGATTTTTAAAAACACCTGACCTTTGACACTCATCTAAAGACAAAAGCAAATTGGAAAATAGATGTCCTTTTAAATAATCACAGGAAAATAAATCTCAATCTTATGATCTCATAATGCAATATTAAACGTGATGATTGTGGTCAGCATATTGTGTAACTAACACCTGCCAGGTACTGTATTATTATCTATCAAGGGCATTAACACTTCAACAATATACTCAGTCGGCGTGAAATTCAAGTTAGCCAAAATCTTATGGACACTGTGCATGCAAGAATGGCTGATTATGAGTTCCAAACATGATGCTTTAGTATAAAAAGTTTAGCTATAGGTTGTTTTTTAACAAAAACATGCCTCTCCCATGAGGCTCTAAAGTGTATAAATTTAAGGCTATAACTCTGCAAAATCAGCCAGGCTAGACCTGCTCACCATATGCATATCTAAAACTAAAACTAATAACACAAGTGATATTTTATCCAAATTAGCTAGAAGTTTATGTCAAAGATTAAGCTTTAAATATACTTAATTTATAAGCACCAAACTTAAAAAAAACCAGCCAAGCCAAATGCACTGTCGATATGCACAACATCATCCAAACTGGGCAAGTGCTTTAGGAGATGAAGCCCGCATAAGATGAAAATCTTAAGTATCATAATGGTGCTATATTGCTATACTGCTTAACTTTGCACTGAAGTGCAGGTAGGAATCATAATAACACATGAAAAAACAAAGTTTTGTTTGCATTATGAAGATTTCCCATTATAAGTCTATGTAGAGGGTGGAGCCAGAAGCATAGCCACTATTGACCCTGCAGGCATAATTTGCATTATCTGGTAGTGACCACAAGATGATGCTAAATGCCAATGATGCCAAATGTCAAGATCAAAGGATTAGACAAAAACAGCTGATTTTACAAGTTTTCTATTCTACTATGTTATAACTGACCCCTTGGGTAGTGCCAACATGTGAGCTTTAGGGCTTTATGGTTATTTATCTTGGCTGACAACAGCTCATCTATGTGACTGGCCTAACTGTGTAGCACAAAAGAAAAGAAGATTTATTTTATAATTCAAGATGGAGCAAAATATTGCTGAAAATGATGATCTAAACATTTGTGTAACTTATCCTGTATTTTTACTGTCCTAAAAATGTTCCAAATATGAAATAAAGGAAGCGATCTGTTCTAGAGTTATTGGCCTTGACAGATTGATGCACACAAACACAGAAGGCCTGGTAGGAGTAACACTTTAGGCTCTTTCACCTCTCTTTGTATTAAAAGTCCTTTGTCTTTTATCCCAATTTTTATTTAGACTTACTTCAATCTTTTTATCAACAGATATCCCTGTAGTGGCTGTCAAGTCTGGTAATTCTTCATCAGAGTCATCATGTTCAGGCTAAAATAAAATTTATGAGAAGATTATAAACAACAAAGGACCTCAAATCATAATTACTTTTTTCCAGCAATAATCATCAAATTATCCACAAAATGCACTTTGAAGTGTAAAATATAACAAGATGGTAGATGTCATGACTTCAAATCTAAAGCTTAAAATGACATAATATTAGAAATCTTTTTAAAAATTAGAATGTTTGGTATTACATACATGTACTATTTCCACTAGTCTCAAAGACATCAACTAAATAGCACACTATTATATCACGAGACATCCATATAATTTGGAAAACAATTACTGAGTTGTATCCTAACAAGTAATTCATTCTAGTATTTGGTTTTTTTTTTTTTTTTGTGTGTAAAGCATCTTCCATTATTACTGTCTATGTTTTTGTACATAGCTCAAGTCTACCATTTTTAAATAAAACAGATTTAGGAAAACAAAGTATCCAGTGTATTATTGTATTATTCTGACTGCTTCATGCCTTAATTGTGTTACCTCAATGTATATATGCCTTTGTAGAAAAATACCATCTGACCGGATGCTTCTGACAGTATCAAAGTACTGTCCAACTGTCTGGTTACTTGAGATATCTTCATTTGTAAAGGAAGCCAAATGATAACTGACTTCTGATAAGGACAAACTAACTGATCTTCCACTGGGAAAATATACCGCAAGGATTTGTTTGGTTTGCATCCTCTATGCTCAAGTCTTTATCCAATCCACTTTCTGCTGTCCACCACCTTCTTAAGTAGACATGACTTATATTTACCGGGCGCCACCAAAAGTTTCCATCCAACATACACTCGCCGTGAACATTTCTTAGTACTCATTCTTTTCACAATTTGGTTGTTGTCTTTTTTCTGCTGTAATTCTAAAAATTTCTTGACTGCTGATGATGGGGGGGCATCCATTTGCTTAAACAATATTTAAGATCTAATGGATTACTAAGCATAAGATACATGTTCGTGCAATAAAATTATATAAACAAGAAGTTTTGCTTCCGGTGTTTTACTCCTCTGCAGCACCAGTAATGCATTCTGAAGGATCAGAGTGACTTTTTTATGTAATTATCTAATTCAATTAGTGGGGTCTAGTGGTTAGAGTCCTAAATATCAACATAAGGTCCTCATTCCTCTGTGTTCGAGTTACACCACGGATAAACAATATGTTCATGTGTAGGAAAGTATATTTTAAAGAATAACAGTAACTCATATTCTATTTACTAATAAAAATCAAGTAAATACACCTGCAACTTGATATTCTCAGACTAGATACAATGCAACAACTAAGTGAAACAGATCATGCAGCCTAGTTCATAATAAATGAGAAGAAGAATGTTGATCTAATACAAAGTTCATGTTTTCATGAAATGATTGTTGTACAGACATAATAGTTAACTACCATATTAAACCAAATTATTGCTCCCTATTGCATCTCATTCACGGTCACGTTATTTGGACACAAATTTTACTATTTTGTATCATTCAGTGTCACTCTTTAACTGCTGAAATGACATGGGAATATGTGTTATACCAAATAGAATACCTTTCTCAAGTAGGCCTCTATGGCAATCAATCCTGAAATAATGTTATGCCCCTTTTTCAATCAATCAGGTAAATGTCAGGATGTATTGATTTCAAAAGGTCATAACATGAACTCCAATTACTTTGGAGTTAGTGGGACTGAATTATATATAAATGGACAACAGAGGACAGAGTTCCAGGTACACACTATTTTAATATTGGTTCAAACAGACCACTAGCAATTAAACACTAAAACAGTTATATACAATTATAGACTGTTCAATATACCTTGACCAGATTTGGTCAAGTTCAGTTTTCGCTTAAATATTATAACAACTTAGTAAAACAAATTCCGGTTCAATTTAATGATAATCTCCACTTATACAGTTAATGATTTAATTCATATATCCAGTTCCAAGTATCTGATAGTCTTCGTAAGAAGTAGGTAAAAATTTAGTACTCTTGACCAGATCTGGTCAAGGGGTCTCTATCTATACCCAGTATATAGTATTCAATAATTAGATATTCTATTATGGATCAATGACTGGTAAAAACCTTATTTATCGTTATAAAGTAAATATATAACCCATTCAGGTTAATTTACCTCCATTTTCTAACTGACCACCCGGTCGAGCTCTCGGTCTTTGACTGAGGTTTTACTGTAACCGTTTTGTTGTTGTTGTGTACCTCGTATCACGTGATTAGAATGTGACGTCACACGGAGCAGAGAGCGACAACATCAAGAATGGCGCGATATATCTGGAACTGGATTTTACATAAATATACGGACATTTGCGTGATATCAATGGTTGTTATCAATATTAAAACATACAATTGTGTTAAATGAACGATACTTATACTGTGATAACTAGTATCATGCTTAAAAATGAAATAATAACGAAGCGGTCGATCTGGATCGCCGGACGCTCATGAAACAGTGAAAGGTACATGTAAATTCAGATAGACACAACATCGGGCATAGCAATATGTTATCAACATTACTATGATTGATAATGGAAATGGCATACCATTGAACACAAAACTAATTATTTATAGTAAAAATGGCATGACCTTACATTAAAACTAGAAATGGGTTTTTGATTGAACAAAAACATATGTCTCCCCCCAGCCAGTTGCTGCAGGTAGTATTGAGTCAGACGATTGTAAAATTTGACATTTAACCTCCAAGTGTGACCTTGACCTTGAGACACCGCACCCGCAAAGTGGGTTCTGCACGTCACCTTGATGAGGTGAACATCTGACCCAAGTTTCATAAAAATCCTTCAAGGGCTTTTGAAGATACAGAGCGGACACGATTTTGTGGCATTTGACATTTAACCTCCAAGTGTGACCTGACCTTGAGACACCACACCCGCAAAGTGGGTTCTGCATGTCGCATTGATGAGGTGAACATCTGACCCAAGTTTCATAAAAATCCTTCAAGGGCTTTGAAGATACAGAGCGGACACATTTTGTGGCATTTGACATTTAACCTCCAAGTGTGACCTTGACCTTGAGACACCACACCCACAAAGTGTGTTCTGCACGTCGCCTTGATGAGGTGGAACATCTGACCCAAGTTTCATAAAAATCCTTCAAGGGCTTTGGAAGATACAGAGCGGACACGATTTTGTGGCATTTGACATTTAACCTCCAAGTGTGACCTTGCCCTTGAGACACCACACTCGCAAAGTGGGTTCTGCACGTCGCCTTGATGAGGTGAACATCTGACCCAAGTTTCATAAAAATCCTTCAAGCACTTTGGAAGATACAGAGCGGACACGATTTTGTGACGGACAGACGGACAGACAGACGGACGGACAGACGGACAACCGGGGAAAAACAATATGTCTCCCCCATTTTTGGGGGGAGACATAATAAGCAAGTTATCCTTTGGAATGAAATCTTTTACATACTGGAATCACTAACTGCTGCACACTTTGCCTTGTGAGGCAAGTCTATTAGAGTAGGAGAATTAATTA
Source organism: Cyclina sinensis (assembly GCA_012932295.1). Taxonomy (NCBI): domain Eukaryota; kingdom Metazoa; phylum Mollusca; class Bivalvia; order Venerida; family Veneridae; genus Cyclina; species Cyclina sinensis. Next base: position 17,511,759 of record JAAONU010000017.1, on the reverse strand, counting down.
AGATAAGTAGGATATGTCACAAAACATTTCAGTTTCTACATTACCAAGGCAGATTGATCATAGGTAATTAATGAGACATTTTAGCAAAATAATACTGTGCAGCCAACTCGATCCACTGATTTCTTTAGATATAACTGCAACTAAATACACATTTTTTAAACAGAAATACCTCTTTTGTAATCCTGCACTGCCTGTTTAATTTTAATCCGTATGCCAATAGCTGTTACCCCTAACTTTTCAAAGTCTGTATTGGTCAGATCGTTTATTCTGATCTATCGTTACCGTGCAAATATAACAAATGTTTTAGTACACTCATGTGATTTTGTATTTCATAACTGTCAACACACTTAGTTGGCAAGGTAACAGTATTTGTATCAGAAACTCTGCTAGTCATTTTATTAAATAATCAAAGCACTGAAGTTACTGCAAAACCTGTCGCGTAGTGCTGGGTTTATGTTTTCAAGAAATGGATACATGCATGTCATGCATACTTTTAATTCGAGAGAATTATCTCTGTGCAACAGAGGCCCATTGGAGCTAGTCTCTATTAAGCTGAATATGATAAAAATTTACCTGCCTTGCCATAAATTATAGTTCAACTTCACTGGAAATTTTTTTTATGCCCCCACAAAGTGGGGTGCATATAGCGTTGCACTTGTCCGTCCGTCCGTCCGTCTGTCTGTCCGTACGTCCCGAAATCTTGTGAACGCAACTCCTCTTAAACCAGATGGCAAATTTTGCTTAAACTTCCAGGGATGAACAACCTTAATGTGTAGATGGTAGTAAAGGAAGGAATTTTCGCTGCGACCAATTTAACAGAATTATGGCCCTTTGTTGATTTTTTCACTAGAAATTTTGTGAACGCAACTCCTCTTAAACCGGATGGCAGATTTTGCTTAAACTTCCAGGGATGAACAACCTAAATGTGTAGATGGTAGTAAAGGAAGGAATTTTTGCTGCGACCAAATTTAACAGAATTATGGCCCTTTGTTGATTTTTTCACTATATACCACATAGAAATTTTGTGAACGCAACTCCTCTTAAACCGGATGGCAGATTTGCGTAAACTTCCAGGGATGAACAACCTTAATGTGTAGATGGTAGTAAAGGAAGGAATTTTTGCTGTGACCAAATTTAACAGAATTATGGCCCTTTGTTGATTTTTTCACTATATACCATATAGAAATTTTGTGAACGCAACTCCTCTTAAACCGGATGGCAGATTTTGCTTAAACTTCCAGGGATGAACAACCTTAATGTGTAGATGGTAGTAAAGGAAGGAATTTTCGCTGCGACCAAATTTAACAGAATTATGGCCCTTTGTTGATTTTTTCACTATATACCATATAGAAGTTTTGTGAACGCAACTCCTCTTAAACCGGATGGCAGATCTGCTTAAACTTCCAGGGATGAACAACCTTAATGTGTAGATGGAAGTAAAGGAAGGAATTTTTGCTGCGACCAAATTTAACAGAATTATGGCCCTTTGTTGATTTTTTCACTATATACCATATAGAAATTTTGTGAACGCAACTCCTCTTAAACCGGATGGCAGATTTTGCGTAAACTTCCAGGGATGAACAGCTTTAATGTGTAGATGGTAGTAAAGGAAGGAATTTTTGCTGTGACCATATTTAACAGAATTATGGCCCTTTGTTGATTTTTTCACTATATACCATATAAATAATTGAACATATAAATTTTACATTTGTAATTTAATTTAACATGTACATAAGGTTACCTGTAGATCATTTTAGGTATATGTACAAAAAAAATCTTACATACAGGATATACATGCTCTTGTTTATGAGCACTTATGCATAGTGGGGGCATCCGTGTCCTATGGACACAGTTCTAGTTTTGTACATAATTACTAAACACTAATCAATACTGACCATCATTGATCTTCACCATTTTCAACAATCATTTATCGAATTTAGTATTGGCTATTCCACTTTTATTTCTAAAACCCTGTGGTACTTCAACTATAATGTTCTAGATAAGTACAAGAATACTATTATACCAACCATGATTTATGCATAGTGCCCAATGTTGTAAGTTCTGTTTATAGTTTACTGGTAACATTTGCAGTCTAGTACAGGTTCTTTCCAGTAATTTTAGGAAGGTAAACTGACTCTGATATGAATACAACTGTAAAGAGGGGGTAAAACTATAGCTGACAATAAGTTTACCACAAACACAAGAAAGCCAGTACTTGTTAATATTATCTTTATTTAAAAAAAAATAAAACTATCAAAAACAACAATTCACTAGAAATGTGTCCATGGGACACATTTGCCCCAGCCATGTATCATAAACAGATAATAAAAATTAAAAGGGCAGGTGGAATTTCAAGAGCAGTATAATTGTTATTATTTATTTAATAAACAGTGTGCTACAAAACATAACCCTATGAATGTGCAGACATTTGGTTTTCATCAGAAATTTAATCTATAGATGTCAAAACTCTGATATATATGGAGGTGTCCTGCCCAATTTTGCAAGTAACCTGTAGTTTCATAAGATACATATACATGCAAAATATAAACAAGAGGGCCATGATGGCCCTATATCGCTCACCTGAATATGACTGCTTTTAACAAAGTTGCTATGGACCTGGTTAATTGACCCCTGATGACCCATATTCAAACTTGGCCTATAAATTATTGAAACAATCTTTCTGACAAATTTCAAGGTTATTTGGACTGAAAGTGTAGCCTCCAGAGTGTTAACAAGGTTTTTCCATATTTGGGCTCTGTGACCTAGTTTTTGACCCCAGATGATCCATATCCAAACCTGAGCTAGAAATCATCAAAACAACCTTTCTGACAAATTTCCAGGACATCTGGACTGAAAATGTAGCCTCTAGAGTGTTTACAAAGTTTTTTCGATATTTAAGCTCTGCGACCTAGTTTTTTAATCCAGATGACCCATATTCAAAGTTGAGCTGGAAATCATAGAAGCAACCTTTCTGACAAATTTTCAGGTTATTTGGAATTAAAATCTTAACTCTAAGAGTGTTAACAAGGTTTTTCCATATTTGGTCTCTGTGACCTAGTTTTTGACCAAAGGTGACCCATATTAGTACTTGAGCTAGAAATCATCAAAACAACCTGTCTGACAAATTTCGAGGATATTTGGACTGAAAATGTAACCTCTGGAGTGTTAAAATGGTTTTTACATTTTAGGGCTCTGTGACCTAGTTTTTGATCCCAGATGACCCATATCCTAATCTGGGATAGATACCATTGAAACAACCTTTCTGACAAATTTCAAGGACATTTGGACTGAAAATGTAACCTCTAGAGCATTAACAAGGATTTTCTACTTTTTGGCCCTGTGTCCTTGTTTTTGACCCCACATAACCCATATTCAAAACTGAGCTAGAAATCATTAAAACAATCTTTCTGACAAATTTCAAGGTTATTTGAACTGAAAATGTTACCTCAATGCGTGTTAACAAGGTTTTTCCATATTTGGGGTCTGTGACCTAGTTTTTGACCCTAGATGACCTTTATTCGAATCTGAGCTAGAAATCATTAAAACATTTTTTTCTGACAAATTTCAAGAATATTTGGACTGAAAAATAGCTTCTAGAGTGTTAACAAGTTCTTTTCTATTTCTGGGCTCTGTGACCTAGTTTTTGATTTCAGATGACACATATTCAAATTTAACCCAGAAATCATTGAAACAACCTTTCTGACAGATTCCAGGTTATTTGGACTGAAAATGTTACTTCTAGAGTGTTAACAAGGTTTTTCATATTTGGGCTCTGTGACCTAGTTTTTGACCCCAGATGACCCAATTTTAAATTTGAGCTAAAAATCATCAAAACAACCTTTCTGACAAATTTCCAGGATATTTGGACTGAAAATGTAACCTGTAGAGTGTTAACAAGGTTTTTCTATTTTTGGGCTCTGTGACCTAGTTTTTGAACCCAGATGACCCATATTCGAACTTGAGCTAGAAATCATCAAAACAACCTGTCTGACAAATTTCCAGATTATTTGGACTGAAAATGTTACTTCTCCTTCTACAAGAAGATTTTCAAAGTTTTCAATATATAAGCTTATGTAAAACCAATGACCCCGGGGTGGGGCCAAATTTGACTCTAGGGAAATAATTGGAACAAACTTGGTAGAGGTCCACTAGACAATGCTACATACTAAATCTTAAGGCTCAGGGCCTTGTGGTTTCAGACAGGAAGATTTTCGAAGTTTTTCCTATATAAGCCTATGTAAAACCAATGACCCCAGGGTGGGGCCAAATTTGACCCCAGAGGCTATAATTTGAACAAACTTGGTAGAGGTCCACTAGACAATGCTACATACCAAATATCTAAGCTCTATGCTTTACGGTTTCTCACAAGAAGATTTTTAAAGTTTTTCCTATATAACTCTTTGTAAAACAAGTTACCCCTGGGGCGGGGCCATTTTTGACCCAGAGGCCATGATTTGAACAAACTTGGTAGAGGTCCACTAGACAATGCTGCACACCAAATATCTTAGCTCTATGCCTTACGGTTTCTGACATGAAGATTTTTAAAGTTTTTCCTATATAACTCTATGTACATGTAAAACAAGTTACCCCTGGGGCGGGGCCATTTTTGACCCAAGGATCATAATTTGAACAAACTTGGTAGAGGTCCACTAGATGATGCTTTATACCAAATATCAAAGCTCCAGGCCTTGTGGTTTCTGACAAGATTTTTAAAGATCGAATTTTTAAAATATGTTTTTAGCTCCTGTGACCCAGAAATGCAATGAACCGGAACCATTTGAACAAACTTGGTAGAGCTTCATGGAAGGAACATTCTAGGCAAGTTTCATCAAATTTTGCCCAGTGGTTTCAGAGATGTCATTTGAATGAATTGTGGACAACGGACGGACGGACGTAGGACAATAAAGGATCCTAAAAGCTCACATGAGCATGCTCAGGTGAGCTAAAAAAATCTGTTTAATCATTTTACTTTAAATGTGCAGAAATTTCATTTTAGTAGAAAATAAGTCAAAAAGGGCCAAGAAGGAACCATATGTAGACACATCTACATGCAAATATGAATGAAATCTGTGCAAGCATTTTCATTTGAATTTGTGGAAATGGAATATGAAGTTTAAAAAAGGCCATGCATGACCGAGATGACCTTAGCACTGGTATGTAGCATCACGATGACAATTGTGTGATGCTAATCCTCTATTATTACTTATAGAAATGAAAACTGGATGAACATGAAACCATAACCTTTTCTTGAAACAACAAAGAGGATAAATCCTGTAATGGCAGTCAGAGTTATGTATCTTGTGTCATTACCTACACACAAATGAGTAAGTGTCAACTGTCATGCAATTGCAACAAAAGTAGCTCCAAAAAGTGAGAAATTTCCAACTAACAAAAAAAGATGAACTGATGGAAGTACAGTACGCTCAGCGCGGATTTTGCAAAACCCGCGAGACCCCGCGGATGAGACTCATCGCGGACGAAATTTTGCACAAAATTTCTCCGTGAGACCCCACGGACTGAAAATGTTCACCACCGCGGACATGGCCGTAAGCGTTTCCTCCGCGGAACGCCGCGGTAAATCACGGCGGAACGCGGTGGTCAATCACAGCGGATCGCGGTGAAAACTGTAGCTTTTTACGATTAATTTTTAAAACTTTACTACTTAAAATATGTAAAATTTGATTTTGTAATAAAACAAAATTATGTAAATACAATGTATTTGTTGTTTGTACATCTTGTTGTTCTCTCGTTATTGAATTACCATGAACAAAAATACTCTAAATCGCGGCAAATCATTGTCGTATTAAATTCAAAAAAATAGAGTAGATATGCAAGTTCATGGTTGTGAAAACCACTTTTTAGTCAAATACTGAATAACCTCGGTGTAGTACGGCATGTACGAAAAAGTAACAAGAGACAAATATGAAAACGTCAACTTTTGTTTCTTACACCATGAAAACTTAATCCTTGTCAGTATTTCCTTACAAAACTAGGTGTTACTATTTATAGATTTTCCGAAAATGAGAATTGAAAGTAGAGAGCAAGCATCCAAAAGCATGCAGCATTAGATCATGTGATGTGGAAAAGGCGGTAAAATACTGGAATTTTTTTATGGAAAATTACTTAGGCTTGCTGTCAAAGGTTAGCTCTTGAATTACAACCATTAAAAATATGGTGTTGTATCACGTGTAAAGATCATAGGTCACGGGAATTGTGATTGACATGTTGTTCCTTTGAGGCTACATATAGGTTTCACAACAATATTACGATATCAAAGATTGTGAAATTCATCCCCAAATGATAGAAATATAAAAGGGAAGTGTTGAGCCACTGAAATTTACAAGTGTTTGTTATGCATCGAAAAAATATATTTATACAAGATCTGTAGATTTCACTTTCAAACCAGAGCTTAGATTGGTTTATAAACTAGTTTGAAAAAAGGTGATTTAGTTTGTATTTACTCATGTTATTCACGCAGGTGTCAGCTGTGATTTTGAGTTAATCTGAAGACATGTCGCCCTTTGTAAAAAGTTGAAAGCCGCTATTGAGTGACGTAATTTCTTTGACAGTTAAAGCAGTTCACTTAAAATAACCCCGATAATTAGCATGTGTAACAAGTAATTGTTGTTAGGAATGTTCTAATTTGCGACGGTTTTGGATAGTTCAAGGGAACAAGGATGCTGTAGTATACTCTGTAGTATGTAGTTTATGTCTATCGACGCGGTCACTCAAATTTTACAATCAAAACAAAGGTAACGTTTTTCATTTTAAATGCCGTTTCAATATTTTTACAGCTAAAATTTTAACTAATGTTATTACCATTTAAGTATTTTGGTTGATTTAAAGTCATCTTGTAAAAAAAGAACATGGTGAAAATTTTATAAAATAAACATTTATTTTTGAGCTATACTTATAATGGCCGCCGCGTTCCGCCGCGAGAAACAGGTAACCGATTTTATCGATAATTTAAATATAATCTTTGGTATTTTGTCCGCGGTGGAAACAACTGGACACCGCGGATTGCGGCGGAAATTAGCCCTCTCATCGCAGACATCCGCTGCGTTTGTCCGCGATAAGAAAAAATTGTCCGCGGTGGTATCGCGGAAAAGGCAGAATCCGCGCTGAGCGTACTGTATGGACAGATGGTTTAATTAGAAGCTGAATGCATCAAAAGAGGAAATTCCCTGAACATGCTAAAAGGAGGAAATATATTAGATACTGGAAGTACCAACTACAGTGAGATTCTCTATATTGTCTTCTTCTGGCACTGCTTTATATATCATTTCCAAAGGAACAGACGTAACATGATGTCATCATTGTTCACAAGAAAATATTTATATTAATGTCTACACACCCAGGAAAAAGCAGAAACTGTCATCTGTATGTACAAACATAGTGTCATTACTTTTGGATTATCTCTATTTCTGACAAGACAGAATTTCACTCCCTGTCCAGTGTCCATAAAATAAAACTATTTCAGTCCATTCACATGAAATTTTCTTTGTTGTCTTCATATGACACTGTTTTCTTCCTCTTTTTGAAAGAGAATATGTTTAACACCATCATTATCCAGAAGAAATTCAGCAGATCCATCTGCTCCACAATCCCCTTTGTATACATTTCTTGAAGGAGAGGAGCTTCAACTTTCTGAAAAGAAAAAAAGAAAAGAATCTATTAATAGCAAGAACTTTCACTGAAAGATGTCAATTCAGCTGAAATGGTGCCTAGAACTTTGAGATCTGGACCACACAAAGAGTAATGGTAGAACCTTGTAAAACATTTGGGTTTTTTTTGACAATTTGACCTCAAGATCAAGTTCATTTAGGGCTCCACTAAAAAAAAAGTCAATCTCAAAGGGTTGATGCATGCAAAGATTAACTAAGTTAAAAAAAGGGTCAAAGTACGACAATTGGCATTCTGAATATCTCTCCCAAACTGTTGTTGTGTACAAAGATGTGTTAAATCTGTCTGGGAGTTATGGCCAATATTAAGTACTTTTGCAATTGGACCTTCAAAGTCAAGGCCATTCTGGGGTCAATGTCAAATAAATATATATCATTGGGAAGGTCTTGTCCAAAGTTCTGTTTGAGTATAAATCAAATCCATTTACTAATAAGCAAGTTACTGGCAATCTTCAAGTTTTCAGACAGAATGACAGCTCAAAAACTACACCCCACCCCCTTTGGTGACAGAGGACTAGGGTATTTCACATCCTTCTGTATTATGGAATCCTGAGGGACACTTGGTGTCAAGAGTTTACTGAGGCCTACAACATTTCTGAAAGGTTCTGAAGGTGGTTCCCATTGTTACTATTCTAACATTTACCTTATATGTTTTTTTATTGTACATTTGTAACTGCTCATGAAACTTAACTTCAGTGATGTCAAGCCATGGTTATACAGAGTCTAGGGCTGTCTGAATAGCCTACATGTAAGGTATTACAAACTGTGGTTACTTTATGTGAATACCCAATTACCCTAAGCAAAAAAAATGAAAATGTCAAGGAGTTATCATCACTGCAATATGGAATATCTCAGAATTCAATTAAACATTAAAACTGATGAAACATAAATTTAAAAAAAGAACTTTTTGTGTGGCACTACATTGTAATGTGAACATATACATACATTGTACTTGATTATTCCAAATTCCATGAATGCATGATTATATTATACCTTTACTCAATCTCTGTTCAGTCTAACAAAAAAAATTGAAAGTAACACTTGAAAAGAGCTGAAAAGATCCACTTTTCTTGAAAAATTGTTCTAGAATTCACATTTATTGGTCTCATAAATAAACAAACTAAAAATACACAAAATGTATTAAATTCCTAATAGCTGGAAAAGGTGGTTATATATACCTCTACAGCTGTTCTGCTTGCTGCAGTCAAACTATTGTCATTTCTGCAGAAATGTCATGCCATACACTTTGTAGTGGTACTTTACACTTTCTCACAGTGTCATCAGCCAGGTATATAGCTTTAATTAGCACACTGTCACCTTTTACAGAGAAACTTGTGACTGCAAAAACCTGAAAAAATAGATTAAATATAAAAAAAATGAGTATTAATACCTTAACCTTTACCCTGCTGGAGGCAATTTACTCTGCCTTTGCGACTAGTGTAGGCCAAGATCAGCATGCACATCCATGCAGTCTGATCATGGTCTGTATTACCTGCAATTAAGTGAGAAAATTTTCAACCTGCACCCCTATAAACAATTAATGGATCTGTCCACATTATTTGAAAGACAGACAAGTCCATTTTAGATATTAAGCATGGCAAGGGTAACATTTTACAGGCACTTACTGTCGGCTTAAGTTTTAGAAAATTTATTGTCATAATGATAGCACAAAGCATTTATCCTCAACAAGAATATCTATCTTTGGATGAAAATTGGAACAGAAGAGGAAGTCCAGACTGACTGCTTCACAATCTGTAGGTTGCTACTCCAAAAGTCAAAAAGTTAACTTTTTGACTTTATGGAAGATTTTAAATAACTTGGCACAATGTTCTTATAATATGCATGGCACAATATCAAGGTCATGGTTGGTTAAAGGTCAAGAAGTATCTGCTGCGGAAGGGGATTTAGCTGTCCTTCAGACTGCCTTGTTTTAATAGTATCAATCAGATTTTTTAGCTTTATAAGATGACATTTTTTGTAACTTTAGTATTTAGCTGAGAAAACAACAACAACAAAATGATAACATACCTTTTAAGTTTTTCCTGTAACTCCAAAATTGTACTGCTGTAAATTTTGATAATGCTTTAAAGTTTTCATATAAATAAATTGAAATAACCTGTTTGATGTTTTGAAATGTAACCGCCTCCTATTGGCCTGCTGGCTCTTTTAACAGGTGGATAGATAGGGATCAGCCGGTAAAGGGTCAGGGTGCTCTTTGGTTGACCAGCTGTTGTTGACGAAGTGCTTCAACAAGTCAAAAAAACATGCAGATTTTTTTTTTTTTTTTGAAACAAGTTTATCTATGAAACTTGAGCACAGCCATAATAGCTAAGTATTAAGCAGATTACAGTTTAATAAAATAAAGGATGAAATATAATACAGTTTCAGTGAAAAGACCTGATGCACATATTAAATAAGAAAAAAAAAGTTGAATCAGTTTGCTGACCAAAGCAAAAACTAAGGATAATGTATGTGTTTGCTTTAAATGGATTTGATAAAAAAATGACAGAAATATATTTTTTGGTGTGCACGTGTTAAGTCATGAACACATCTATTTTTTCCATTCCCTTTCTGACCATGACACGCTCCTAGAATTTGACAAGCTATATTACAATAGAGTGTGAACACCGTAACATGTAGATTTCAGGATTTTTCACCTCCTGGACGTTTCAGCCTTAGACGTGTTGGCCTCAAAGGCCTGGTCTTTTTAGCATTATTTTTTAAATATGAAAAAATGTTAGGCCTAAATGTGAAATTCTACTTGTATTCTTTATTTACGTTCATGACTAAAAGTCACTTTTATTAATCTTTTTGTCATAAAGGAATGTATACATTTATATTACGGAATATTCTGGTGAAAATTAATGTCAACATAAAAAATATGATATTCAAAGTTTACAATCACAAAGTTTTCATATTAAAAAAAAGTGTCCTTCAAATGTCTTAACTAAAATACTTTAAAAACATGAACATTTTTGCAATATTCAAAGGCTTTCAGTCTTTTAATTTATCAATTTTAATAGTATAGTACTACAATGGGATTAAAGTATGCATGACTTGACACATGCCAATCATCCTGTAACATCAACATTGGTAAAACGCCGAAAAGTCCAGGAGGTGAATTGTCCAAAAACCAACATGTATACGGTACATTTTTATTTTTTCAAAAGAGGCTCTAAAATCCATCTCGATAACGAACCATCATAATTACAGTACTGCATCGATGTACGAAGTTGTTGTGGTACGAACCCATCGTGTTGAAGAAATATTTCTTCTTGATGGAATCTCAGTGTACAAAAATCAGTAACACGATAGATAACTTACCTTCGTGCAAACATAACGACCTGAGTTGATTTTAGAAAGATTAAACTCTTCATGAGGTCTCCCGCAGAGCTTGATCCATCTTAAAGAGTTAAAAAGTTTTCAAGAACAATCTGTTCATAGTTTGTTTTCACTTCAGGAAACTCTTTTGGGATAGCCACTTTCAAGGTCGCAGTCCCTGAAGCTGCATCGTTTCACAATACTACTGTTATGCTAAATATCGTCCAGAAACAGTCAAATAACTTATATAAAAATTAAAATTCCTTCAACTGATTTCACAGCTAACGCAATGGTGCTGACATTTTGGTTTCGGAGCGGTGAGGCGTGTTAGAATGCAGTATTCTGATTGGCTGACAATCAACACTGGCAGAAAGGTCAACTACATGTAACTTTTGGCATTATTGAATAAGCACCACTCACTGACCAAGATATGATCTGTATAAGACACTTACAGAAATAAAGTGATACAGTCAGCGTCGATTCTCTATTTTCCCCACACACAAAACAATTCTCATTGAGGAATTTTTATTCTTTTAAAACGAACTTGAAAGCCTTTTTAATGAGAATGTTCATTTCATTTCCTTGCTTTTTTGAAAGGACTATATTCCTGGCGAAAGTGAATGGCTATTGTTAGGTCTTGGGAACATGAAGCCCGGCTTGGTTCTGTTTGCATTGAGATAATTTAGGATGAGCCGGGACAAAACTTTTCAACTTGGTTATAACTTTAAACCTTTTAGCTGACGCGACAGGTTTAAAAACAGAATGGCATGACAGTGCAATATCCAAAGAATGACATGTAAGATCTTTTATTAGTGTAGTTATGCAGTTGTAAGTACAGGTTTGACTGAAATTATCTTTGTTGGCAGGTGTTTTGGTCAGTGGTAAATTTATTATAAAGCTTAACCATTTGAACAAGTAAATAATTGTCTTTTCACTCATCAGAGATTGTCTATTACCACAAGTGGTCATAACACAGGATGGACTGTATTATGATCAACTGTCCTGAAAAAGTTTAACATAATTTTGTGCACTGTCTGTGCCACTGAAAGTTGCATTCACATATTATCCTTCCTTATTATTTCAATGGAAATATTGACAATTGGCAATAACTTTTGTATGCAAACTGGAAACTAAACATCCTGCACTATATATTATGTCTGATTGAATAAGTTTCAACAAAACCCCATGTAACCTATATATACAGGCAGAGTTGTTCACAATATTTCCATCTCATATATTGATATTTATAACAAGTGACAAGGGCCAAAACTTCTGGAACTCAAGTTGCAAAAATCCTCATTCCTGCCTTCATGCAAAATTACATATCAAGAGTGATGGTTTGGGCAAGTTTTAACAGAATTATTGTAAAAGAAGTGTTTGAGTTGCTTTCACAGATTCTGCTAGGAAACAGAGAGTGAATACTAGTAACAAGGGTCAAAACATAACAAAGTCATTGAAGGGACTTGCCCACAGATTTGGTCCAAAATATTTATTGTCTATAATTTGTCAGACATCGAATATATCATGCAAGGTAGTATTTTTGATAATTTAAAAGAGGAAAAAAAATCTGCTCCTGCTGGGATCTGAATCCTAGACCTTGTATGATTCAGGCTAAAACCATATTCACTCTGCCATTGAGGCGAGATAACATCTCTATGCAATTTCATAATACTGAATAGGAATTATGTGATATTGACTTCTCTACTCTATTAGTAACAGAGTAACCTGCAGGATAGTTGCTTTAAGACTTAAAAAATAGCAAGAAGATATTTTTACAATCATTCACACTGAAAAGATTACCAGAAACATTAATTTGAAAACTGTATATACTGTACAAAGATGTAACAGATTTGAATCAAAAGATCACTAAACTAATCTGCTCTTTTCAATTTTCCTGTTTTTGGACTGATACTTAGACTTCTAATTAGTAAAGTAACTTTAATTGAAATGTCTTCCTAACATAGCCTTCCTTTAAGTGACATATTTAGCAATAATAGCTAGCAGTACAAGATCTCTGTTAATGTTAAAACTTTTCAATTTAGCTTATTTGAACATAGCTGACAATACAGTTATACTGGGTACTTACAAGATTTTCTTGGAAAATGTTTTCCAAGTAGCCTAATCCTATGTTTCTTAAAATACAAAACAAAGGATCATCATAACCATCTCCTGAAAGAAAAAGAAAGAATAATTATTATTCACTGCAGAAAGTAATCAAGTACAATTAGTTAGATATAAAAACATTATACTGATCCCATGATATTAAAACAGGCTTTAGCATTTCTTAAAGATTTAATCATCCTTTTCTGTTTTTGAAGAAACTTATTGTGTGTATAATTTAAACAATTTAATTATTTACAAATTAGCTGGACAGTGACATAATACAATAGTCGGGCCATCCGTAATCCGTTCTTTATATTTACATTTAATCCTTTAAATATTATGTTTGTTTTCACTGCATATGCATAAAGCCAAAAGTCAGACAATACTGGTGTGGTCAAAACAGTCAACACTGATTTTTTTTTTTTTTTTTTTTTTTTTTTTTTTTTTTTTTCCGGTTCCGGTTTTGGTAATGGCGGACGTATATTTTTGTCGCCGTGGATCAGCAAAGAAAATTTAACATTTCATAGCCAAACTACAACAGAAAGTTAAACTGAAAACTTGAACATTGTCCTTGGTAAGATGGCCACCTCCCAGAGTGACATTATCCCACCCCATCCCCCAGTTTCTACCTCGAATTCGTTCGGCGTGTTGGGTGATAGTGACGTGGCAGATGAAAACATGTCCTTCAGTATAGGTGAAAATGATGGTGCTTGGAGTCAAGTGCTTCGTAAGAAACCCGAAAAACGCACTAGACTGAGTAGTAGTGGTCAAAGTGGTACTGGAGGGATGATAAATTTATCAGATTTTCAAAATATAAGTACAGATGATAAACTTTCACTTGTGTACAATGAAATCTTTGCAAAACGATCAACCATGAATAAAATTGATAGCAACATTGACAAGTATTTGAAATTGAATGAAAAAGTCAATCAAGCGTACAATTGCTTACAAACACACGATGAACAGTTAAAACTCCTACAATATAGGTCAATCGATAACGAAGCCCGCCAACACAGGAACAATCTGATTTTCGGTGGGTTCGGTGAATCTAGAAATGAAAATTGCTTTGAGAAAATCTCTGAATTTTTGGTCTCTAATCTTGGTATACACACTGCTGTTGGCATGGAGAGAGCTCACCGTCTCGGCCGGTACAAGAAAGGAAATCATCGCGCTATCATTGTAGCTTTCAAAGATAATACAGATACTGTAACTATACTTTCATGTGCAAAAATGCTGAAAAACACTGATTTTCATATTAATAGAGACTACCCCTCAGAATTAGTGGCTGCTAGGAAGAAAATATGGCCCCGCTATAAACAACTTCGACAAGAGTATCCTGATGATGGTGTAAAGATTGTTTATCCTGCCAAAATTCTGCTTGGTGGTAAAATTGTGGTGAACGCTTTTCCTGACTGGGATAACATCATGAGCGGAAGCAGAATACCGAAGTACGATATCTGGCAAAGCAGCGAAATTGTAAATATTGCTCGAAAGTCCCGTGAAACTCGTGAACTCCGAGATAAGCGATTATCACAAACAAATCGAAATGAGGACACCCGTGACCTACCGCCGACTAACGGTAGCTCGACACGCAGACAGAAATCAAGGTCACCGTCTAGGTCTCGTCGTCCGAGAAGTCATGCTCTGATTACACCAAATCGTAATCCGCTGCCACGTGACCCAAAGGATACCGAAATCATGCGGCCATGGGACAGTGATCGTGCTAAATTAGTTGAAAATACCATTGTATAGGACCGTAGGGGGTCTGCCAAAATACAATTCTCGAAAATCTTGGAATTCCTCTCTATCGAAATTCACGTGATCACAAGACTAATACGCATGGCTTTCGACTTATTGATATTTGCCGAAACAATAACCTTTTTATAGTAAATTCTAGACTTCACAAAGATAAGAACATTGGTCAGTTCACATTCCGAGATAAATCTGTAATAGACTATGTTGTTGCCACTGCAGAATGCTTCAAACTAATTATCGATTTTCAGATCCTTGAAACTGACTCGTTATTTTCGGACGGACACAGTGCCCTGCATTTAAAAATTAAAACAAATTGTGTAATTCCAGAACTGCGCAAAAGCAATAATCTTTCAGAAAAAACAAAATGGAATAATGTTAACGCCGAAGATTTCATAAATAATATCGACTCGTCACAAATAGAACAAATCTTATCACAGTTACATACATTTCCACATTCACAAGAAACTGTTGACTTATTATCCAAAAAAGTTCAAGAATTATTCCAAAACGCTGCTAACAAAACTTTTCCAAGACATAGTAAACGCCAGTTCACACATAAAAGGCAAAATAATGAATGGTTTGGCCATAGATGTCATCAATCACGAAAAAATTATCATCATGCTAGAGAATGCTATCGTAAAGATCCAAGTAATGATAATAAATTAAGGCTGAGAAATGCTAGCAAAAATTATAAACGTACAATGAATTTCTATATTGATAAATACAAACATGTCAATGCAAACAAACTTCGTAACCTTCATGATAAGAGTCCCAAAAAGTATTGGAGCTATCTAAATAAGTTAAAACTGAAACAAAAACCAGGACCTATCCCAACACTTGATGATTTTTACAATCATTTCAAAAACATAAATACTGACAATACTAATGTCGATAATGATGACTTTTTTAATGACAATAATATGCATCACGAATTTAACGATTATTTAAATTCTTCTATTACAGAGGAAGAAATTTCAAAAAGCATAAAAAATTTGAAAAATGATAAAGCACCAAGTCCTGTAGATAATATATTAAATGAATATCTGAAAAATACACAAACTATACTGATGCCTATTTATGTTAAGCTTTTTAATTGCGTTTTTGACAGTGGCATACTTCCGAATAGCTGGCTTGAAGGCAACATTTTACCAATATACAAAAATAAAGGGAATCCTGAAGATCCAAGTAATTATCGACCCATAACAATACTAAGTAATCTAGGAAAGCTTTTCACGTCAATTCTTAATTCTCGCTTAACAAATTATCTAGAGTTTAGTGGCATACTTTTGGAAAATCAAGCAGGATTCCGTAAAGGGTATTGCTGTTCCGACCATATACTTACTTTACATTTGTTGATTGAATTACTTAAGAAAAAGCGTCAAAAACTACACTGTGCATTTGTTGATTTTTCCCAGGCCTTTGACAAAGTCTGGAGGGTTGGTTCATGGCACAAATTATTACAAAATCACATCAATGGTAAATTTTATGACGTTATTATAAATATGTATAAAAACATCAAGTCATGCATCTCCCTTAATGGTTCTACTTCCCCGTCCTTCCTTTCAGAAATGGGGGTTAGACAGGGTGAAAATCTTTCGCCTGCACTTTTTTCATTATTTTTGAACGACTTACAATCCTTTTTGCAAGGAAATGGTAGCGTTGGTGTAGAGCTAAAGGACACTGATGACCCTTTAACATGGCTTAAACTTTTACTTTTGCTTTACGCAGATGATACCATTTTACTATCAGATTCTGAACAAGATTTCCAATTCTGTTTATCTACGTTTAATGAATACTGTAAAATATGGAAACTTCAAGTAAACGTTAATAAAACTAAAGTTATTGTGTTTGGAGCAAGAAATACTAGAAATTTTAATTTTAGACTTGGTAATCAGGTGCTTGAAATCACAAAATCTTATCACTATCTTGGACTAACTTTCTCCAGCAATGGTTCTTTTTTGACAGCTAGAAAACGTATTGCAGAACAAGGCTCAAAAGCTATGTATCTCCTGCTTTCTAAGGCATATAACGCTGATTTACCTATAGATTTGATATTAAAGTTGTTCGATCATACTGTTTTACCTATTCTTACATATGGATCAGAAATATTTGGCTTTGAGAATATAGACATTATCGAAAAAGTTCATAACAACTTCCTTCGAAAAATCACTAAATCCAGGAAAAGCACCCCGATGTACATGCTCTATGGCGAGTTAGGCCGTTACCCTATCTCAATTATAATACAGTCACGAATGATATCTTTCTGGAATCGAATAATTCTTGGAAAACAAGAAAAGTTATCATTCAAAATTTACAAATATGCATTAGAAACCACTAATTATGATTTGAAATGGATGTGTAAAATAAGATCTATTCTCAATTCAATCGGTAGACCTGACATATGGATAAAGAGTGTATATCAAAATCCCCTTGATCATAATCCCCTTGGTTGAAAAATGACATAGTGATCGAAATCCCCTCAACAGAAATGACAGGGTGTTCATAATCCCCTTGATGGATAGTCAAAATCCCCTTGGCAAAAATGATGGGGTGGTCAAAATCCCCTTAAGTAAAACAAAGATGAAGTAATTTTAGATATAAGCAAACTGCAATTAATACCCTCATTTTAAGTTATTATCTGGAAAGATCTAAAGCTAGTGTGCAACAAATTTGCCTTTAAAGGTGTTTATCATTGCAAAGATTAATTGATTGTTTGTTACATATAACTATAATTGCAATGATTAATTATAATCAACTATCATTTATTTGTTTGTATTTTACAATTTTCTCAGCAATAATAACATCAATAAAGGGTGTCATTATTAACTGGCTGTGACAAACATACACCTTTTAATTGTTTGTATGCTTTTCTCTTTTTTTCAGCAATTCTTGAAGCAGTTGGTTCTTAAATTCATTGAACTAAAAAGAAAAATAAGAAAAAAATCTTAAGAAATTTCCCAACCATTTCACATTATTTGAGGGGATTTTGACTACCCACTGAGGGGATTATGACCACCCCTTTATTTTTGCCAAGGGGATTATGATAACCCTGTCATTTCTGTTGAGGGGATTTCGATCACTATGTCGTTTATCAACCAAGGGGATTATGATCAAGGGGATTTTGAGCGTCCCCCATGGATAAATCAGAACAATTTATTAAATACAAATATACATAAATTAGTTAAAAGAACACTCATCGATCAATTTAAACAATCTTGGTTTGGTGAACTGCAACAATCAAATAAAGGCTTAATATATTCTAGTTTTAAAAACGAGCATATTTTGGAAAAATATATTATAACATTACCCCAAAATTACTGGACGTACATGTTCAAGTTTAGGACAGCTAATCATCTCTTTCCGATTGAACGCCAAAGATATGACCAAACTGTGATCACTGACCGTCTGTGCATGTTATGTGATAGAGAGGAAGTCGGCTCTGAAAAACACTATCTGCTCCACTGTCCCGTTTTTAATAATGAAAGAATGTCCCTTCTTTCTAATTCAATTAAACCAAAAATGAACCCAGTGAATACAACTTTAAAGCTCTGTTGACATCCACATCTCCGGATCACCTCTTAAGTTTATGCAAGTTCATTAAAATTCTATTCAAGAAGTTCCGTCGTTAATGAATATAAATAAGGACCAATTCATCACTATTTATACACACCAACGATACAAAGTATTGAACAATGTTTGCTTATTTTGTAAAATATTGTATTATCTGTTGTTTTTCTTTGTAAAATCTTGACAACTATACTGTTCACATTTATGCAGATATTTACAAATGCTAAAACTCTAGTACTTCCGGTCCTTTTGGCAAAGGCACGGTCAATTGTCATTTTATTGGTTTAATTTCAAAAACCCGTCTATTCCTACACGTCAGTGATCAAAATTTCGTGCCTAAATACTAGTCAAAACAAAGTAGTAATTTCTGTCGTATTAGACCATTACACCACTGAATTCTTTGTGTCTTACACTTTTTTTTTTAACGTTTTCTGCAAAAAAGCACTCCCCCGCAAAAATGCAAAAACTTTGGGCAGTAAATTCGAAACTTCTGACTTACATTTAATATAAATATAAGTAGTATAACGTCTTTGTTGATGTAATCAAAAGATCTTTTTTTTTCATGATCAGTTAATATTTATCTTCTTTCTTTCTTTAACAGGAACCTTTACTTTATATGACATATGTTAATTATTATGTTCCCCATGTTGTATATGTATATACCTGGGTGTAATAAAGTCGAGTTGAGTTGAGTTGAGTTGAGATTATCTCTACCTGTGTTTCCATTTCATAACAGAAATCTAATTCAGTTTCATTAGCCTTTTGCAATTATTAAGCAGCAATTTTACAAGAATTTGCTTACTATTTATTTACAATTAAGGAATTATATTTATTTGCTGCATATTTAATAAGGAACTGTTCACACTAGTTAAAGCAGATTTTTGTTTAACATTTTTAGGTAATTTTCAGTCTATTTTGAAGATATGACTTGTTGACATTCTTTCTTTAGTTAATCTCTAAGTCTTGAGAAACCATAAATGCTAAAAGGTTGACACTTCATCTTAGACAAGGAAGCCAGACTGTTTTAAGTAACAAGCATGTCATATGGTGTTTACATACCCTTTTGTAAATGTCTCATAGTGATAATTATCTTTGATTATAAATATGCCATGTCCTGATCAGATTATAGATTAATTACTCAAGTGTCAACTTAATTTCAAACAGAAAATCTTTGTTATTCTAAGAATATTTTGTATATAAGTCACAAATAACTATTGTAGTTAGTTAGAATTTAGATTTGAAAAGTAAGAGGTGTTCCTCACTAAATCACTGTACTTTATTAGTAATTTACTTGTGGTGTTCCATAAGATATTCATTTCATTATTAACTGTTAAGGATTTTTGGTGTTCCAAAATATATGTGCTGGTGTACCTGCTAATTACTGGATTAAATAATAAACAAAAAAGGACTTATTTTTATTAACTCTATTCACTTAATGCCTACAAAAAGTTCACGGCATTAAACAATCACAGATTTTATTTGATATTGGCCAGTTGTTAAAAAATTAAACCATTGGTTAATTAACAATTGGTTAACTTTTGAAAGTAAATATATTAGATTCCGTTCAACAAACTTTTATTGTAAGGTATTGAATGTAAGGAACTTCATGACTTCTTACATTTTAAGTTGTTAGAGTAAATGAGTGCATTATTTAAAAAAGAAAATATATAAGTTTCAAGTTAACTAATTGTTAGTTAAAGGTGCATGGTCACATTTAATGATAAAAATAGACTTATGAATCAGTTGCAAGGCCGTTGTCGATGGTCCGGCCGGTCCGGCTTTGGCCGGACCAATATTTTGGCCAAAAATGAGTAAAAAAAAACAAAAAACAAAAAAAAACACAAAAAAGAAAAAACCAAAAACACGCATCGCTGATTAGCAATTTGACACTTAACTGGCCCCTTATGCAATGCGCGGTAATATACAAACATGACGCGAAACAACTGGACACTGTTAATTGACCAGGTATATGTAGGGGTACTACAAAGACAAGTGGGAAGTTATCTTAATTGGCATTAACCGACATCGATATGGCTCCGGACAGTTCACCGTATATATATATATATATATATATATATATATATATATATATATATATATATATATGTTTATTCAAAATATTACATCACAATTCTTTAAATTTTACTTCTGTTCACATACAAGTATCTTAATATGAATAGTTTAAGATAGTAAAATATCATGATGTGTGACACAATTCCATCGGAACCAAATCAACCAAAATCATTTTCGTTTCCAAAACGAACATTTGGTGAGTACATTTTTTCATCAATGTTATATATATTATGTACACCTGTCCGTCCGTTATGCGAACCTTAAATTTCACCCTTAAAACCTACGATGCACAAATCTGTAAAAAATCGTTGACATATTACTATAACATGTACTAGCGGCAGGCTGTAAACTGTGCCAAATATACGGGAAAACGCCACTGAGAGCATCCTAGAATAAAAAAATTTCCGGGGGGGGGGGGGGGAGGGGGGGGGGGGGGGGAGCATGCCCCCGTACCCTAGATTCTGGCTAATACCAACCAAATTGGCCGCACCAATCATAAAATCGTGACGACGGGCCTGAGTTGTCATAAATAAAATTAATAATAAACACTGTAGAAGACCTGTGATTAAAATACGTGATGTAATATTGTTACAATGTAAAAATACGACTCAAAATATTTGAAGCCAAAGTTGCTATATAGCATTGCTCTACTAGTACTAACGCAGTAAAATTCACTCACAGACCCTGATTAGTCTAAAATATTTCAAAGAAATTGTTGCTGGACAGTCATTTGTAGACATTACATGTATCTGGTAGTTCAATAAATATAAACCGTATCTGAGATATTGAGGTCTTCCATCCTGAACTGTGAATTGGCAGCTGTAACCGATGGATAAATTCTTAACAATGCTGTAGAATAGGCATTTTATCTGAGCCATTATAAATACAAAATCTACTATGGTGCTGGTATTAGAAAGGTATTGAATTGACTACTGTGTTATTTATAGTGATGAACTCTGTAGGTGATACTGTTAAACTCCAACAGGATCTAAACAGGCTAGCTGAATGGGAGCAGAAGTGGAATATGGCCTTCAACATTGACAAATGTCATATCATGCATATAAATGGCCGCTCAAAGAAATCCCTTAAGACAGAATATACCTTGCATAATCAACCTCTCCAACCTGTCAATCAAGCTACTTATCTAGGGATTGAGATTACATCTGGCCCCGTGATTATAAAACTTTGAGAACGTGCTCCATGCTCAAACTCGTACTCCGTTCTCAAACTCCGAGCTAGGTTGTGATTATAAAAGTATCTGAGTTTGAGAACGTTCTCCATTTGAGGACAATCTCTGTTCTCCGTTGAGAAAGCTAAGGGCCTTTCTCAGATGCGTTCTTCAAAAATAAAAATGGCTGCCGTAAATCGTTTCCGTCGGAATCAGCGTCATCAAAGGCATATTGTTCGACGTGAGAGGGTGTTTCGCGACCGTTTTAACCTGTTGGAAGTCCTTGATGAAGACGAGGTGTTTTTGCGGTACAGGTTTAGACCTCAAAGCATTATGTTCATCCTTAGTCTGTTGCCGGAATTGTCCTTTCCAACGAGGCGAAATTGTCCAATCCCCCCTTTACTACAGCTACTGGTAACTTTACGATATCTTGCCACCGGGGCAATCCATCAGCTGATAGGGGATTCCTTTAACATTAGCAGGCCCACAGCAAACAGGATCATTTGTAGATGTACCAGGATGTTGGCCAGTCTGGCTCCAAGATATATTAAATTTCCGGACCGCAACAGCAATGACGTTAAGGCTGGGTTTGCCCAAATTGCAGGTTTGTTATATAGCGTACACATCATAGTAATTTAAAGCGAGGCGTAAGCCTTGAACTTGTTTACAACCATTGGCTAAAAATAGAATTAAACTAGAAGTCCTCAGTGGGGTAGGTGCAAGGAAAAATTTACTTACACGTAAAACGTTATATTTACTTATGATCCAGATGGATTTCTTAAAGATAAAATATGCTATCCGGTGACATTGAAGAAAACGGATTGAAGTCGTTTGCAACTGTGAAATGTTAGACGGACATCAAACAGTATATTTATTTAATTTTCTGCTCCAGATACAAATTATTACATTATAATATGATAACTCTACTGTCAATTTGCTACTACTCGAGAAGATACAAAGATAAATTTAAGTACAAGAGAGTACCTGCATTTCTAGTTTAGGCCATACCAAATCGTTCTTTCGTTTAGCGTCCGCAGACGGATAGGTTTGAGCTTCTGAGGAAAGGAAAAAGACTGTTTTTGATTACCTTTACACATAAAAATCAGTTAAGAAGATATAGTAGGTGTTGTGCTTGTGTGCATGTGTGTGTGTGAGAGAGAGAGAGACAGACAGAAAGACAGAGAGAGAGTTGATCTGTACACTTCTTGGTGTTTTTTTTTAACACAATAGATATTAAAATGCGGGTAGTACATTACATTTGCAGTAACAGTTTCCTTGACTTAACTTTACACATAAAAATCAGTTAAGAAGATATAGTAGGTGTTTTGCTTGTGTGCATGTGTGTGTGTGTGTGTGAGAGAGAGAGACAGAGAGAGAGAGAGAGAGAGAGAAAGTAAGACAGACAGACAAAGAGTTGATCTGTACACTTTTTGGTGATTTTTTTTTAACATAATAGATATTAAAATTTCTGGTAGTACATTACATTTGCAGTTACAGTTTCCTTGACTTAACATCCTTCAATAAAGAATAAAGAATCTTTTTAATTCTTTTTAAGAATCCAGAGAGTACAACTCACCTGTCAATGATGTTAAGCAAGTACACTTTTGTACTTTTCACAACTGTGTTCAATCTCAAATAATATATAATTATATAAGTTACTACATTTCAGGGTTTCCAAATGTTCTGGGGTGCATAGATGGTACCTTCATCCGGATTCAAAGACCAAGGCAGAATGAGGCTGACTATGTTAATAGAAAAGGATATCATTCTTTAAATGTGCAGGTTGTGGCATTTGAATGTCTACCTTCAAATACAGATTATGTTAATTATGAAGAAGTTGGTATATTGTCTGTTAAGAAATCAGTTCCTTAATTGATATAAACTGTAACAGATAAATAAGTTTTTCATCAATAGAAATTTATTGTATTTGTCAGATGGGGCCTCTCACCATGTACTCAGCACCAGGCCAACGTCAAGGGGAAAGCGGGGCCAGTAGTTAATGAAGGCCACCTTCCTCACAGGGGACTCTGGGTTTTGTAGTGGGGAATTAACGTTAGCTCAGGGTAGAGCCCTATGAGTGTTGCAGCGACTCCCATTCTTTGTAGTTTCTTAAGACCCAGTCTGTGACAGTTTATTATGTTTAGCCCTTTGACGGCACAATGCTAAGTCTCAATCAAAATCCAAACACAGTGTTCTGGTTTTCTATCTTTACTTTTACTTCTGATTGTAAATAACAAATTTGCAGTATAGACATTAACATTTAACAGTTCAAGAGTTCCATTTTTAACAGTTCACTGTAGTAAGTCCACATATGTTAAATAGTTTGCTGAATGACCACAAGAACACTAAATATAATGACAAACCTTGAATGGAATACATGGTGTCTGATAAGCTAACAAGTGTATTATAAGAATAATGTAATATTATTGCATCAGTTCAAAAGTGTACAGGTAAACTTCCATCCTATTACTGTAAATAAGACACTACACCTTAACTTTAGCCTTTTACATAATTCCAACTGTTGGTTGAAAATGATGAAAAAGTTAAATGATGAGGAACAGAAAAGTATACAGTATTTTTTAGTGAAAGAACACTAGCGAAAAACAATGATGATTTCAAGACTGATTTATAAGTAAGGGCAAACTGAAATGAAATGTATCAAGAAAACAATACATAACCCGCATTTACGCTTTCCAGATGTGCTGTGACTACAGGTTTCTTATAACAAGCTGCTATGCCTCCTGGCCAGGGTCAGTGCATGACAGTAGGGTATTTCGGAGCTCGGCATTATGTGCACAATTTCAAAGTGGTAAGTTAGCATGTTTTAGAACAATAATCTCCCTAAACTATCTAGATGTTATCAGGTTATAGTTAAAGAAACATGATATATTGTGATAACAACCAATTAGTCTTAACATTGTGACTCACAACATTGACCCACATTTACAACAGGAAGATTCCTTGATGTGGGTCAAGTCTTAACCTTCCAAACTGTTAGATGATAAGTGAGTTATGGTTCCCGGGCACAGCATTTTTTTTTCAATGAGATCTATCCATCTATGAAGTTTCAAGTTGTTATCTACGATACTTCTTGGTTTAAGCTTTGGAAAAAAAAATATGGAAATTTCAAAGGGCAATACCTCCAAAAATAGTTAAGGTTCTTTAGCTATGCAGTACTCTGCATTGAGATCTAAAATTGGACAGTTAAAATTTGCAATCAACTGGTCAAGAGTTATCGAACAATACACTCCTGAAGTCATTAGTGAACTTTTAAAGTAATACAAATTGATGATTACTAAAAAATATGTATGCTAGTAAGCTGTATGAAAAAGACTAACAATAGTGTGAAAATTAGTGTTACTGCAACAGCTTGAAAAAATATGTACTGCAGAGCTAATAATCATAGACAAATGTTAATCTAAATATCACATCTCCCTCTCTCCATGTTGTCATAATTACTAACACTTGCTTCCTGTATAATTTTCTAAGCATTATCAACTTGTTGCTGGGAAATGACTAGGATAATTATTTACGAATTACAATTAAAAAAATTAAAGTGACATATGTGTTCAAAGTGACCATCACTGTTTTGAAATATACATTAACCGTTTGTTTATAAATAAAGAAAAAGAAGAATTTCTTAGGTTATAGCTAAATTAAATGATTGCATATAACAGTTTCATTCGTATTGAACATAGTTGCAAAATAATAAAATCTTTTTTGACTAGGAGTCTTTCATAAATTTGCAATTAAACTTTGTATGATGATGTTTTGTATACTTTGAAAAAAAACAATAGTATGTTATTTGGTGAATGTTTCAATATTTCTAAACATATATAATGTTTTAAACATCAATCATGACAATAAAATTTCCATTCTTTATGAACACAAGTCACTTTAAAGAAATAAAGCTATCCAGGCTGAAATTCAGTCATAAACATATTTTTTCATCCAGTTAAAAGAAATTGAAAAAAATTAATTTCATTGGTAATGGTTGATGTAAGTTCATAAATATATTTCCTACATTTCAGGTAATCACAATGGACTGCTTCTGGGGGACTCTGGGTATCCTTGTCGGCATTTTCTTATGACTCCCTTTTTGAATCCAACTACCCCAGGTCAAACAAGATACAATAATGCTCTATGCAGGACTAGAGTCACAATAGAACAAACATTTGGGATCCTGAAGAGACGGTTTCAAGTAATGTCTTTAGATGCGGTTCCAAGTATTGTTTTTAAGATACAGTTTCAAGTAATTTCTTTAGAGAAGGTTTCAAGTAATTTTTTAACCATATTGCTCTGTTATCCTGAAAATTTATTGCCATAATTCAGACATTCTTTATTATGGTTTTGGTAGTTGAATAACAAAAACAAAAAAACAAGAGGGCCATGATGGCCCTGTATCGCTCACCTGAGTATGACTGCTTTTAACAATGTTGCTATGGACCTGGTTAATTGACCCCAGATGACCCATATTCAAATTTGACCTAGAAATTATTGAAACAATCTCTTTGACAAATTTCAAGGTTATTTGTACTGAAAATGTTACCTCTAGAGTGTTAACAAGGTTTTTCCATATTTGGGCTCTATGACCTAGTTTTTGAACCCAGATGACCCATATTCAAACTTGAGCTAGAAATCACAGAAGCAACCTTCCTGACAAATTTCCAGATTATTTGGTCTAAAAATGTTACCTCTAGATTGTTAACAAGGTTTTTCAATATTTGGGCTCTGTGACCTAGTTTTTGAACTTTCTGACAAATTTCCAGGATATTTGGACTGAAAAAGTAGCCTCTAGAGTGTTAACAAAGTTTTTCTATATTTGGGCTCTGTGACCTAGTTTTCCAAACCCTGATAATCCATGCTCGAACTCGTCCGAGATATTAATGAGACAAACATCCTGACCAAGTTTCACGACAACTGAGGCAAAAATGTGACCACTAGAATGTTAAACTAATTGTTAACGGACGGATGGACGACGGACAAAAGGTGATCAGAAAAGCTCACTCTGTCACTACATGACAGGTGAGCTAAAAAGACAAAAGCTTTTCCTTTTGTTTGCAGTTCAACCACTTCAAATGTTCAATTTTTAACCACTACATTTTTTGCCATTAAAAAGTTTGCTAAAACACTACAGAGAAATGTCCCCCCTCTTTAAAAATAGTTGTGAAATAAAACAACATTCATTACAGGTACTTCACTGTGAGCAAAGGAACAGTCCACTGCAAGCAGTGATTAACACGGTTGCCAGTGTGGTTCTGCATAACATCGGCATACTAAGGGGTGACACTGTGAACATGGACGAAGTTGTTGCTGACAATGATCCTGTTCAGATTCCCGAACCTGAGGGAGATGGTGCTGCAATGCGCAATCATCTTGTCAATGAATTTTTTTCTTGAAATAGCAAACAGTGAATTAGAAAATAAATACATGTATGACTTAAAAATTTGTTATTAATTTTCAAACCACACTGTCTAACAGATAACAGCAATACACTGAAAGTTCCTAATATATTCAGTTTATATTAAAATATCTACCGTATTAAAAATTCGACAACATCAACAGACAGCCAAGGAAAAGTGTTAGCTTTCGGTGCCTTTAAAAAGGGTTACCGAAATACTTTAAAACAGGTTATGAATTTTCTAACCACACTGTCTAACAGATAACAGCAATACACTGAAAATTCCTAATATATTCAGTTGATACATAAAATTCTATAATCTTTTACGTTGAAACAAGAGGGCCATAATGGCTCTACATCGCTCACCTGAATACTTATACCTTTAGGTATGCTGCTGAGCAAACCTTAGAAGCCTTTTAGAAGTGCACCTGATAAAATTCTATAGGAATTCAAGTGACCCAAAGGCTGGAGAATGGACAATTGGATATTCAGGAGTCAAGGTCAAATAATTAAAAGTCAGTAGGAAGGTCTTGTCCAAAGGGGTGTTGTGTTCAAGTATAAAGTAATTCCAATTACTAATAAGGAAGTTATTTCGGATGGACGGATGGACAGCTCAAAAACTATATGCCTCCCTTCGGGGGCATAAAAATTATAAGTTTCTACTTCTTACGGTTTATGAAAAGAAGAATTGTTAAGTACTCCCTATATTGTAAAATACCAAGGGATATGATTTGAAGAAAGTTGGAAGAAGTCCACTAGACAATGCTACTTATCAAATCTTAAGGCTACCGACCTTATTAGTTTCAAACAAGAAGTTTTCTCTGCATAAGTCTATGTAAAATCAATTGACCTCTGGGGTGGGCCCATTAATGTACCCAAGGGCATAACCTGAACAAACTTGGTAGAAGACCTTAAGGTAATCCTACATTAAAAATATCTAAGTTTTAGGCTTTGTGGTTTCAGATAAGAAGATTTTTAAAGCTTTCCATGTCTTTTGCCATAGCAACCAGGGTTCTTGATCGAATTCAATTCTTTGAAAATTTTTGGCAGGGTTTCAAACAAGGAATATCACAAGCATGTTTCCTCATAGTTGGCTTAGTGGTTTAGAAGTATAAGTCGTTCAAGTGAAATTGTTGCGATGTTCTCACGCTTGTCAACAGATGCCGGACAATCAATGATCCGACAAATTCAACCTTGAGCACTTAGTGCTCAGGTGAGCTAAAATTCAACAAAAAAGAGCCAAGAGAATTCCTAACTTTCATTATGTTTACTCTTTAACTATCACCAGATTATTCCTGTTTAAAATTCCATTTCACCAAACACAGGGTGTCTATCTGACATTTACCTTTACATTTATCATTAGTCTTCAGAGTTAAATGAAATGTTAAATTCTGAATTAAGTTTTAATGTCAAATATAAATTCAAACTGTCAAAGGCAGCTTGTTCACTTTTTAATGTCTTTAATTTTTGTTCCTGAATCTCTTTTGCTCCTTGTAGTCTCTCATTGTCCAGTTCAATATTTCGTAAAGTAGCCTCATCAACTTCATTTAATTTCCTCTTCTTAGTCTTTTGCTTATTTGCATCTGAAATCATAAATGACCTTGATTAGTTAGAACAATAACTAGAACTGCCAATGTCATGGCGTGAATACCCCCGCATAGCGCTTTGTCTACTGGTCATGACCAACCTCCACACCAAATATGAAGACTGTGGGTCAAAGGATTCTTAAGTTATTGGGCGGACAAGTTTTTGTATTCAAGGCCCCTGTGACCATGACCTTTGACCCAGTGTCATCTACTGGCCATGACCAATTTCCAGTATAAGTAAGATGACAAAGGATTAATTTGAACAATGTTAGTAGAGGTCCACAGTGTTTCATGCCAAATGTCTAAGCTCTAGCCTTTGAAGCTTCAGAGGATAATTTAAATTATGCCCCCGAAGGGAGGCATATAGTTTATGAACTGTCCGTCCGTCCGTCAGTCCGTCCGTCCGTCAGTCCGTCCGAAGACTTTAACATTGCCCATAACTTCCTTATAAGTAAATGGAATTACTTCATACTTGGACACAACCCCCTTTGGATAAGACCTGCCCACTGACCAATATTTATTTAACCTTGACCACTGAATGACTGGTTCTCAGTTCAAAGGTCAAAGCACCACGTTCGGGGGCATTGTCATCTTACAGTGACAGTTCTTGTTTTCTTATGTTTTTACTATATGCACAAATAGAATATCTATAACCCCCGGGCAGGCCCAATTTTAACCCCAGGGATATAATTTGAACAAACTTGGAACAGGTTCACTAGACAATATTTCATGCCAAATATTTAAGCTTTAGGCTTTGTCATTTCAAAGGAGAAGAATTTTAAGTTTTTACTATATACATATGAGGAAAACCTATGACCCCTGGGACGGGGCCAATTTTGGCACTAGGGGCATAATTTGAACAACTTTGGTAGAGGACCTGTAGATGATACCATATACCAAATATCAAATATCTAGCCTTTGTCATTTCAGAGGAGAAGATTTTTTAATTTTTTACAATATATTATAAGGAAAACCTATGACTGCCTGGTGCAGGGCCAATTTTAGCACTAGGGGCATAATTTGAACAACTTTGGTAGACCACCTATAGATGATGTCATATACCAAATATCAAATATGTAGCCTTTGTCATTTCAGAGAAGAAGATTTTTTTAATGTTTACTATATACATATAAGGAAAACCGATGACCCCCTGGGGCGGGGCCAATTTTGACACTAGGGGCATATTTTTAACAACTTTGGTAGAGCACCTATAGATGATGTCATATACCAAATTTCCAAGCTCTGGTCTTTGTACTTTCTGACAAGAAGAATTTTTTAATTTGCATTTTTGAAAATTCTTTTTTGGCCCTGTGATCTACTTATGCAACAGACCGAACCATTTGAACAACTTTGAAAGGGGACTACCCAAGGATCATTCCTGTGTAGTTTGGTTAATGTGCAGTCAGTAGTTTCTGAGAAGATGTTATTTTTATGTAATTGTTGACGACGCACGACGACGGACGCCGGACACAGGGGGATCACAATAGCTCACCATGAGCATGTTGTGCTCAGGTGAGCTAAAAAGCAAATGTATAATTCCTGTCCTTTTAAAACTTTTTTGAAGTCAAATAACTTCTTACTTGAAGTAGAAGAACTAGAATGATGACAAGAATTTGAATCTTCAAGCTGATTAACTGATGACTTCTGCTGACTGGAAATTCCTCCTACAGAAATAATAGGTGCATCTGAAAACAAGGAATAAAACATCAACATATGGTTATCATGTTAACAATAATTATGCTTATTAAAGCAAAATATTGTTAATCATTAAATGTGATAAAACAGAATTTGAATATATTTAGATGAATATAATATTTTATTTTGGATTATTTACATGTAACTTCTATGACATAAGCAGGCCTAGTGCAATGTAAATGCTTATATATAGTATCCGTACACTCAGTGTAGAAAAAATAAATGTATTTGTAACGACAGGGATTATTTCTATATTTAATTAATACAGTTTATTATTTATTTGAATATTCATGATTATTTCTATTGTTAATATATACCCATCATGCAAAAGTGCTTTCATTATGTATGCCTACCTCCTTTTGTATAAATCAAGTAGGCCCTATTTCACAATGCAGTAATAAAAGCCAAATTAGAAAGTGTAAAACAGAGCTGCATATTTCAATGAGCAAATAAAGATGTTTGTTCACTTTACATATTTGCATGGAGACAGGATTTGTGATAAAGTAAATGAACACGGTAGCAAAACGACGAGGTACAAAAATGTAAAGGTAGCAAATGTGTACAGGTAGCGGAATGCCTAGTCCAACTAATTGTACTAATTATTTTGATTTCAATAAGGTAGTCAGACTATTCTCCCCCTTACCAGTTCCTCCCCTGACGTTTCCTCTCTGACTGTTCTCCCCCTATTTTTGGGGAGAACTGTCTGCATATGTGCAATATGTGCAGACAGTTCCTCCCCATTTTTACTAATACATTATATTCTTCATATGTAAATCACAATTAATGAACAATTTTGAGTTTCCTTCACATTCATTTTATTAGAAATATATAAGTACTTCATTAATTCTTTACTCCAAGCCTTTTCTCAAAGTCATATTTTTTTAGATTGACAAATATCTAAGTTCATAGAATAAAAAAATTTAACAGAGCAGTTTTTTCTCTTTATTTTGGGTTTATATTGTTTCATGTTAATGACTTTATATGTAATTTGAATAAAAAAGAAAATGTGATTGCATACCAGTTGTGGCTTATTTATTTTCTAGAACGTACCTTTTACCACCTTACTGGCTATTTCACAAATGAATGAATCACTAGACCTTACTGATAATTACATGTGTTTATCATTCACCACCCCATAATCTTTATCTCTCACAATGAAGGTGCTCATAGGATTAAAATACCTGAATAAGTATAAAAACTTTTCAGATAAACATACAAATTTGCACTTAATATCAATCACATTCATTTAAATAATCTTCATTAAGTAATAATAAATATGTCATCATTAGATCTTGTCAAAACTAAATTAATAACTTATAAAAAATTGGGGGAGAACTGTCTTCGTATTTCAAATTTGGGGGAGAACTGTCAGGGAAGGAAATGGTTTGGGGGAGAACAGTCTGGGGGAGGAACTGGTAAGGGGGAGAATAGTCTGTTATTTTGACTAGCGAAATGCCCAGCGCCTATAACATCAGGAATTCAATGCTGAAATAAGTTGTTGGATCAAAAGTTAATGATTTTTTTAATATCTACCTGTATCAATTCCATTAAGTCCCCTCATTCCCGGCCTATCTCCAGTTTCTTTTAGTAATGCCTCCTCGGCAGGGGTAGGCATGGGCGGTGGGGGTCCACCCCCTGTCTCTGTTCTTCTCTTTTTACCTTCATCAATCTTTTCCTTGGCTGAAAAATAATTATATCAGTCAGTTCGACGCAAGTACGAAGTAAAATTCATGTGTGGATGAATGCAGTAAATGGTTAATAAATTTTATACAAGTCAACACGTGGTTGCATTTCATCGTAATTATCACATTACAATCTGAAACAATTACATGTTCGTATCGATTAAAAGTTGTAATACAACTTGTACTCCACTCAAAGATGACCAATGAAACAGAAAACTAAACCATTTCTCACCTCTCTGCTTGATGTTGTGGAATTTCTTCTTTAGCTTCCCTGGATCTCTTTTGGCGTAAGTGAAACGGCTGAAAAAGTGGTCAAGGTCACGTAAGGGAAGCAACTCCAGAGAAACCTTAGCCTAAGGCACTTTAGGGGAAATACATGCTATAACTTTACAAAAAGCCTTGCATTTTTCTACTTCATAAAATATGTCATTTCAATTGACGGTTCATTTTATTTGATAATATAATTAATACTGTAAATATGTCCGACGTGCAGGCACTCTAAATTATTGTTATACAGTACTGAGTATACAGCGGGGTTACCAACAACATACAGTGTCCGTGATACGTACGTACGGCCAGTATCACAAAACATCAATACAGATCAATTTCTTTAAAATCAGTCTTAGTCTGGCACTTAATTTATTTGGAATCAAATTGATAATAAACACACTTGTAATCCGTTTGAAATACATCGATTTATAGTTAAAAAAAAACACATACAGACAGACCTGTTCAGCGTAACGGCGACTTCTTGCCAAATTGCAGACCGCCGCTGCTCCGTTCGACCAGTGGACGATGACACGGGACCCTTTAAACTCCCGAAGAGCTCCTCCTCATGAGACAATACTAAATCTATGAGGGTGAGCTCCTCGGGAGCTGTCCATCTCTTTTCAATAGCCCTCTGGCTCATAGCTGTCAGATTTGACAGACGACAAAAATGTAAACAATGGGCCGCTTACGATGTTAACAAAACCGCTTTTTTGGTGCTCAACGGAGCACGTACTCGAACAGATTTATAATCACGCTTTGAGCACCGTACTCCAGTGAGAACGGATCTGAGCACGGAGTACAAGGTTTGAGTTTGAGAATGGAGAAAGTTTTATAATCACGGGGCCTGATTTATCATGGTCTGCTCACACTAACAAAATCACATCTAAAGCTAGCCAAACATTGGGCTTTTTAAAACGCAACCAACATTCAGCTTCTAAAGAAACCAAGACTGCAACATACAACTCAATTGTACGCCCAACATTAGAATGTTCTTCTGCTGCCTGGGATCCTTACCTAAAGAAAGATATCGATAAGGCAGAAACTATACAGAGGCGAGCAGCTCGATTTGTTGCTAATGACTATTCTAAGGCACCAGGCTCAATGACAAAGCTTCTAACATCATTAAATTGGCAATCCCTAGAAAGTAGGCGTACTAATAACAGGCTTGTACTCTTCGATAAAATAGCTAATCATTTAGTAGCAATGGACATGAACCAGTAGTACTTACAACCATATACAAGACAATCAAGACATTACCATAACCATAAACCAAGCTTACCACCTAGTACAATCATCTAATGATAAAATTAAGTATTCATTCTTTCCACGGACAGTCTACCTGTGGAATATGCTTCCACAGAATGTAGTCAGCCCTGACAAAGTCTCCGGATTTAAATCAGCGCTGGCTATATTGACTGCTCCATCAATAGCAAGCTATGGTCTTTATTTTTAACCTTACTAACTTCCTCTTCTGCACAAACATGTACGTATTGTAGTATACTGGGGCTTTTAATGTTTTTTAAGGTGTTAGGTTTTGCATATTTTTTTATGCACGATGTTAGGTCATTCCTGGGTGGACTGAGTAGCTCTGGAGCCCTAACACCCATCTCTTTCACTAACCCCCCATGCATGGTCATAATATATCAGTAAATGAATGTTAGCCATTAAAATAGAAAAAAGAAAATATATATATATATACTTCAAACGAAGTGTAAACGCACGTTTAGTCTGGGAAATCATGTTTTTCTTACCTTCACTTGCTTCAGACGACGCCATGGCGTAGAGTTACACGAGGTTGCTTACGTCACAAATGAGCCGGTGATGTTTTAAAAAGTCTATTTCACGCGCCTGTGTATTATCCGGCCCTCCCCATAGCCATATTGCAAAATTTTAAGACCATGGCTGTGATGGCCGCATTTTACTTTTGGAATTTGTTTTTTATAAATTCTATGGCCGGAATATACAATCTGCCCATTTCCGGTAGACGCACGACAACGCGATAGAATACGATATTCAAATAAATGTCGCGTCGCATTGTCGAGTGTCGCTTCGCGTTTTCGAGCGTCGCGTCGCGTTTTCGAGTGTCGTTTGGCATTTTCGTGCATCGTGGTAGAGGATCACACACGACGCGCGACAATGCGATACGACATTGTGAAAATTCGCATTGTCGAGTGTCGTATCGCATTGTCGTGCGTCGAGGCCTACACAAATGCAGAACGCGACGGACGACAACGCGACGCGACATAGCGACAACGCGACGCGACACCGCGACAATGCGATACGACGCACGACAATGCGAAGCGACAATGCGATATTTCGCGCTGTTATAGCGCGACAATACAAAATGAAATCACGATATTTCGTTTGTCATTGTCGCGCGTCGCTTCGCATTGTCGAGCGTCGTATCGCATTTTCGCAATGTCGCGTCGCGTTGTCGAGTGTCTACCTCTAAGCGCGACGGCGACATTTTAATTGGCCTCAGCAGGATTCCGTACTCTGGGTCTTTTCCATGCCCTGTGTACAGCACTGACACATGGGACCTCGATTTAACGTCTCATAAGGACAATTAGTAATGTTAGTTGAGGAGAAGGGGGTCGAAATCGCGACCCTTGGTTTACCAGTCCAGTGCGTTACTATTGGACCACCCATCGGTTCCTGAACACAGATCATGCATATTTTGCACTTTTTAGTGACTGCATAATTCCTTTTGGGTCTAAGGTGTTTGTTTTGTTATATCTGTAAGATAATCATACGAAGAAAAGACCCCCCTACAATACCTGAACACCTTTATATATTAACATTTCCAAATGACACTACAATTTCTGTGGAACGAATCTGAGTTTGAAGATATAAAATATCCACAAATTAAATATTATGACCTAAACTCTAATTTGAATTAGAATTAAATTTTTTGAATTCAAATATTAATAATAATATTTTTTATTAGTTCGGGTATAGCCGAATGACTTCGGTAATCTAGCGAATGTCGTTCTTGACGTTAATTGGTTCACGAAAGCTTCCGAACTTACTCGGTTATTAATTCATTAGCATATCACATTTGGTCACTTTGCCTCTGTCTCTAGAGTAGACTAGTCGTTTTCTTTCTAGCTCTTTAAATTTAATTGTAATTCCTAGCTTTTATCATTCATCATCATAACAATACAGGTATAAAATACGAGCAGTTCATAAATGAGGATGTAGTTTGTTTACATTTTCGTCTCGGGGGCACATTTCAAAAGCGTTTATTCCGTGTTCTTTTATAATCTGACATTGATTCGGGACCTTTTTAGAGACACTCTGACAAGATAGCTTTGTTAAGACCATTTTAAACAAAATGAAAATAACATTTAGCCGAAAGGATTGAAGTTTGTCCTGTTTTCTTGTTGGTCTGAACAGCCACCTCAGTTTACCGTCCGCTCCCAGGCTTTTGCCGCTACAGGGCTTTGATGTTGCGCTACCTTTAACCAGCACTCATTCTTTAGAAACTTTGGTAAAACAGAGCAACCCCTAAAAAGTTGACTGCTGATGTAAGACCTTTGAGATTCCCCACTCAGAGAGACAGCCCCAGGGGCCTTACAAAATGAGATCATTCTGGTTTTAACTGTTATCGCAATTATGTATCTACAAATTTCACCTAGAAGCAAGTTCTTTAGAGTTCTGTTCCCTGTGTTTGTAATACGTTTTAGAAATGTGTTTTCCGCTTTTTTCTAGTAATTCCAGGTTGAAAACCCACCTTTTCAGAGCTATATGTTTTAAAATAGGTAAGAGAGTATACTCGAATAATTTCAACGTTAATTCAAGGGGCAGTTCAGCATTCCTAGTTTTAGTATTAACGAGATACAAGACATTTTCTAAATGGCTAGTTTTTCCTCATTTAAAAAGGAAGCATACGAAACGACCGACATCCCAATATTAATCGATCCATTACCACTTGAAATCGGTTAATCCACGAGTGCAACCAAACAAAGGTTACCAACGTAACCGTTGAAACGTACCTTTTCGGCAACATTTTTGTGTAATTTTTAATATTAAAGTATTTTGTAGTAAAAAATGGACATTAAAAATAAGTAAAAAGCAGTGCAAATGAAGAAGGAGTCGGACGGAGTCAGAAATCTAGTTATGAACACTAAAATTTAGAAGTAACCAGATTAAAGGAGGGAAGCCCAGACGGTGCAGAAACACAGGTCCAGCAGGTATGTTATTTCAGTTTTTTGGTATGAAACTTTAGAAACTTAATTCCACAAAAGGTTAAGTGCTGGATGTTTTTAATGCGATAGAGAAGTCTGAACTGCCATCAACTGATAAAGTTGACTTGTAGCCTGTAGAGACAAGGACCAATGGAGCCTGTGTAGAAGTCCCAACATTAGGAATAGTATTATTCTCTGTTAACTTGTATGGCAGTATTATCACCTGCCCTAAATATTTGAAAGACTAAAATAGAAGGGCTGTTGAGACAAGTGTTATAGTGTTAGTTTTATTGGGAAGCTTTCTTTTCAGACCACTGTTAGCTTTTTTGAAAGCTAACTTGATTTTGATCATTCGTTCCGCACGGACGATTTCATGAGATTTTCTCACTTTCCCGCCATGTTTTAGTTCACACTGAATTGCACTATGTGTTTGACAGTGTGTCTTTGGCTGTGGTGTGGGCAGTTCTACTGTTCCCACTTTCTTCATTTGTTAGTTTATTGCATCCCTTCAGTTGTTCTATTGCTTTGGACTTTTGTCAGGTATGTGCTTGTTTTTAATAAACAATATTTTTTTTTAATAAGTTAGTAGAGAGGTAAAAGAATTATTTTGTGTTAGAGATATAGTTTGAGAATTTGATTCAAAATAGCGGTCTCAAACTTTCTAGCTCTTTTTATTATTTCATTAATATATGTTGTCTAATAAGCTAGCATGCATGTAAAATATGCTCATTGTATTTTTACAGCCATGCACAACACCAAAGTATTTGAAGTCCCCAAATGAGAGAGAGAGAGGGTAGTGTACTTCAAACCCAAAGTTCTGGTAAGAATGTATAATTTACTTTAGCTTGGTTTTTAACAAGTCTTGCTTTCTGTGTCTACCAAATTTTAGGGATACAGCTATGTTAATTAATTCAGTTCTTTTAATTACTTCTTAAGAGCATGTTACCGAGCATACAGAGAATGTTATTTGTTCATTCATTTACCTTTTAAGGGGATAACTTTTGCATACCAATTTATTTCTTCTTTTGTTTGAACTATCTCCCTTGGTTTTGAGTTGACTTTTTATACCAGCAACTAAACATGATAAATCGTGATATAGACGATTCGAGAAATGATTGACCGCGGCCATTACATAGTGTGTACTGAATACTGACTTAGCAACAGTGAAAACAATTCCAAGATAAGCACACTATAACGGTATATCTTTTTCATTTGAAAATTAAGATTTTTTCATCATTTGAAAGTGTACATTGATTTTGTATTTTGTTGTCATTATGATATTATTTTTGATATTGTAAGTCGGAAACCTAGGGCTTAAGCAACATCTAATGAGAAAAACATGTTTTTGAAACGATCAAAACTTACTTTCCAGCACAGGTGCCTGGCTGTATCTTTTACAGTAAACATTAGTTACGGATCTTATTTATATTTTATAAGCAGCTGCTTGTCTGTGTTTTCAGCATTCGCTATTCCCCTTAATTTTTTACCAAGTTTATACGTGTTAAACTAGAATCTATGATTTATCTTAACTATTTTAAAACATCTAAGAGCTTGAGCATTTATGTTAAAAGATGAAAAAAAAGAAGAGAAAATTATGGTTCTGCTTGAAAAATCGATATTGATTTTTAAATTATTCTAGGATATCCTGTATATATGAAAGGTATGTTTTAACACTTTTGACGCCATCAGCACAGTAATCTGTTTAGGAAAACCACCTTTGTGATAACTTTTAAAAGTTCCCAGTTTGATAGAGGTAACATACTGTGTTGCATTTCATTCATTCTTAGATAAAGGGCACAATTTCAAAAAACAAGGGATGAAAAATCGATAGATAAGAAACGCTTGTTTTTCTCCTGATTTTATTTTGACAACATTTAAACAATATAAAACAACATTCAGTGGACCCAAACCGGCTTTACTTTAAAAGATGCAGCTGTTTAAAAATGTACACCCAAAAGGGCAATAAGGTACGTTATATTGCCAATCCTACGAAATTAAAATTTAGATACTGTATACATGTATGTAAAGACTACGAGCTCTAAATCGTTACTTATTCAACAACACGTAAAATCCTTAACTTCGAGTATCACCTTATTTTTGGTTTTCTGCAAGAAAATATTACAGCGAGTATACAAAAAAACAGTTTTTAAATTTTCATGCTTGTTCTTATTATTATATCTTTATTAAAACGCATTCATTCTACCTGAAAAACGCACTAAATTCGACAGTTGATTAAAAGCAATGAAGTGCTTCATTCTTAAATAAGTTGGCCCATGAAATCTAAAGGACAGCGTCACTTTATTTAAACCGAAAAGTCATAACGTACCTTACTGGTCACAACATCTGAAACTATTTAAATGTATTTTTCATTTTTATTATTCATATTTAAGCAAATATTTTTTAAATTGAAAAACATATGAAACTTCGGAGTCAAGGAATTAAATGTTATCCTTTAAATATATATTTTTCCGATATTTTAGCATATTAGTCCTATAACATTTGAATAACTTTAAAAGCTTAACCAAACATATCAGAGGAAAAAAAACGAAATCCATTTTATAGGTAGACAACCGTTAAACAATGCACTTTTTTACAGTTTATGAGACGATTTATTGTCATAATTTAGTATAAAGGTATTGTAACGTACCTTATGCAGTTTTTCTGTACTCTGTACATATCTATAGAAACTGCTTCTCAACAGTATAAAAACATAAAAAAAATATTAAATAAAAAAACCCTAAAATATCGAACTGTTATGTACAGCATGCTAGCCACCAAAAGTACTTGTAGGCTTACCACTTAATGATCTTACAGCAAAATGCTAAAGCAGAATAACTATGTGACTTTAACACTATATAAATACACACCATCTAATATTTTTCCATATAAAAACAAAATAACTGTCATTTAAACCGGTCTGCTGATGAGTATCTTACGCAAAATATTTACCGAGGAAAAGATTTAATGCGTACAAAAGAAACAAACACAATCAATTATAGTGTGTGATCTATGTAACGTTTCTTATCCTGTTTAAGCGAAAACAACTTGATAAAAAAAAAGAAGACATTTTCGACTGCAATTAATAACCTTTTAACTACATATAAAGCAAATAAAGTTATATAACTATTGAAACAATTAAAACTCTCAAAACTCTTTAACATTTAAAATAGTACTTAATTTTCCGCAAATATATCTGACTTGAGTAAAAGAAGTAATCAATTCCACAATTTGCTTTAGACTCTATGCTTCATAGCCTTAATACAGGTCTTCACTTTTAAGTCCAACAATCAAAATTGATTTGAGAGACAAGGCAATGTATGTTTTTGCACGGCTTTTCTTTACACAGACTAGAATTCAAACACCTTCGTAAATTGATATAACGTTCCTTTCAAGAAACGTACCTTTGTTAAATATTTTAAATGCTTTTAGTTAAGTGAAATATTGAAGAACAAGTGTGAATTTCGAAATATATGAAAAAAGATTAATGAGTTTTCATTCATACCTGTATTTTTTAAAAGACTTCACAACAGTTTTTAGAATTTTCAAAAATTAGTGTAACGTTTCTTATGAAGAAAAAATAAGAAACCCAGATGATGTCACTGAATGGCTTTTCTGGCAAAATTAAGTTTATTAATTGAGCTCAGTCTTTTCTTATTGTGTGAAGTGGTTATTTATTGAAAAGTTAACAGAGATAACACCGTTTTTTGTAAACACTGATTAGCAATATGTTTTATTTAAGGCAGTATCTTATTTGGTCAGAAAGGACAAAGGAATGATATCAACTAAATTTTTTCCAAAGTTGAAATTTTAAGAAAAATGCTGCTGAACACAAATTCAAGCCTTCCCATTCACAAAAGACATTTTGTTGCATACTCTGAATTCGTAGTTTTAAAAGAGTATGTCTCCAAACATACCTACTGTGCGGTGGGACAGAAAATTTTATCTCATTCTGTATCATTCATACTTCTGTCTGAACAGAATTTTTTCCAACAGAGTTCAAGTTTTTTCTAAGTCTTTTACATACCTACCAACTGTTTGTTTTGGTATGTTCTTAAACGAGCTGTACGCATTTCTAAGTAGAAGCACTTCGAAGGACAGTTAAAATTCGTAATTGTGCCCTTTATCTAAGAATGAATAATTTATCTTTATTTCAGCAAAACTTCATTTTCTCTTTCACAGTTCCCAGTGATGTTAAGAGAAATGATTATGTAATATCTTTGTTTTGATTATAACATCTCTTTGTGGATAAATCAATAAATCACTAGTGTGTTATCTGGGTGTCTTATGGTCAGCCCTGTTTGACAGACCACATTTTGATACTTTTATGATCCAATTTGCTCCTTGGGAACCGAAACCTAATGATTATACAAAAATGGTGTTAATTAGTGTTAACTTTATGTTGTAAAAAACAACTTGTATGACAGTTGGTATTTTAGTAGGCATTGTCTTTGTTAAAGATAAAGAAATCAGTGTCTTAATCTTTACTTATTATTTATTAATTAACTTTATAATATTGAACTAGATTCTGACCATGTTGTTGGCTTGATACAACCAAAGCCTTGCCAATAAAGCTCGAAACTCGGCCAATATGTTAAAAACACGGCCAATAAGTAAAAAGTCAGCCAATACGAGATTTAGCCAATCAGGATTCAGGAAAAACTCGGCCTTATATGAGCCTAGGATTTTCACCATGTTGGACGCCATTTTGAATATGCTTAGCCTAGTTTTTACATAAAAGTTTTTATCTCTTAAAAAGTTCAAAAAGTAGCAAAAAAAGTTCGCGGAGACTCTGCGCTATCGGATCACAGTAAATTTAGCAGTGTTCAACTTTTCATTTAGTGATTTTCATATTTACCAAATATTATGTTGCACGGAAGTGAAAAGCAGACGATCACAAGTTTTACCCTGTTATAAATTACGAGTTTTGGATTACTTAGTTTGATAATTGAACATAATATTATAAAGTTAATTAATAAAATTGTCATTAATTAGTCGAATTCATATTGGCTTTGTTATTGGGCTTCAGACGTCATATTGGCCTTCGGCCTTCGGCTTCAGGCCAATATGACTGTCTTCAGCCCAATAACAAAGCCAATATGAATTTGACTAATTAATAACATTATATTATAAACCTTGAACATGTATTTTGAAATCACTGATTTAGAGTATTTCAAATAAACACTTTATGCAGTAAGTTTTAATCTAGCAAAGGCAGTTTTTTGACAAGCCCTTGGTTCATTTGAGGAAAAATGGGAAATATAAAATGCAAGTATTTCCAACTACAGAAATGTTTCCAACTTGAATGTATGATATTCTTTATTATCATGATTATTATAACAATTCTTATTTAAGAATTAAGTCTTTAAAGGAGCATGTGATAAATTTTTGATGGATTAAATCCTAATGTTGATTGTGGTAATCAAGAAAATAAATTAAAAATCCCATAACATATCTAAAAACAATCTTCATTAGTTAGCAATAGTTGCAACAGTAAGTCATTTGCTGTTTCAGTACTGTAATGGTGGACGGGTTGATAATCAAGGGAGGTAATCAGGTAAAACTAACTTCTGGAATTGTCTATTATTTTCATTGGTAAAATACCTATTCCTCCATATAGACAATCTAAATTGACTGATTTTTATGCTTCCCAAAGGGTGAGCATATAGTTGCCGCTTTGTCTGTCCGTCACGTCCGTTTGTTCGTCCGTCCATCCGTTATAATTTTGTCTGGAGCATAACACAAAAACTGAGATATCAAGACCAAACTTCAAAGGTAGTTAGATCTCATTAAGAAGCAGTGCAGTGCACAAGAACCATAACTCTTGCTTTATTAATTTTTGAGTTATTGCCCTTTGAAATTTCTCGTACATATTTTTTGTCCGGGGCATATCTCACAAAGTATAAGAGATATTAACATGAAACTTAATTGGTAGATAGATCTCTATGAGGAGAAGTGCAGTGTGCAAAAACTAACTCTGTTTTGCATAATTTAGGAGTTATTGCCTTTTGTTATTTTTCATACTTTAAAAAAATACATATTAAACATAGCCCTTTTGGAATTGGCATTTATTCGGGGAGCATCCATCAGTTCTACCGACTTCATGTTTTAACATGATTATAGCCTATAGATTTGTTTGGAAGGGGATATCTGCCATTTCACACATTATTGTATTTGTTATTTCAAGATGCCAATTTCTTTTCAACGCTGCCAATTCATTTCCCATGTTGCTTTTTAGAAGTGCATTATCCATATTTGTAAGTAAATTGAGATATTTTAATTAACACTACTTTTAATGTTGCAACCATTGAAAACTAGTATAATTTTTATAATTCTGTCATAAGAATTTATATGCAGATATTTTTATAATGATTAAGCATTTAATTTGCTTACTATGCCAATAATATGAAAATCATTGAGTCATAATTAATCTAATGTACTTTATGTCGTCGGCCTTTTTCGAAAAGGATGTATATGCAAAATGAAAACTTTTTCAGGAGATACAAAAAACTTCATATTTGTTTAAAAAATCCGTTTAATAATCCGTATGTTTTGGCAATCACATATTTTACTAAAGACGTATTTTAATGTTATAACAATTAGACATTAATAAATCATTTCTATCAGGAGATTATGTCATTTACGACATTTTTGCAACAAAATTCTACAGACAAAGTCATATACGACATTGTTGAAGCTGCTTGTCTATATCGAAAAACTTTGATTAATGTTAATTTCACAGAAAAAATCAAATAGTAAAATTGAAACCTTTTATACGTAGTTTTTACCGTATCTAATTATGGTGATTATTAACAGGAATGCTACAACTTCGTGAAGATAAATTATAGAATTTAAAGAAAATGATAATATTCACCTCAAGTCAGACGCAATGTTGATCATGATTGAAATTTTTACTGTATACAAACATTGGTCGACAGTCTCATTATTTCAAAAAAAAAAATAACATAAACTCTTTTAGACCTTGTTATCGGTAATGAAATTTAAAGACATAAAAAATCAACAAAAATTACCATTATAACATTTAACTTGTAATGCTAACATTATACAGATTGGTCAAGTTTTTTTCAGTACCATCTGAATATAAGGTTTACCATGACTAGTTTTTCAAGCCTGTAAAATACTTTAAGTTAGCATTCTAAAAGATACACAACTGCATTTCTTTATTCACTTTTGATGCAAAAGATTGTCATAAAATGCGTGATAGTCATTGGGTATGACACTCTTTGTTTGTTGCAAGTGTTGAAATTTCTTTAACAGCCTGTCTCTGATATCTCTGTCATTATTCAAATCGCCAGTTCGCCCTTTTAATGACAATGCCACTAGCATCTTACTTCGAGACAGCATTTTTCATTAGTAAAGTCTGATTACATGAATACAACAATTCAAGTGATTCCGTTTTAACTCGATGATTTCATGCTCTAAAACTTCTTCTGAAAATGAAACAAAAAGTTGAATCATCCATTCAGTTATTACACAATCAAACATCTGAACATTATCATTGATACCTGACAAGTCTAGGACAGTCAAGCTTAGTTGTGAACAGATTTTGACAACTGTAACTGGATTAATATTGGTAAAGCAAGACAGAGTTGGTCAAGCTTCTTGCATGTTGATATCACGTTGAAGTCTGCATCAACTAAAATTTGGACACTTTGATACATTAAGTATAGTCAGAGCATATGTATGCTGTATAAAACATAGCGTCGAAATGCGACTTTTGCTTATGTCAAGCCAGTAAAGATGTTTTGAATGGCAAAATCGTGTTGCCAGCAAGAAGTCTAACTCAAATGTCTCATATTTAATGTCAGCGAAAGGTAGGAGAAAATGTTCAATACTTGATCCATGTTTCAAAATTTTACTTATGAATTTCCTTCTGTAATGTTGTGCAGTTTTTTG
The DNA here is from genome assembly GCA_012932295.1 of Cyclina sinensis. Taxonomy (NCBI): domain Eukaryota; kingdom Metazoa; phylum Mollusca; class Bivalvia; order Venerida; family Veneridae; genus Cyclina; species Cyclina sinensis. Next base: position 17,467,355 of record JAAONU010000017.1, on the reverse strand, counting down.
CATGTTCGTTTAACACTTTGAAGAAGTTCATTTAATGACAATTCTGACAGTATATTCACAATAACTAGGTCCGAAAGCGACGGTAAGGATGACATTATAAAACAGCGTTTCTGCAAATAGATATGGAAAAATGTTATTCGAAAATAACGTATATAAAAAGTACATTAAAAACATTGTATTACTCCAGTTAGAATGCTTTGCCTCAGTTACATTGTAAGCCATACTATATATAAAAGAAAACTGCATATTTTGGCATACTTTGGTTTAAAAAAGATACCCATAAACTTACTAACAAAGAGTTGTCTATCAAATCCTGCAAATAACCCTTATTTTCTATCTTTTCCCAATATTTCTGATTCAAAGTAACAAAAACACAACACAGACTATCACTTACTTGTTTAATCATCAAAATACAGACACTAGGTGAAGTATTATTGAATTAGTTTTGTAAAATTTTGTTCCTTCACAAACACTGCTCTTCTTACATCATAAACGTCTTTTTCGCACGTTGAAATTATGGACCAATCATTTTACCCCCTTTACTCACATGACCAAATTTTGTCTTTGTGACTGGCTATCGAATCTGATATTTTCGCAAAAGACGCGGGAATATTTTTACTCTTCGAAAACAACTTATAAGATTTTAGGCAATAATGCATATACGTTCTTTTCGAATGATGCTGAACTATTTGAATTATCATTAAGGCCAACATTTTTTAATAAATAGTTTTACGGGAATGCCGACCATATTTTATGTCAAAATGAAATAAAAATAAAAGCAACTTTCTGCATTTTTATTTTCATATATTCCGCCGACAATCTTCATTTACCTTACGTAAAAATAAAAGAGATGACAACGATATGCGATCGATTCGTAAGTGTAACAGTAATTCAATGTAATATAAGCGCAAATACCATTGGATGCTGAAAAAAGAATGAGCCAATCGTGTATGCGTTTAATTTACGCTTCATTCAATGCTGGTGATTTCGGATGCGAACATTAACCAAAAAATAATCAAGCGGGTGTAGTTATTTTAAAATTCAGCTCCCTGAGAAGGGTTAAAATAAAATCCTTCATAAGAAATGTAGGCTTGAGTCTCTCTTTAGCCGACCTGCTGTTTGGCGAACATTGCGTACTCGTATTAATAAAAAAAACACGTTGAAATGAATATGGAGGTTGATAACCTTTGGTTGATAAGACATTGAAATTTGGTGTGCTAAAGGGTATTGGGTTCATGTTTTTCTACACATTTGTTTTTACTTAACTCTGTTGTGTTTACCAGGAAATGAAACATTTCTGCAAAACATGATCATATCAGCAGTCTGTTGTTGAGAGACTGAAGTGCAGTTAGGGCACTGATTCTAACCACTGACAGTTCAAGTCGAGCTGTCATAAATAATTTTAAATCTTACGTTGGCAAAAACAGTTTTATAAAGTTCATGCTCTATTAAATTTTTACATCTAGTAAGAATAACTTTTAAAAATAAAAGCTGAGCAATCTTTGGTTTTTTTCATGAAACTAAGGCTTGGTAAATTCTTAAAAGTCGAATTTTGTTTCTTTTTTTTTTTTTGCTTATTACATGTATTATTGTTTTCAACAATATTGAAACTAGCAATCATTTGTGTACAGTAAAAGTAATTATTGTAGAAGTAAAATGTATCTTCTATCAAATATAGCAACAGTTGTTTGGTGTGGCCAAAATTAGTCCAAATAATTGTACTCATAACGTTGAATATCGTGCTATTTTTTGGATGGTCAACATCCTGCCTGAAGTCGCATAATTGAGACTAGGCAAAAATCTGATGAAAGCAGTTTCAGCTTGGCTGTAACAAGTTTAGTGTAATAGGTGTGAGTTTTTGTAGAATCACCAAAATCTACATCTACAAACTAGTAATACATGACATGATGTAGTAGCTGGCATTTTCCATCAAGTTCATGAAGTATTATTGAAATCCTACCAGCGGTACATAGTAGGTGCTTATGGTTACCAGTATTTGGGCATCTGTATAAGTCTCGACTGCTTGGAATTAAATTCCAGGGTTTTCTGGAAATAAGGTGTGCATATACACCAAACAGAAATATTTATTTCCAGACAAGGTTGAAGGTTTCTGACCTTCCTGCTCATCTATTAAGCTGCATTAGGAAAACTTCTTCTTGTGACAGAATATCTTATATCAACAAATATCATCAAACTAACAAGAAAAAATGATATATAAAAAAATAAAAAAAAATTGCCATGTCAAAGCTTTTATTTTTATTTTTTTGGTCGACTCGTGGTATTTTGCACTTTTATTTTTATTTCGACCCCCCGACCCTATTTTTTCAAAATTCCCGTAAATCTATTTATTAAAAATGTTGGCCTAAATTAGCAAAATAAATTCTTAATAATAATTAAAATAATTGCATTTAAAGTCCATTACATTAATTATAACTCGATGATTTTCATATTATTGGCATAGTAAGCAATTTCAGCACTTAATTATCATTAAAATATCTGCATATGAAGTCTTATGACTGAATTAAAAATCTCATTAGTTTTCAATGGTTACAACATTAAAGGTAGAGTTATAATTAAAATATCGCAATTTACATACAAATTTGGATAATGCACTTCTAAAAAACAACATAGAAATTGAACTGGCAGCATTGGAAAGAAATTGGCATATTGAAATAATAAATACAATAATGTGTGAAATGGCGGATATCCCCTTCCATAGATTTGCCCTTTCCCAACCGTCCACTCTCATTCTGTCACCCTTATTACTTGTCATGTGTTACTCAAAACATATAAATGCCAGAGCCATAAAACTTTCTAAGAATAGTTGTCAGCATGTGAACTTGGGCACCTGCATATTTTCACACAATTTACTATAGATTGACTTTAGAGTTATGCCCCCTGATTAAACAAAAATAGCATTTTTCAGTCCTTAATGTTAAGAACAATGTTTATATGCACCTGTAATTCTTCAGGATTTCTTGTGACTACAGAATGATGATTGTTTAGAGGTTATATAAATATTTGTCTGCATATGCACTATCCATTGACTCTATTATAAATAGAAGATGACAGTGTCAAAATGTAAATAAAAAAATATTTCTGTCGATCATGTAAACAAAGTGCATACATTTACCTAGCAACTACTGGCTCCGGGCGATAGAGGAACAGGTAATCTCTTGAACCTGACCGATATCTATAAACATTGCCAGATAATAATTATACCAGAAATCATAAAAAATTTCAACTGCTCAGTCTGTCTGCTTGACGGGGGCAGCCGCATTTGAATGGATTTCTGTTCACTTTACGGTGTGTTTAATTTACGGCAGTGCCAGGTACCACAAATTACTATCAACATGTAGATAATTTGTCACATAAGTCGCAAATTTCAAATTTATCTGTTACAGACGTTGACAGATTTGATTGTATTGATTGTAAATCACTTAAAATATGGCCGCCACAGTATTGTGTGTCTTGATAAGAATTATGTTTTGTCTGTTTTTCTGCCATTTTCCCTTTCATATCTGTAAAGAATTAAAACACTACTGCTGTGTCTATCCCCACGTGTTGTGGGTGAAAGGTTTTACAATTCATAGTGCAGTTTATTAAATTCATAGTGCGGTAAAAAATCAGAGGGCTTATTAAACGATGATAACAGATCTTGCTCTTCCGTTACTGAAAGAATTCCTGTCTGCAGCATATACAGTCTGGCAAAAAAAAAACAGCAGTATTTTCAGTGCAAGTTTTTTTTACTTTTAATGGGTGTTTTTTTAACAAGTGCCATTGAAGACTTTTACTTGCAACTGATCTACATTAACTGAATGACCGATTGCAACGGCAATTTGTCCTGGAATGTTTGCATCTTCACAGTATGTAGATTCGTGCCTTGTGATTAATGTATTGTTATCCAAAAAGCAAGAACAAGGAAACATTGCAATCTTTTGGCAAGAGTTATTTTGGAATCGGGATCTATTTTCCTAAATAGATGACGACATATTGAAACGGCAATCTGATTAAAATCATATCCTAAACATCGCTATGCTATTAGGATCTGAGGACAACCAATAGAAGGTCACCTTCTCGTGACCTATCCATCAGCCAATCAGAGCAATGCTTCCACCCTCATGGAAGTAAATGTCCAACTTGTGAAAATCTATCTATATAAGCTGGGATTCCAAACAATTATCTGCCATGTATAAACTGTCACTGAACTCAGGTAAATTTATTTGTCAAGATCTTCCAAAATAATGAAATTAATGTTTGTGCAGAATATTATTTTTTAAAATATCTAAGCATTTTCCGTTTCCGATAACAAACATTGTTGTGCTAGATAAGTTTACACGCAGTCTGAACACGTCGTGTGTACATGTAAGCTATCGAGACGCGTCATAAGCTACAGTGTCATTGGCTGGGATATAAATAACAATACTGGAAATTCCAGGGTATCTAGAAGACAGAAATAAATGCGTCGTCTTCAGATCTAACCGTAGGGAGATCGTGAACTTCAGTCAGATTGATTGAAACGGTTTCTTTTTTCTGATAAAGTACACCTGAACTTCATTTGGTGAAATTTTAAAGACATGATCAATTAACCCGTTTAATAAACTGTTGAAACATTTTTAAAATTAAAAACACAAAAATGGAATTTACCGTAATGACAAAATGAGTGGCTGTACAACTTAACATTTGCGAAACCAATGCTGTACGGTTTGATAGTCATGACTGGTACCCAAACTGTATTGCCTCAAAAAAATACCTGGGATCCATTCGAATGCAGCAGCCCCATTGTGTAAAGCGTAGATTATTTAATGATTTCTCATCTATTTTATAAGAACGTGTCTGGATATTGGTGGAGTTAAAGAGATAACCTTTCCCTCTAATGCTCGGGGCCAGTAGCTGCCAGGGAAAGCAATGGGTTTTGTTTTAATTTTGGAAAATATTTCATTGTTTATATTTTGACGTGGTCATCTTGTTTTTAGAATATGGTATTGTATGCACATTCGGCAAAAGTCAGTAGGCTAGTTTAAATAACCTCTAATCAAGCATCTGTGCTTGTGACAATACAATGGAATGTGAAGGCATTCGTGTCCTATAGACACATCATTCTCTAGTTTTAGCTTTCTATTTTGTAACTTATGGTAGCCCCTTTAACAGCATTGTAATTTAGAATGGAACTGACCAAGCTATAAAATAAATAGCATTTGTCAGAAAAAGTTCAAGCTAGTTAAAACAATGAACAAGTTATAAAGTGCAAATCTTTATTTATGCTTATTTACCGTCGGTACCGGTTGCCCACATGACCGCTGCCCCCTGAAGAGATTAGTTATTTTATGTTATGGGGGTAGTGCAAGATACAGAAAGCATCCCATTCCAGAGACACCCCTGGTTCTTTTACATGCTCAGTGTATAGCACTGATACATGGGACCTCGGTTTAACGTCTCATCCGAAAGACTATTAGTAATGTTAGTGGAGGAGCCGGGGATCCAACTCGGGACCACTGGTATACCAGTCCAGCGCGTTACCACTGGACCACATCTGCTCCAAAGTGCAAATTCAGCGGTTTCTGTGTTTTATACCATGAACAAAAAAATTGTCCCAAATTGTCATTTAAAAACATCCTTGAAATCCAGTTTATTTTCCTCTGACAGAATTCATGTCTTCACTATTCAATTATATGACACATCAAAATTAATTGTAAAAACCAATACCTGGGTATTACTTTATTTTTCTATTCAAATAGATATAGTTGCTGTTTTGGCCTTCTGTCATTAGCCTAGCCTTAATTGGAGGGATTTCAAAATTATTTGGCACAAATGGTTGCCAGTTTGTATGTTGCACACATGAACTGGCTTGGTAGTTTAAAGGTCAAGGTCAAACTTAGATGTCAAAGGGCATGATTTAATACAATATGTTTAGCAGGCATGATCATTATCTCTCAGCTACATAAACATAATTTTATTTGTCAAATTACCTCGTTTTGTTTCCATTCTCTGTAACTTGGCAATGTTTCTAGACATGTTAAAGTGGCATCAGGGATTCATCGGTGTCATCCATATTTTTGTTATATTGTTCAGCATTTGTCTTATTTCCTGATTCAGTACAGTCAGACAAACTTTATTTTATTTTTATATATATATTTTCCTTTTAGTGAGAGTGAACTGTACTGAGAAAATCTTTTTATTCCAGGAGCCAGCTGGGGATGTGTTGTAACAGACAGAACATGTTGTCCTACAGGTGCAGAGGAGAAACTCAGTGGAGATGTCATCATTGAAGCTGCTGGGAGAAATCACTTAAGCTAAGTTTTTCATTTTCTTTTATTGTAACTTAAATTGTATTGGCTCAGTTATTGAGGTATATGATTACATTGTACCAAAACAGTACTGCTGAAACTCAACTTGACACACTTGTGCACATGAGTATTATTTTTAAGTTTTGACGAAAATCTAGGGCATTTTTACCCTTAAGGTATTTCAGTATTATGCTTGCAGCTCAATTTATAACATCCCTAAAATGAAGTTAATAGGCTGATGTGAAACTCCAATCTTTTCATGGCATATGAAACTTGAATATTTAGTTAATTTGACTTTAGATTTTACATATTCCAGAATATTGAATTGACTCATCACATTAGCCTGTTAAATTCAATACAGTAATTTTCAGATTATTTGGCGGTCACTGCCTTCATCAAGAAATGAAGCATATCTTTACTTAAAGTGGCATACCCTAAAATTAATCAACAATTAACTGCTTACAGTTTGCCTTACTTTCTTGTCCAATTTAAATTCTTCATAGTCACAAATTGTCTTATTTTTACTTGATATATATGAAGATGGCAAGGCCTTGTCAGGATGTGTGCATACATGACTTAATATGTACCAACTGTAAGCTTAATGTTCAGTCAAGATTAAAGCTGAAAACACACTGTATGTTCAGAAACCATGAAAATTAGAAGATTCAAAGACTTCTGTAACTTATAAAAGCAACATAAATGAAATTTAACCAACCAGAGTCATTTTCACCACTAATATAACTTTAAAATGTTATTACACAGAACTTATTTTACTGATACTCTATACAGATTAGGATAGAAAAGGGCAACAGAGCAAAGGCAAACATTTTATAGCAGCTAGAAACTATTTGTTGTTTGATCAATTAACAAGATATCCTCTACAGCATGTACTTGGATTGATAAAATAAAAGTAATCAAAGTAAGACCATATACGATATTAATTAAAACAAAATTATTACACTTTGAATAAAGTGAACAGAAATCACATATTTTACAATGTATAATTATATGTGAAAATAAAAGAAAAATAAATCATCACAATAATTAAAAGTAAATCATTAAAAAATATAATCAAATCCATAAAATAATAAATAAAATGCAACCATAAACAGGTTCAAAAGAAAAAGAAAATATAGGAATGAAATATTAAACAAGCACCAAGCAAAAGTAAAATAAAAATGCACATTAAGTTTCAAGAGTTCAAGATTTTATTTACAATATGCACAAGTCCCACAGAAGTAGGAAACATCAGCATTATAAGATAAAATAAGAACACTAAAAATATATGATGTAAATAATAAGTAAACAGTTAAATAGATAAATGTAATACACACTGTTAACTGATACTGTAACACATGATAGGTTAATATAATAAAAAAAATATATAAAAGGAATTGATTTAACAGCGGCACACTATAAAGCCAAAAGATCTAATAGGGGAAAAAAACATACATCTGAAACAAGCACATAAATAAATAGAAAGTAAATGAATGAACACTTAAAACACAATTGATAATTTAAAACATCATAACATTATAAATAAATTTAAAAAAGAAATTTAACTCACAAAAAATAACACAAGAATAAAATACATATTGTTAACACACAGGAAATGAAAAAAATGAAATTGAATAATAAAAAAGATTGAAAAAATAAAAAAGCAAAGACCAACAACATAGGATAAGGAAAGTAAAAAGTGCTGTTGTACAAAAAGGATATATTTATACTGGGGATATTAACTTAAAGATATTTAGGGCTTTTGGAAGAATTGTTTACAAGTTGGTAAAACAAGACTGTCATTATAAACTTAACTACTTCTTTTTTAATGAAGCAAATTTATGACAGAAAAACTACAGAGGTTATTTCTTATGTATAAGTTATACTTTGGAAGAGAATTCAGTTTATAATCATTACAAAGTCTTCCAATTGAACAAAAATACATGTAGCAATAGTATATGTTATTTGGGTTTTTGAGTGATATATGTGGATATATTACCTGCCAAGATTTTATGTAACACAAGCCGTTAGGCGAGGGTGATATTTTATCTTGGCAGGTAATATATCCACATATATCACTCAGAAACCCAAATAATAAATTTATTACCGTTCCACTGCCGAGTAAAACAATTTAAATAAATCATTGCTGTTTCAAATGAAACGTCGAAATAAGATTCCCTTTAGGGTACCCCTTCACCACAAATCACTTACTGTTTTCTTTAATGAAAGCCATGAATTTGGTTTAATATTTCCGCGCATTCAGTACAGATTATTTTCTTTCATTTTTTTATTTTTATTTCAATAGTTTGTCTGTAGATCTACCTGAAGTATCTGCTTTTATACTTATAATGAATGTAAACAATAAGAGAAAAGGAGTAGTCTCTTGAAGACACTTTTTTGTAATTAATATCACGGTTTGACGAGGTCATATTTGTTTCAAATACTGATGAGAATATTTATCATTACTCTATTTTGGTAAATATTTTTTATTTGACAGTTAAAAAGTGCTTGTATATTGGAATTTACACTTTACAACATCGAACCGTATGCACATCGTCACAACGCATGTTTCCTACAACATGGGGTACCCAAAGGGGAAATTAAATGTTTATATTACCTGTCTGGCTCGGTTATATCAATTTCTTTCGGCGGATCAATATCCAATCAAAAAGGAGAAAACAAATCTGGAAGGGTAATAATAGATTTTGTTTTGGTTCATCTTCCTTTTGAAGTTAATTTGAACGACCATGTCTTGAGTTGCAAGCATAACTGTTGTACCAATCAAGACTTTTTCTGTTTGTTTCCTTTGCATTCAAGCAAAATATACATTATTTTTATTAAGAAATGAAAAGTCACAGGAAACTGTGAAATGAACCAATGTTGAAGTGACCAAAAATTCAAACAGAGTTGATTTTAAAGAAGTTTAACTTCTTTTAAAGATTCAGTAAAGTTTTTCATTGATTTTGTTCCTAGCTGTTTTCTGTCGAGTTTGCTGCAGTGCAGAAAACCGATTTAAAGACACTGTACTTGAAATTTTCTTTAAAAAATGCATTTCTTATTTTCAAAAGGTTCTTGTTTTGAACATTCTTTTACTGTTTAAAGCACAGACTGGTGACTTGTATATTTTGCTTGTATTTTAGTTATGTAGTATTAAAGCGACTGACTCGCAGATGGGCCGACGATGAAAAAAAAAGAAAATGTTCTTACATCTTGAAATTTTTGCTGCAGTTGTGAAGAACATATTTAAACTAAGTTACTGATTCATTTTTTGATACAGAAAAACATCAAAATATAAAGTTTTACACACTTTTATCGGTAAAAAATTTACCCCGTTAGTCACAGGGTAGATACTTAAGTTATAACATTAATTTTGACGCAATCTTACAAGTAGGGGCTGTGGCTCAGTGGTCTAGATCGTCGCTCTATATTTTACTAACCGAAAGGTAGTGGGTTCGAATCCTGGTTAAGTCAAAACTTTTTTTTTTCAGTTTTCATGGTGTATAGAAGCATAATAATAGCATATTAAATTCTCTTAAATTTTAAAGAAAAAGAATTTTCAGCAAAATTCTGTGAGTCAGTCGCTTTAAATGCATGAAGATAGAAAGGCATGCTTAATGGTGGCTACTTACTATTACAGCTTTTCTCAACTGCTTTGGTATTTAAGCCACTGGTTTTGTATCTCTGTAAGCCTTTAGTTACTAACAGGTTACAAGTGGTTGAAAATATACTGGGAGTACAGTAATTTTCAAAATTTCTCAGTAACATCTTTGGGTAAATCAATATCAACTGGCAAGTTCAGTTAATTTTTCTTATTTTAATCATTACGCAAAGTAGGCTTTCAACCACTAGTTAGCATTAATAGGATGCATTTATGAAATTAAATTAGTGAAGTGTGGCAGTCTTGACCTATTTATTTTACTAATGTATACTAATAAAACATGTCTTTCTTGAATTAACTTCATCTCTAGAAGATGTTTAAGTTACTACAATCACAAATGATAATTTGAATAAATCTGTCTAATGAAGGAATTCTTGTATTTACAGTTTTAATGTGTGGAATTATATTTTGACCAATGGGGAAGCACTATTTTTCAAATTTTGGACCATGTTTAATTTGGTAATCCACAAAGTTTATGGGCTAACAAATACATGCTCAGAATTAACTGCATCTGTTATAAACCTTTGTATGCATGTGTATGTGTGTTTTATCTTTAAAACAAGACTTTTGGAATTATGTTAGCTCTCGAAGCTTAATTTGATTGGTTGGTTTTTACATGAAGCAATGTTTGTGGGTGGAGACATTAATAGTATCATCAAAACAATTCCACAGATTAAATATATTTAAGTTTGTTATCAAAAGTTTACAATTTTAACTGCTCTAGCTCAGTGCAAAGTTTACAATTTTAACCATTCGCTTGGCTGCGCTGAGCTAGAGCAGTTAAAATTGCTAACTTTCAATAACATTAACATTAACCTGTATGAACTGTAAGTATGCTATAGCATGTTTTTAGAAAATTACAATCTCAGATAACGTTATATCTCCTAGTAAAATCTGCTCATTCACAATTACATGTAAGAATTTGGTGGAAATTCAAAGGCAATGGTTTGATCATCTTTACTTTTGTAATTAATATTATGCAAAATGATTTAAATTTATAATTAAGTTTTAACAACCTGTTAATACTTCTCCCTTTATTTGCAGTAATGGAAATTTGTGTTCAGAGTATATTATTTCATTATTATTAAAATTTTATTTTAAGAAATATCATAATTTTTTTCAAGTGTTGCTGTAGTTGTGGTTGAGCAAATATAGGTTAATATAGAGCTAAGTTAAAGTATAGTTATAGGTATAGTGTGATGGTCCACCATGGTGATGACAGATACCACAGGTCTGCTGTATTCATTGATCTATTATTGTATTATTGTAGAATCACAGATCCTCATGCAGTTGACTGCCAAGAAGCTGGCAATGAGCACACATTAGAAATATACCACTTCAGCAAGAAGATTTTGGCATTGCCTGTTTTGTAAATGTCAAAATGTACCTTTTTTTCAGCTAAAACTTTTCCAGAAATGTAAACAAATAGACATGTCAAGTTACTTATTAAGTACAAGGAATAGTAAGATGATACTTGAACTGGGCATGTAAGGTAAACATGATTTTCATTGCTGACTTGAAATCACTTAACCTGTCACTGCTATAAGGACATGGGTTGGAATCTGGAAAGTTGGCAATTATTTTTTTACAGAGGATGGAAGACTCGCACTATTCTTTCCTAGGAATGATGGTGAGACAAACTGCCTGCCTGATATGATTGTTAGGAGAGTGTATCATAATAAAACTTTTATTCCAGTCAAACTAAACGTTTAATTTAACAGTTTTTCGTGCAATACATGTAACAAAACAACAGAAAAATAAAAAGAAAAAGGGTCTTTTAGGTAATTTTACTGTTAAATTAATGTTATTTTTGTTTTATTTTTTCAGTTGAAAAAAATGCTCTTGGTTTGAAGTTTTTCATCACTCTGTGAACCATAATTGATTAAATGAAAATTATGGTCCAGATATTTATCAGTATTGTGCAGAACTGTTAGTTAACCTCCATACTGGTATAATATACATTTATGTAATATTATTGCATACGCAGAATGAATTTCCTTTTTATTTCATTTCATCTCAAAGAGTCCATATTTTTTATAAGTCTGCTGTGTATGAATTTTGGTATATGGCCTGTTTATTAATGGGATTTTGTTCTAAAATTTGGTAAACAATAATGGCTTTTGATTTTGAAATTCCTGTTGCTTCTTTCGGTTACAATATATATATACATATAAAAACTGAGTTGTTTTCTAAACATTTTTCATTTTATTTCAAGCGTATGCAATAAAAAGGTTATTTAGTTTGTGCTTAGAAATGTGTACTTGTTCATCCTGAATAGTTATAAAATACTGCACTCCTAAGTCATGCAATATTATATTACTGCATGGGAAGAACTTGTGCATATTTATCGCAGTACATAGCAAATAACCAATAATCACTTTGTTGTGTCTACTGGTCAAAGGAAACAAGCGAAACTTAGCTTAAGAGAATCTAATGCTCACAACATGCATTTTTTTGTCAAGTTGGGAATGAGCAGTACTGTTTACAGGTTAAGGCTTATCAGTTATGCTAGAGTGTACATAATGTGAAGAAAAGAAGTAAACTTCAATGTTATGTTCTTGTAGCTTTTAGGTGTAAGTAGGATATTATAGGCCTTTTCACTTTTCATCAGTAACAGGAAGTCCATACTGGCCTCTTCGTTTTGTCTGCACTGGCATTTGGTGTATTTGGAGGAAGTGTCAGCATGTTCCAGAGGTAGGTCTGTACAGGAAAATCACATGGCCACTTATGCAGTCTCTGAAACACTGCATGGACTGAAGTTTCTGCCACATGAATGCCAGGCAGGAATGCCTTTGTGTGTCTGTGTGTATCAGTCTTTCCTAAGTCCTCAGTTTTGTCGAGGTTGCTCATTGTCAGTCATTGAATTGATAATAAGAAAAAAAAATTCTGGCATCATGCGAATCAGGGCACTTTAATAATAAATTATCAGATGAAACCAAAATGAACTTAAGCCTTTTAATTTGCATTACTATACATAAGAGGTAGAATTAACAGGTCTTTATATCTGTTACTTAGGAAATAGATTTTTAAGTTGAGTGATCTACCATCAAATATAGCACAGTGTACAGTTCAGATGCATATTAATTTAATCATGAAGGCCACAGGCCTGAGTGATTAGTTAATTATATAATTGCATCTGAATTAGAAACCATGCTATATTCAATGGCAGATCACTTAAACTTTAATCTTTTTCCATTCTGATGACATGTATAGTTATAAGAGACACAATTATGTGCATTAATCATGCAATTTTTAGGGTGGTTTTGGATAATGTTAGAATGAATATTTTATTAATGTTTAATTGAAAATAAAAACATAATATATATTTTTTTATGCCAAATAATAAATTGACACTGTAAGTACTAAAAGAAAAGCTTAGTTTAGCTTCTTAAAAAGAATCCATGACAAGTTTAAGCTCACCTGAGCCATAGGCTCATGGTGAGCTATTAGGATTGATCATTGTCCTGTGTCCGTCAACCATCCACACTTAGTTCGTTAACGCTCTAGGGGTCACATTTTTGCCTCAATTGTCTTGAAACTTAGTCAGGATGTTTGTCCCAAATGATTTCTTGGACAACTTTGAACATGGGTTATCTGGGTTGAAAAACTAGGTCACAGAGCCGAAAAAAGAAAAACCTTGTTCACACTCTAGAGGCTACATTTTCATTCCAAATAACCTGGAAATTTGTCAGAAAGATTGTCTCAATAATTTCTAGGTCAAGTTTCAAAATAGGTCATCTGGGGTTCGTTCGTTAACCAGGTCCATAGCCACTTTTGTAAAAAGCAGTCATACTTGGGTGAGCAATACAGGGCCATCATGGCCCTCTTGTTTCTTTCATGGGATGAAAATTGGTCAGCCAGCTGCTTAATTTGTAGTTGGATTTCATAAAGAATTGTTACACAAAGGGGGTATTGCAAGAGTATTTCACAAGTTCAGCAATATATATTTTCAGGTAGTAATAATGATGTATCTGACAATACAGATGTGTCTATTTTTGTGAAGGTGCCCTGTTTCGCATGATGCCATTAACTACATACAGGGTGTTAAGAAGGCTTACCGTAAAAATTCCATTTATAGCCCAGGCTTTTATTAGAATTATGGATTGTTCAGAGTTAGGGATGGGCATTAATTGGAGACGCATCTTCACAAGACAGACTGATTTTCTAAGCAGGGCTTTATAAATCCACTCGCCCCTCATAATTACAAGAAGAAATCTAATCCGGAGAAAGAGCGGATATTGACTTATTGCAGACAACACTAAATTCTGTTCATTTCCGCTGTTACCGTACATGTAGAGTCTGGTATGTGTGAAAGTTTGCCAAGCACGGGAATAAAAAAGAAGCCTCTCCGATCTTTACTACTTTCTTATGGCAAAAATAAGGGAAATAAAAGTAAAATGACAGGGAAATAAGTAAAATTGAATTGTAGAAAGTAAAAAGGGGTACTTGATTTTTTTCAACTTTGGGCTGAAAAATGGCTATTTTTGGTCCAAAATATGGGGTGTGGGCGTCTATTAGAGGATGGGCTATAAATAGAATTTTTACGGTATATGCTATAACTGTAAACAGAGGATGGCCCTTTTTAGAATATTTGTATGAAGTTTTGATCACAAGTCAGACTATAAGACATGTCATAACTATTATCTTGAAAGCTAAATTTAGAAGTTTTGATCATGATGCAGACTAACAGACAGGATATCCATCTTTTTTATTTTAATTTAAATGAAGTTGAAAATTTTGTCAATGAATGTATCACAGAACACAAAACCTTGGTTACTTAATTCTGAGAAAGAAAATTTGGCTTTATAATGCACTCTTGCACTATTCTCGTATATCAAATTAAAATGAGAAAAAAGCATACTTTCTTTGCTCAATGAATTTGTCAATGAATGTATCACAGAACACAAAACCTTGGTTACTTAATTCTGAGAAAGAAAATTTGGCTTTATAATGCACTCTTGCACTATTCTCGTATATCAAATTAAATGAGAAAAAAAAGCATACTTTCTTTGCTATTAAAATGCACTGGCTATATCAAATGACCTTAAACTACAAGTTGGAGTTTTAATCAATTTTTTGAAAATACTTGTAAGTCTCAAAATCAAAACTCTGTAATCGAAAGTCATTTTACAGTCTGGACATAGTTTGTAGCTCCACTTTTTGAAGATAAAAAAGAGGAGCTGTTGTCATGACCCTCCTGTCAGTGTCGGCTCGGCATTGGTTAACCTTTTGTTAATGTCCATTTTCTCAGGACTATCTAAGCTGTTTACTTCAAAATAAAAATATGTTCAATATGTGATGCATTTCTAAATGGCAGATAACCCTAAAATTTATTTTTGCAAAGTTATGCCCCTTTGTCAGCTTAGAATTTCTTGGTTAACCTTTTCTGTTAATGTCCATGTTACCCCCTTCTACCCCCTATTTTGTTTTTCATTACCTTTTTTTTTTTAACTCACCAGAGCACATGGTGCTTATGAGAACTTTTAGGATCAGTGATTGTCTGTCTGTGTTCATCCTTCACAATTAATTCAAAGGAATGTTGTCTGAAACTAGCAGACTAAATAAGCCAGCTTTGAGGAAACATGCCTGGGATATTCATTGCATGAAGCTCTACCAAAGTTGTTCAAAGAATTGAATTCCATCAAAAACTCTGGTTGCTATGGCAACAGAAAGGAAAAGCTGTTTGTGGCTTTCTCTAGTGGACCTCTACCAAGTTTTTTCAAATTATACATCTGGGATCAATTTGTCCCTGCTCCTGGGGTCAATTCATTTTGCATTGGTTTATATAGAGAAAATTATGAAAATCTTCTTGTCTGAAACCACATGGCTTTGAGCCTTAAGATTTGGTATGCAGCAATGTCTAGGAAACCTCTACTAAGTTTCTTCAAATTATGCCCCACCCAGGGGTCAATTGGTTTTACATAGGCTTATATCGGGAAAACTTTGAAACTCTTCTTGTCTGAAAACACAAGGCCCTTAGTCTTAAGATAAGGTATGTAGCATTCTCTAGTGGACCTCTACCATGTTTGTTCAAACTATACATCTGGGGTCAAACTTGGCCCCAGCTGGGGGTCAATTGATTTTACATAGGCTTTTATTATTATCATATAGAGAAAAATGTAAAAATCTTCTTGTCTGAAACCACAGGACCCTGAGCCTTAAGATATGGTATTAAGCATTCTCAAGTGGACCTCTACCAAGTTTGTCAAATTATACATCTGGGTTCAAACTTGGCCCAGCTGGGGGTCAGTTGATTTCACATAGGCTTTTATTATTATCATATAGAGAAAAATGTAAAATTTTCTTGTCTGAAACCAGAAGACCCTTAGCCTTAAGATACGGTATGTAGGATTCTCTAGTGGACTACTACTAAGTTGGTTCAAATTATACATCTACCAAAATTGTTCTGATTATGCTTATGGGTTCAGTATTGACCCTGACGCAGGGTAATGACTGTTTTTAAAGAATTGCATAAGGAAAAAAAAAACTTCGAAAATCTTCTAGTGTTAAAATGTTTGATGTCAAACACCGGTCCTAGTAGACCTCTACCTAACTTTTAAAGATCAACTTTTTGACTTTTCATCATAGAGCCTTAAGTTATTGACTGCTATCATAGATATTTAGTATATAAGCACCTTGCATTTATTGTGCTCAAGGAAGTTGTGTATAATATACTTGAGTTACAGGCCAGTTTGTATTTTATTAATGCTCCCCCTCACTTGGTTCCGGAGACATATACTGTACTAACAAATTCAAAGTTATCCGATAACTCTTTTATTATATACTACTCTCTCCAGAGGTTGAAACATTTGGTTTATTCACTTTCAATGTTTTATACAAAGTGGTATATTCAAACAGAAAGTAGATTTTACAAATGGATTGCTGCTCTGTATAGTTTATATTTAAAACACTTGGTTTTCCATTTTCTATGTTTAAAAATAGCCTAGTAGTGGAAATCATTTAGATGAGTTACATTTTCCTATCCAAAATATAAAAAACCTATTTAATGAATTATCAAGATACTTATGAGATATTTATTTTAAATTATAATGTCTAAATGCCGTCTTGATCTGAATTGGAAACCTACATTAGATGATTTACATCTCTTGACTAATTTATATGAATCACATCCTTGGTGTTTCTATACAATTTAAAAAAAATCATTTGCATGAATACACATTGTCCAATATAAAAGGCAGGAATTTGTATTTTATTAATGTCCAAACTCATTCTAGTCTGGCTGTAGGCACTTACTATGACTGTTGCTGCTGTCTATGGAAGTTAGTGTTCGGGAAAGTCTCGCTGCCTGTAATTCGTGCTTGGGTTTGTGTGCACTGAAAAGAATTCTTTACTGAGTACGGAGTGCTTGCCTTACCTCTGATTTAACTCTGGTTTCGAAGGTTTCGAGAGGAAATCAAATGGGGTTGAAGGTGACCTAAATAGCGAGAGTAATATAACCGAACAGGCTAGCTTCTTAGATTAAGAAAGGTGCTGAAGCCACAAGTCAAGGGGCTGGGGTGCACACAAATAAAGAATGTCTCAGCCCCAAGGCAAAGGATTAGGCTGTAGGAGGATTTTGCACAATTTTCTTTAAAAAGAAAAAAAAATACTGTTTAGCTCACCTGGGATTTTGTGATCCCCCTGTGTCATCGTCTGTCGTCAACAATTTCTTAAAAACAACATCTCCTCTGAAACCACTGTGACTGCACATTAACCAAACTACACAGGAATAATCCTTTGTTGGTCCCCTTTCAAAGTTGTTCAAATGGTAAACACTCGAATATTATATGCTAGCATGTATAAAACGCACCCCTGGTCTGGCCTCAGTGTCTAAGAAAAAATGCTTGCATTGGAATATAATACGCACACAAATTTTATCTGGAAATAGTTACCATTTGGTGATGTTTTTTGTTCAGGAAGCGGTCTCAGTCTCCAAAAAGAAGGTGCATGAAAAAAGACTTATGGCTGGTATTTTACAGGTTTTCAAGCTTAGAAAAACTGACAGCCCACCCTTGTGGAAACTGAAAATTCTTGAAAAAAGTGCACATTATATTCAAGCGTTTACGGTAGTCTAGTGAACCTGTACCAAGTTTGTTCAAATTATATTCCTGAGGTAAAAATTGGGCCTGCCCGGGGTCATAGATTTTCATTATATACATATAGTAAAAACTTATAAGAAAATTAGGCATGAAACATTGTGGACCTCTAAGAAGATTGTTTAAATTATGGCCCTAAGGTGAAAATTGTACCTGCCCTAGGGGTCATGGGTTTTCTTTATACATAATTACAAAAAAGTGATCTCTGAAATCGAGAAAGCTAGAGCTTAGATATTTGATTGAAACATTGTCTGGTGGACTTACATCAAGATTGTTTAAATTAAAACCTTTGGGTCACAGTTGTTCCTGCCCCAGTGGACTAAGTGACCTACTTTTTGTAATTTGATAATACAGTTATGAAATTTGTACCATGTGCACAGTTTCCAGATGTAGAACTGAACTTTGATATGAGCTGGCCTTGATTTTGATCTAGTGACGTACTTTCTTGTTTTTGATGAACAGCTATGAAATTTGGACCATTTGCACAGCTTCAGATGTAGAATTGAACTCTGATGTTGTTAGATGACCTTAATTTTAACCTAGTGACCTACATTTTTATTTGATATATATCTCTTTGAAATTTCCACCATGTGCAAAGTTTCAAATGTAGAATTAAATTTTGATATGAGCTCACCTAGATTTTGACCCAGTGACCTACTTTCTTATTATTCGATGTACAGTTATGAAATTTGGACCATTTGCACATTTTCAGATGTAAAAATTGAACTTCAATGTTAGATGACCTAAATTTTGACTTAGTGACCTACTTTATTTGTCATCTGATAAACAGCTATGAAATTTGGACCATCTGCACAGTTTCAGATGTCCATATGAACTTAGATATCAGTTGACCTAGATTCTGACCTAGTGACCTATTTTCTTGCTTTTTTTATATACAGCTATGAAATTTGAACCATGTACAGTTTTAGGTGTCGAAATTGAACTCTGATATTAGATGAAATTAATTTTAACCTTGTGACGTATTTTTTTGTTGTTTGATGTACAGCTTTGAAATTTGGACCATGTATATAGTAAAAATTGTTCAAATTCTTGTAATAAACACTAACTTTGTCAATTTTCACACAAATAAGTCTGTCCTCAGGTGAGCGCTTTTGGGCCAATGGCCCCCTTGTTTATTTTGCTTTGACTTAGTATGTTTAAATGTTTGCATCTTATAAAGGTACTTTCTTTTTAAAACATTTTTATGAAAAATAAACTAGAGGTTTAAACATACAGTATTGATTAAATACAGAAAACCTAGTATAGAGATGGTAGATCAATATTAACAGGGTGTAAGTAATAAACTGGTAGCTTGAAGGTTTTAATTGCAACACAAATATTTGTTTAATCAGTTTGTATAAAATATTGAAAGTGAATAAAGCAAATGTTTCAACCTCTTAAGAGAGTAGTATGTATTATGAGTTATGGGATAAATTTGAATTTGTTAGTATATGTCTCCCAAACGAAGTGAGGGGGGACAATAATAAAATACAAACTGGCCTGTAACTCTTATATTATATATTACTCAAAGTCACTAATGCTTAAAATAGATTTTCATTTTCCCCACCCCAAACCCCATCGAAGATGAGGGGTTATGTTGTTTTACAAATGTTGGTCTCTTACTCAGTCGTTAGACCCTTTCGTTTCCAGTCAATATCTAGAGAAGGCTTTGGACATCAGTGGGGGTATTAATCGCATTCAGCAATAGCTCTAGTTAGGTCAGAGGTCAAGGTCACAGTAACCTTGAAACAGAATAGTTTCTGCTAAATACCCGGGGAATCCTTGGACCCAGGTTTGTCAGACTTAGTATGTAGGTTTGTCATGATCAGTAAATGACAAGAGTTACTATCTTTTTTCAGGTCAAGGGTCACAGTAACCTTGAAAAGAAAAATGATTTCCGAAGAATAACTGTAGAATGCTTGGGCCACTTTTCCTCAAACTTGATATATAAGTTGTGCATGACTTGTAGATGAACCCTTTAGTTTTTCAGGTCGCCAGGTCAAAGTCCTAGGACAGTGTCCTTGAATAGCAAAATGGTTTCTTTTCAGTAACTAATACTTGGTCTCAGCTCCTAATGGCTGCCTCTAGGGATAAGGTGTTAGAGGGGCATATATGTTTACAAACATCTCACATTCTATCCAAACCAGGGGTCACTGGTTTTATATGGACTGACATAGGTGAAACTTAAAAAAAATCTTCCTGTCAGAAACCACAAGGCCTTGATTTTAGATATTTGGTATGTAAAAAAAGTAGTTGCAGTTGTTTTCAGGTGAGAGATAAAAGGGCCATCGTGGCCCTTTTGTTTTAATACATAGATACTTGACTCCACCCCTCAATCAGTCATGCCCTTTCCCCCTCCCCCCCCCCCCCATTTTTTTTCTTGCATGAGTAACACACTCCCACCCTGCTAGCTTAGAACTAAACTATTCACTTAAGTGTGATGGTTAGAAACTCCCCCACCCACCCTCCTCAAAATCCCCCAACCCCTCCTTAACTCCCCCCTCAAACCCTGCAAAAACTTACATGACTAGGTACTTGCTGTCACCCACTCAAGTTTTTGTCAAGTCCGCTTGCCAATAGCTCAACAAAGTCATCACATTTGGTACCGCAGTTTTGTGTATGTACATGCATGCATGCGTGCGTCTGTCAACATTGCCTTGTCTGGGCCATAACTTCTCTGTGCATGGAAGGATTTTAAAAACCTTGGCACATTTGTTCTCCTTGATGAGACAGTGTGTCACCTGCAAGACCCAAGTTCCCAGCTCAAAGGTCAAGGCCACATTGCCAGGTCAAAATTTTGATGATAGACCTTGTCCAGGCCATAACTTCTCCATGCATGGAAGGATTTGAAAATACCGTGATACATTTGTTATGATCCCTGAAAGAGACATCGATTAGGCCAGCCTTGTCCTTCCATCATTGTCATTCTGTCTAGTGTGGGGAAGAACTCCATAACCATAAAAGGTAATGATTGCCTTGTCTTGGCCATAACTCTCTGTGCATGGATTTTGAAATACCTTGGCACATTTGTTTACCTTGATGAGATGGTGTGTCGCGTGCAAGACCCAATTTCCAAGCTCAATGTTCAAGGTCACAGTGCCAGGTCAAAGGTCCAAAATTTGATGATAGACCTTGGCTGGGCCATAACTTCTCCTTGCATGGAAGATTTTAAAATACCTTGGCATATTTGTTCACCTTGATGAGATGGTGTGTCACTTGCAAGACCCAGATTCCTAGCTCAGAAGTCGAGGTCACAGTGGCAGCTCAAATGTCCAAAATGTTGATAATAAACCTGGTTTGGGCCATTACTTCTCCATGCATGGTAAGAATTTGATACATTTGTTAAGCTCCCTAAAAGACATCATATAAGCCTGCCTTGTCCTTCCATCATCATCTTCCTACAGCTTCCATTTCACTGTCCCATCCCTATATGGGGCTTTCCATTGGCAGGTTCGATATGCTGCCCATGGGCATTCCAGTTTTCACTTGGGCCTCTTGTTTGACTTAGCTTATTAAATTTATTATCAGCGCTGAGAAAAGTGGAGCATGTTGTCCACTGGTCTTATTGCATGTTATTACTGATTCCTCATTTGTAGTGCCAATGAAGGAAAAGAGTATAGCCTGAGTATCAGTCACTATCAATACAGCATACATGCACTTCTTTTTCAAGTAAGAGCTTAAGAAATCATGAGTGATCTGTCTGACTTTAGTTAAAGTATATATCTGGTTGTATCATTTATATACTTATTACATTGAGTATTATTTTTCGTGGTTAAAATGTTATGATATTTAATCTGTGGCTTTATTAATGTTACTGTTATTGCATTATTTTCATAAAATATGAACATTTTGTAACAGCAACGCTTTTAACCAATGGCATCTTCCTTCCTCGGCTGAAAATTTTGTATCTAACAATTTCATTTGTTACAAATGTTGGTCAGAATCATTTTCAATACAGCTACTAAAGATTCATAGTGACTAAGGTACTTAACTTTGTGATGCAGTCTCATGAAAATCAGCTCCTACATAATGTTCTGCTATCAGAATCTGAACGTCACCAAAAAAGGTCACTTTCTTGTGACCTTTCATTCAGCCAGTCAGTGCCAAACTTTCAAGTTTTTGGAGGTATTACTAATCAGTTTCTATTTTTAACCATTTGAATACATGTGAAAAATTTATTTTAAACCCAGGAATTCCAAATAACTCGGTCATTTTCTGCCATAAATATCCCAGTTAGTTGTGAAAATCTTGTAAAATATGAGATAGTAGCTTTTGACATTTGATAGATACTGCATGTATACCGAAATAAACAGGCCCATTTACTTTTTTGTCACCATGCTCATACATGTACTCTATTCAATAAAACTTGTATTAATCAAAAAAATTAACTTTTTCTATGAAACGCAAAATATTTCAAAATATTCAAGATGTTTAAAACATGCAATAGAAGTTTACACACTCAACATTAACATACTATGTGTACAGGTAAACCATAATGATGTCATAAGATGCAGTCTCATTGGCTGGGATATAAATAACAATACTGGAAATCCAGATTATCAAGAAGAGTCAATTGAATGGGTCACCTTTAGATCTTATACCATAGTTAGATCATGTACTTCAGTCAGATTGGCTTGTGATGTAAGATTAGGGCTAAAATTACATCTTGGACCAGTACATCAGTTTTTTAACACCCTGTATGTAGATTTTACTGTGAACTTAATACTTTTGTCTTGCAATCTATAGCTAGAATGCTGTAATGGACTGAAATTTGGAGTAAAGCTATTTGTTTATTGCCATAAGTAATATTACATATGCTTAGTCAAAGAAATTTGCTTTTCATAATCAACCACCTGTTTGACTGAGTTTCAGTCTAAAAAATAGCACTTCAAAATGAGTCCACCAGAGTGACTAGAAAGCTTCTCAATTAGAAATATAAAATTCCTGCTTAACAACTAAAATACAAACAATGCGACAGTATTCAGCCTTTATTTGTGCAAATTTCATGATAGAAATTCTACATTAGTCTTATCTTTGTATCTTTAAAGAGGAAGGCTTCATACATAAATATGAAATATTTAAAGAAGCAGGTGTGTATATACATGTATACCTACCTCTTCAGCATAAAAGCTTCACTGATATAGAGATTTCATATAAGAGTTGCTAGATAAGTGATATTAGCTGTTACACTTGTATTAACATCAATGGAAAACATTTACAAAGCTGTATTGCCTTGAAAGTTTGTATTTACTAAAAATAAAATATTCAAATTGGTTGTCAGTGTGTGTTGCTGAGAACTTTTTACTTTAGTGTCACTTACATTAATGGATTGAGGTAGTGACATTTATAAATTAATACATTGTTGGTATATATAAAGTGACATTAAAATATATGGTGTGGTATAATTTGGCCATGATATTTTTCAGTATAATATTTTACAACTACACTACATACCTTTTTATGTAATAAATGAGCTCAAAATATAAAAAACTTGGAAATTCTATTTTTCATATGCTAGTGAAAGTTTTAGGATGGGCTCCCGCTCACTGGGGCTAAAGAAATAAGTGAGCTGCCTTTGCCTCTGTGGCAGAGCTGTCAGTTTGACAGAGCCAATTGACCTTTACCCTAGCAGGAGCAGGATAAAGATTAATGGGTTTGGGTAAAAGTCCCACAAAACAGTGGAGACTTCATCAAGGGAACAGTGCAAAACAATTGTAACTAAATGAGGTAACAGCAGTTTTGCAATGACCCCTCAGCTTTGTCTTTTTTTTTTACATTCTAAGTTTTTAATTTTAATGAACATTTTTCTTTAATATTTACATCATGTAAAATGACTGTGGATAGTCTACACCTATTTTATTGTGGCATTGTTATAAGAGATGTGTACATTTCACATTGGTTTAACTCTTGGAAATATCAGAAAAAGAAGAAATAAACATGGATATTTTGCTTCAGCTGACATTGCAAGCTTTGGACACATTATGAAGCTAGAACAAAGCTGCTTATAACCATAAATGGTGGAGTGGGGGGAGGGGGGAATGAGTCAGTCAATTCCTTCAGGCAGTCAAATCTTCTGTTAAAAGTTTTAAATTTTTGGGTAAAAGACAATGGGTTGCCAACCATGAAACTTAATGCTTCATGCGTAGGTAACTTGTTTGAAAATATAGCCTAGATTGCATTTGGGATATCTAAATTCTAGGTCAAGGTCACTACAACAAAAATTTGATGAATAATGTATTGCAATGAAACTTGGTTTGTAATTAGCATGCATGATGTTTGTGGAGTGTTTCGAATCAAGATTAGAGTAACTCTTGCTAAAGATACCAAGACAGAACACGGTATTGCATTTAAACTTTTTAAGGTTAAATCAAATATGTTAAGCGTAGCATATATGCTGCTGTTGCTACTGATTGCATTTACTTTTGTTGCATTCAGTTGAAGTTAAGGTCATTGTTATTCAGTAAGATAGCTTTAGTTGGTTTTAAACTATAGTTTCGTGTAATGATGATATCTCAGCAAAGTTTCTGATACATGGTTAAATAACTGCAAGTGGCTTCTTATTGAGCAACAACAATTTATTGCAACCTTAGTAACTATTGTTTTGATTACTTTCTTAAATTCAGATACTTGTTCTCAAGTTTATAGGGGAAATAACAAATATGGAAGAAGTCATGTTACATATCTTACTCATAACAAAAAAATGATTTTTAATATAGAAAACAAAAGTGTTCTACAAACAATTGACGTATCAAGAATTTTAGGGATGAAGGCAAATAAGGTCAAGGTCACTGTAGATGGAAAAAAAAAAATCTGTTAAAAACTGTTGTATATTGTTATTAAATGAAATTTGGTATGCAAGTCCGTTGTATGCAGTTATTAGCTCTCCTGAGCACAAAGTGAGCTACAGGGATCATTGATTGTCCGGCATCCGGAGCCTTGCGTCGTCAACAGTTTGACTTGAACAACTTCTCCTCCTGAACCACTAAGCCAACTTTGACAAAACATGCCTGGGATATATTCCTTGTATGAAGCACTACCAAAGTTGTTCAAAGAATTGAATTCCATCAAGAACTCTGGTTCCTATAGTTGCTATGGCAACTAAAAGGAAAAACTTTGAAAATCTTCTTGTCTGAAACCACAAGGCCCTGAGTCATTAGTTTTGGTATGAAGCATTATCTAGTAGACCTCTACCAAGTTTTTTCAAATTATACACCTGGGGTCATATTTGACCCAGGCAAGGGGTTCAATTGATTTTAGATAGACTTATATAGGAGACTTTGAAAATATTCTTGTCTGAAATGACAAGGCCCTGAGCCTTAAGATTTGGTATGTAGCATTGTCTAGTAGACGTGTATCAAGTTTGTTAAAATTATGTCCCTGGGGTCAAATTTGGCACTGCCCCAGGGGTCAATTGATTTTACATAGGCTTATATAGGGGAAACTTTGAAAATCTTATTGCCTGAAACAAAAAGGTACTGAGCCTTCAGATTTGGTATGTAGCATTGTCTAGTGGACCTCTACCAAGTTTGTTCAAATTATACCTTTTTGGTGAAATTTGGCCCCACCCCAGGGTCATTAGTTTTACATAGGTTTATATTGGGGAAACTTTAGAAGTCTTCTTCTCTGAAACCACCAGGGTCTGAGCCTTAAGATTTGGTATGTAGCATTGTCTAGTGGACTTCTACCAAGTTTGTTTAAATTGTACCCATTGGGGTGAAATTTGGCCCTGCCCTGGGTGTCAAAGTTGATTTTTAATAAGTTTTTATAGGCAAAACTTTAAAAAAAAACTTCTTGTCTGAAACCACAAAGCCTAGAACTTACATATTGACAGCTAGAGGTCATCTACCAAGTTTGTTCAAATAATGCCCCTTGAATGAAAATTGGCACTACCCTGGGGGTCACTTGAATTCAGATAGATTTATATAGGGAGATTCCTAAAAAAGCTTTTGATGTTGGCTCAACAGCAGACCCAAAGGCAAAGTTTTCAGGTGAGTAATCTAGGGCCATCTTGGCCCTCTTTTATTTTTGGTTTCCAAGGTTTTCTCAAGGTCAAGGTCACTGTTATCTGAAAAAAACATCTTTTGGATTAATTTCTTGCCTTGTAATGTGATTTTGCATGAATTTTGGATGATTTGGGGGTGTTCTGTTACTTTTGTTCTACTGAGTGACAAGGCAGATTAAGGGAGGCTTTTTTCACTTTTAGTGATATCTCCAGTTAAAGTTAGAAATATGGCCCTTTATGGATACAATTTTCCTGTATATAGATTTGCCATTCTTTGCATTTTCAGTTTAAAAACATTTACAATAAAAAAATAATAATAAAACAAATTTCTTTTAAGCAACTTAAGTTTCAATGTGAAATATTTATACAACATCTAGATAGAAAAGTAAACATGATGCTAGAACAGTTTATTACTACATTTTTGATTGTGCTGTTGTATATTTAATATTTGATGTAAATTGCTTAACTTTTTTTCTTCTTTTTTTTTGATGAATAAGTGCAGTTCCAGTCAAAATGTATCGTAGCTTAACTAGGCCAAGCCATGACGAGAACACACGAGTAGGCTAGCAGACAATGAATAAGATATATTCTAAAATAAAGTTTTTGTTTTACTGCACTGCACAGAACATTAGACAGAAAATTGTAAAAAACAAAAACAACAAAGTAGTTCTCTCAAACATTAGGTTATTTCTATATTACTAAATGATCATTGAACTTCCTAGAAGGAGATGTTATTTCAAATGTTTGAATTGACAGAACTAATTGTTTTGGTGTTAGGTAGAAAAATCTGGTTGTTGATATTTGATTTGTAAGAAGCTGGTTCCCTTAGTAACATTGGATCAATTGTGTGACAACTGATGTGCCACTGTCACACTGGTTTCTGTCACAGTTAAGTCAAAATGTATTGTTACCTCTAGCCATGAAACCTTCAAAAAATAGTTGTCAGCATGTGAACTTATGCACCTGGGTATTTTGACGCAAATGTTTTGAAGATCGTCAGACTTATACCCCCCTGATTAAGCAAAAAATAGCATTTTCAGACTTGTCACATGTAACTAGAACTGTATTACTGTTCTGTTCTTCATCATTACATCAGTCTAGTCCCCATTTAACTTAAATTTATATTTCAAAAATTCATATTTCAAGCTTTTTCCAAAGCATAACCTTGTATTATGGGGAGGTTAACACCTTCAGTAATAGCAACCAAACCTTTCTGTGCTTGGTAAACTGGATAGGTTTGTTAACCTTCCAGGATGTTCATGAGTCTCTAGAGTAATGATTCTTTTATTGCTAGATTCTGACAAATCTGCTATTAGAGAAAAATAGCATAGCAAAGATTTCTTTGAATAATTGTTACAGTTAGCAAATAAATACCAGACAGTATTTGCACCATGATGATCATTTATCATCATAGCCTAAGACAAATGAAAGATATAGTTGCTTATTGTTTGACCATCAGTATTTCTCGGAGAACGTACTCATTTTAGCTACAATTGTATGGCAAAGAGTTTCTGTTCTTCCAGTTTTATATAAGCATATTTGAGCTGACTATTCTTATAGGAACATACAAAAAATGAATATTAGTGTAAATAATTACAGTAGAAAGAATGGCATGTATGATCATTCTTTGTACAGGGTACCTTGTCTTGCATTGTCTGTCATGAGTCAGTAGTTCTAAAAATAGAATGGGAGTTTAGTACTGGTCCTTCCCAGGAATGATGGCTAGGTAATCTGTCCATGATATATGCCTTGGTCTGCTAAAGGGTGTTAAAATCAGTAAAACCAATCAATAGTTTATTTCAAACAGCATCTCCTTGAATATAAGTTACCAAATAGAAAGTTTCATGAAACTAGACAAGGCTGTTTCATTTTTAGGCATACTAGTACTTGACTTTACAACAAATCACTTTTATCGATGAAAGAAAATGGTATATGTTTAGTTGACATGTTTCTTTACAAGTAATTTTCTTGCTTGTTAATTTTAATGTAGAAAAGCACCTGTACTTTTGAACCAGATCAAGTGGTTATAAAGAATGTGAGGTTGTTTTCAAGTAGATAAGAAACCCTGGCTCCATTGGCTTACATACATCAATGAAAAAGTTGTCATTTATATAAATTTGTTTAATTTTTCAAACTGTCATAGTCAAAATAAATTTTTAAAACACACACAACAAATTCTGATTCCTATAAATAATCTGTTTTTTGCTTCTGTTGCCAGTTTGAATATTGTCAGTCTCACTCATCTATCTGTATAATGTATATTGTATTATTATTTATTTCCAAAACATTTTGTCATTAATGCAAGGTTAAATGCAACAAAGGTTGCAGAAATAAATTAAGAAAATGCAACAGTTAGGCAGTATGCAACATTAAACTAACAGGATTTGGGAAATTATGAAGTTTCTATTCATTTTAGCTTTGAAGGGGTCTGGTATGACAGTGGGCAGTCTGACTGAAACTTGTCATGTTGGTTGGAGGAGGGGGAGGGCAGAATGGTTTGAAAATTAAATGTTTGCATTGGAGAAATAACTAACCATAAGTAATTTTACTTAAAATGAAGAAAAAAGAAAGAAATAGAAATATCAGTACTTAAGTATATATTGAATTTGCAAGTTAGTACAAGATACTACCAAGTTGAGGGATAACAATGATTGAATGAAAGAGGACTCATTGAGCTTTTAGGTGCTGGTGGAAAGCCAGTTTCTAGGTAGAAAGGATTGGCAGGTACTTAGTCAGCTTTCAGGAGTTGGTTGAGTGGCCAGCTTGTGACGACTCATTAAGCTTTAAGATTCTGGTGGAAAGCCAGTTTCTATGTATAAAGGATTGGCAGGTATTCAGTCAGCTTGCAGGAGTTGGTTGAGTGGCCAGCTTGTGATGACTCATTTAGCTTTAAGGTGCTGGTGGAAAGCCAGTTTCTAGGTAGAACGGATTGGCAGGTACTCAGTCAGCTTTCAGGAGTTGGTTGAGTGGCCAGCTTGTGAGGACTCATTTAGCTTTAAGGTGCTGGTGGAAAGCCAGTTTCTAGGTAGGATGAATTGGCAGGTACTCAGTCAGCTTTCAGGAGTTGGTTGAGTGGCCAGCTTGTGATGACTCATTGAGCTTTAACATGCTGGTGGAAAGCCAGTTTCTAGGTTAAGGACGGATTGGCAGGCACTCGGTCAGCTTGCAGGAGTTGATGGAGTCACCAGCTAATGTCTGGAATACCAAAGGTTTTGTGTATAATAATTAAATGTTCAGCTAACACAACCTACTTGCAGCAGCTGGTGAAATGACCAGGAATAAGGGTGAAATGACAGAATGTGCTGTATGAGAATTTAGTTAAATGTTCTTTATTTGCAAGTGTTCGTAGACAATTTTATCTTCCATTTTTTCAGAATTTATTTCTTAAAATATATTCAAGTTTTTGTGATTAAATCTGTAAATTTTGATAATGTGTAAAATAGTTTCTTGCAGTCTTGTGACACATCATTCCAGACCTCTCTCTACACTGGTATAAAAGACTGTAACAGTTGTGCCAGCTTGTCAGAACATGAATAAAACTTTTTTTATCACAGAATTTTGGACTGAACAAAAACTGATTATTTAGGAAATAGACTTTAAGTTTGAGTGATATACCTTCTGATACATCACGGTGTCGAGTTCAGATGCGTAGTAATTTAATCACGAAGTCCGTAAGCCTGAATGATTAAATAATTATGCATATTAACAAGAATCCGTGATATATACGATGGTAGATCACGAAAATGTTAAAATCTGTTTCCATTCTAACATGTACGTATATTTATAAGGGACGTAAATATGTGCACTATTTAACAGTGGCATTCTCAGTGACGTCAGCGGGTGCCCGCTTGTATTCAACGTGCTTTACTGCCTATGATATATCACGCTCAATTCCTTCTTTATTTATTGTTGGCAAATTGCAGATAGTGTTAGAATTGATTATACATAATATAGGTAATGGTGAAAATGGCAAAATATTCAAGGTGACAATATAATCAAAAGGCAGGACATTATTTACTTGAAGTACATATTGTTTGATTTGTTTGATGGTAAGTTACATGGAACACATAACATTGTGAATTTATCAGATATTTTGAGTTGTATAAATAAATGCAGAGAACTGAATTTCAAAAAAAAAATCTGTTCAGTTTGGTAAAAAAAATTTAGAGGAAGCTTTAAACATTAAGATACAAGCAAGGGGGATTTGGAATGTTCTAACTCAAACTACAACCAGATATTTATAATTATGATTGAGGGTACGTACATAGATTAGAGACTTTGAATGAAAACAAATAGAAACTTATATATGGTTACATAGATTAGAAACTTTGAATGAAAACAAAAAGAAACATATATGTGGGTACATAGATTAGAAACTTTGAATGAAAACAAATAGAAACATATAATTTGCAAGAAGTACCCCATATTAACCCTTTAGGCTAGTTTTTATTGTCCATGACAGACATATGCAAGACTTGGATATTGTACATTTTACATGAGAATAGCACAATCCCTTCATTAGCAATAAAATGGTGCTACACCAGTTTCTCAGTCATGGTGCAAGTCTTGGGACTTTTTATGCTAACATAACGAGACACATAGATTTGCTCTTGTGTCACATCATCTGTTTCTCCTTCTGTCTGTCTGAAAGATTTGTGAGCTCGGCCAAAAATATTAGAGCTTAGGCTTCTTAACAGAAGTATAGATCAGCATGTGAAATTTTGCACCCCCTTTTGCTGAGCAATAATAGAGTTATGGTTCTTGTTTGATTAAAATGGTAGTATTTCAGCTTTTGTTGCATGCAGAGGAGAAACTGACTTTGGGTTAAGGAACTTGAACAGGCGTATAAATCATAATGAGAGTTGTGCACCTTGGTTATCATGTTTCCCTGTGCCAAAGAATTACAGATTTATGGCCTTTGATTCAAAATATGTATATTTTAGCTTATAACTCATTCTGAGGAAAAATAGTTTGGACATTTGTGTCCAATTGAGAGAAGTTAAGTTCTTTCTGTAACAACAGTAGGCATGCTTTGATTTGAGTAGTCTCAATTAGTTTTGTACTTCCGTAAGCTGCCTTCATTCCAGTTCTGATTTAAAGATACTCAGCCCTTATTTGAGATCTTAATGTAGATTGAACAATCTTTCCTTTTCTAAGCTTGTGGCATTCAGGTAACAATACTTACAATCCAAAACAATGTCTGTTTAAAGTTGTTTCACTTGAAATTTATTGATTATAGGGATTTCAGATTTAAGCAATGACAAAAAAACAACATAAACCTGCTGTCCATAATTCACCTGCCAACTTACAAACACTTTATAGTGATTTTCAACATCAACAAATCAGTGATATTTAATCTGAAATATTTTAGTATAACCATTATTTTAAGTACAGTTGTTGTTGTAATTTAAGTACATTAGTTTAGGCAAAATTTGAACACAAATCATTGTGACTCCTTTCTGTAACTACGTCAGCCATGACCTTTACTCAAGTTCCCGTTAAAACTCATATCTCACTTCAGATATTAGTGGTGTGGCTCAAGTATATATACTCTTAACTGTTTATGGTATAGAGATTGTAGTATTTCTGTGTATGAAATGTAGTAATAAACTGTTCAGCTTTCAGCAGTGAGGGTGAATTAGACAATTTCTTACCCTTGCATAAATGATCTTTTATAAGATTCTATTAAGAATGACAAGTCTCATAAAATTTGTTTTAGAAATATGCAGAGATACCCAGAATAAATAAAAAAGATTGCATTGAAAGATTAGTACATGTATAACAATGCCACCTTAAAATAGATTCAGACCCAGCTGATGATTTTCCTAGTGAAAAAGTATAAAACAATTTAATCAAAAGGTTACCACTCTTGTACACTTAGATCATTGAAAGAAATAAAGTAATTAAGATTAAAATTTTGGAAATGTAAAAGAAGAATTAAGTAGAAATGTGTAAATCTATAGAGAAATTGTCAACAATATAAATTTCAGAATTTTCTTTGACAGTTTATTGCATTAAGAAGGACCAGATTAAATGTGAATGTACCAATGTAATAGTGTCTTATATTAACCAGTTATACCACACCGAATCTTTCTGATACCTAGATTATTAGTCAGTGAAGTGTTTTTCTGAGGTGTTCAAACAGGTGGTTGATTATGAATAAATCCAGCTATCATTTGAAGCACAGTGATGTTATATTTGGTTTTAATCCTAACAATACATTTCACACTTTAAAAAACCCTACTTATTATCAAAACAATGACTGATATTGAGCGACCTTGTCAAGACAGAGGGTGACAGACTGATGCATGGCACATTGATTTGTTTCTTCAAGTGACAAAATGTGTGTGTCTGTGTGAGTGGATTCTTATTTTTAGCTCACCTGTCACGTAGTGACAGAGTGAGCTTTTCTGATCACCTTTTGTCCGTAGTCCATCTGTCCGTCCGTTAACAATTGGTTTGTTAACACTCTAGTGGTCACATTTTTGCCTCAATTGTCATGAAACTTGGACAGGATGTTTGTCTCATTAATATCTCGGAACAAACATGGGTTATCAGGGTTGGAAAACTAGGTCACAGAGCCCAAATATAGAAAAACCCTGTTAACACTCTAGAGGCTACTTTTTCAGTCCAAATATCCTGAAAATTTGTCAGAAATGTTCTAATGATGATTTCTAGCTCAAGTTCAAATATGGGTCATCTGGGTTCAAAAACTAGGTCACAGAGCCAAAAAATAGAAGAATCTTGTTAAAACTCTAGAGGTTACATTTTCAGCCCAAATAATCTTGAAATTTGTCAGAAAGGTTGTTTTGATGATTTCTAGGTCAAGTTCAAATATAGGCCTCTGGGGTCAAAAACTAGGTCACAGAGCCCAAAAATAGAAAAATCTTGTTAACACTCTAGAGGTTACATTTTCAGCCCAAATAATCTGGAAATTTGTCAGAAAAATTGCCTTGAGGATTTCTAGATCAAGTTCGAGTATGGGTCATCTGGGGTCAAAAACTAGGTCACAGAGTCCAAATATGGAAAAACCTTGTTAATATTCTATAGGTAGCATTTTCAGTCCAAATAACCTGGAAATTTGTCAGAAAGATTCTATGGATGATTTCTAGCTCAGTTTTGAATATAGGTTCTCTGGGGTCAAAAACTAGGTCACAGAGCCCGAAAGTAGAAAAAACTTGTAAAAGCTCTAGAGGTTACATTTTTAGTCCAAATGTCCTTGAAATTTGTCAGAAAGGTTGTTTCAATGATTTCTAGCTCAAATTTGGATATGGGTCATCTGGGATCAAAAACTAGGTCACATGGTACAAATATGTAAAAAACTTTTTAACACTCCAGAGGTTACATTTTCAGTCCAAATATCCTGGAAATTTGTCTGACAGCTTTTTTTGATGATTTCTAGCTCAAGTTTGGATATGGGTTATCTGGGGTCAAAAACTAGGTCACAGAGCCTAAATATCGAGAAACCTTGTTAACACTCTAGATGCTACTTTTTCAGTCCAAATATCCTGGAAATTTGTCAGAGATTGTTTCAATAATTTCTAGGTCAAGTTCGAATATGGGTCATCTGGGGTCAATTAACCAGGTCCATAGCAACTTTGTTAAAAGCAGTCATA
Organism: Cyclina sinensis; assembly: GCA_012932295.1. Taxonomy (NCBI): domain Eukaryota; kingdom Metazoa; phylum Mollusca; class Bivalvia; order Venerida; family Veneridae; genus Cyclina; species Cyclina sinensis. The sequence goes on along the minus strand of JAAONU010000017.1, from coordinate 17,433,699 downwards.
CTCAGGTGAGCGATACAGGGCCATCATGGCCCTCTTGTTCTTTTTTGTTTTTTGTTTTTTTCCTATTGATTTTAGTTCACCTGAGCTCAAAGTACTCAGAGGTGAGCTATTGGGATCATTGATTGTCCGGCGTGCATCGTCAACAATTTGACTTGAATGATTTCTACTCCTAAACTTTGCTTGTGAGAAACTGTAAATTTTAGACCTAAGATTTTTACTTGATACTGCATGGACTTGTATAGGGAAAACCTTAAAAAATCATCTTCTCTGAAACCACAAAGCCAAGGGCTTCAGCTAGAGGTCTTCTACCAAGACGATTCAAATTATGCCGCTTTGGTCATTAATAGCCCAGACCAGGGCTCACTTGATTTTACATAGGCTTATGAAGGGAAGACTTAAAAAATCTTCTTGTCTGAAATCACAAGACCTATATTTTTTGCGCAGAGCATCAGCTAGAGGTCACCTACCAAGTTTATTCAAATTATGCCCCTTGGGTGAAAATTTGCCCTACACTGGTGGGTCAATTAAATTATATAGATTTATACAAGGAGAACCTTAGAAAAGGCTATGTTTTTTTCAACACAAAATGCAAAGGCAAAGTATTCAGGTGAGTGATCTAGGGTCATCATGGTCCTCTTGTTTGTAAAGTGGTGATAGATATAGCATTACAAGATACACCTTATTGAAACTGCATGGAATTCATTTAAGTAACTTGAACATTTGAATCTGCAATTTAAGCATCACTTGTTCTTTGGGTATTGCATCAGAAAGTTTACTGAAAAGATTCTTATAAGTAATACTGCTGAGAGTTATTTGAGAGGTCAGTCCCTTTAGATTTGAAACAGCCAAAACTTGGATCATTAAAACGTCGCAAACCATAATGCCTTTCTTACTACTTTTTTACAACATTTTACTTTTTTTCCCAGATAGACTAGCTGGGAGCTAGATTGGATTCACACAGATGACAAAAATTTTACATGAAATTCTGTTTTGATTTTATGTGGGAATATAACAGACTTAGATTGCAAAGGAATATTTTGATAGGCTAGGTGAAACTGTTCTTGGTTATATTTTATTTCCTAGATTTTTGAATTCAATAGAACCTCCAACCCGGACTTTATATGGAAAACCCCTCCAGAGATGAGAGTTAGAAAAACAGATTGGAAGTTTATCTAAATGCCCTGATCTGCTATCCATTCAAAATCAATCACAGCTGACAAATAGTAAAGTTATTGCCTCTAAAAATAAAAGCAACTGACAAGTCATCCATGAAGGCTCTGAAAATTTATTTTTAACCTGAAATCAGTTATAAAAGTCTAATTTTATAATTTATCATGTCTACCTTTAGGTGATTCCAGAAATAATAATTTAGCTACTGCCATTGCATAGTCACTTGACCCATCTGCCATTACTTTACTGAAAACTGTTGCCAGGCAGTGTTAAAAACAAATACTTTTATGCACAGTTTATTGGTATAATTTGCATTTGTATAAGAAGAATTTTTCAACATTCCTGTGAAATTCACTTTTTTTAAATAAGTATTTTATTGTCTTTATGTTATTGTTCTTTGTATGATAACTTGGACGCCTAGGGTAAAAGCACTGTCTAAAACAGCCTAGACTTTTGAGTTATGGTCAAAGATGTGTTATAGGGGTAAATCACTGTCACTGAAAGTTTCAGCTAGAATTCTGCTATGTTAATATAATATATAAATGCATAATAGATGATACATGTATATAGTAAATAATAACAAGTAAATGTACAAAGCAAACAAAAATGACCAAACAACATTATATACTACAATAATATAATGAATAGATTTGTATTATGAATAAAATTAATTTGTAAGTTTGTTGTTTGTGATAATATGCATCTTATTAGATACAATTAGCATTCTAAAATTGTAGAAACATAAACGATACAAACTAATATTTATCTCTATAGTATGTTTGTAAAAAAACACCAAAAAGTCCATAATTCCCCTAAAATGTTTGAATTGCAAATTGCTGACAATATGCACCAGGGCACTTGATGACGAAGCTTCTGTACATGAACGTTGATTTCGTTGCATTGTTGCGTTTCTTTTCTTACCTTCTTATTGATTTATTTAAAAATCATTAATTTGGAGTATTTTAAATAAATACTGTATCCACTTAAAGACTAGAGAAAGCAGTTCTGAGACAAGATCTTCATTTCATTTTGGTGAAAATGGGAAATATGAAATGCAAGTATCTCAACTGGAGAAATATTTCCAACTTGCATTGCTAACGGTCTTTAGTATAATTATAAAAATAGATCCAATTATATTATTTATATAAAAATTGAATAGACTTTGTGTCCAAATATTCAAACGTTGAAATCCTTATGTGGTTTCTTGTTATCATGGAAATAATTTCGGAATTGAATTCTGTCATGTCCCTTAAAATAGTGTCTTTTCTACATTTTTGCAATCAATTTAACAGTCAGTCACTTGTTGATTCAGTAATGTAATGGCAGATGGGGAGATATAAAGGGAAGTAATTAGGTAAAACCTAACTTCTCTAATGTCTATATTGGTTTTAGTTTTACTGTGTGTGTGTATGTGTGTGTGTGGGACTGAATGAATGTGTTGTCACTGGATGGAACAAACATGTGCTATGTTTCAGTTGGGCAAGACTGGTGTACACAGACTAACGAAGGTATTCCTGTATGGTATCTGTGTGGCACTTACTTCAGTCTGTGTAGTGTTTCAGGGGCTGCCAATTGCATGTGGTTTTCATGTACAGATCTACTTCTGTGCATGTTGGCATGGAATCTGGATACCCTGGGTGTCAGTCCAGGCTGGCGTTGGGGACTTTGGACCTCTTGTTACAGATGAAAAGCTGTGGCATTCTTTTTAATATTCATTTATTAATTCCAACAATGCAAGAACATAACAATGTTGTGGACTCCTTTTCTACACAAGTACAGTATATACAGTCATAATGTATTTATACCCCCTAAACAAAGTTTGGGGGGATATATAGGAGTCACCGAGTGGTTGGTCGGGCGGTCGATAAGGCGGTCTGTTGCAATTTCCTTGTCCAGAGTATAACTTGTAAAGTAATGGTTTGAATTCAATGCAGCTTCAAACAATGATCAAGCACAATGAGAGAAAGTGCAGTGTTCAAGAATCATAACTATATCTACACTATTTGCAGAGTTATTGCCTTTTGTTGGCTTTCCTTGTCCTGAGCATAACTTGAAAACTACTAGTTTGAATTCAATGCAACTTCATACAATGGTCAAAAACAATGACAGAAAAAGCATTGTTTAAGAATCATAACTATATCTTCACTATTTGCAGAGTTATTGCCTTTTGTTGGCTTTCCTTGTCCTGAGCATAACTTGAAAACTACTAGTTTGAATTCAATGCAACTTCATACAATGGTCAAACACAATGACAGGAAAAGCATTGTTTAAGAATCATGACTATAATCATAACTATATCTTCACTATTTGCAGAGTTATTGCCTTTTGTTGGCTTTCCTTGTCCTGAGGATAACTTGAAAACTACTAGTTTGAATTCAGTGCAACTTCATACAATGGTCAAACACAATGACAGGAAAAGCATTGTTTAAGAATCCTAACATAGTCTTCACTATTTGCGGAGTTATTGCCCTTTGTTGGATTTCCTTGTCCCAAGTGTAACTTGAAAACTTCTGTGCAACATCATACAATGTTCAAGCACGAGAGAAAGTGCAGTGTTCAAGAATCATAACTGTATTTTCACTATTTGCAGAGTTATTGCCTTTCGTTGGCTTTCCTTGTCCTGAGCATAACTTGAAAACTACTAGTTGGAATTCAGTGCAGCTACATACAATGGTCAAACACAATGACAGGAAACATAATGTTTAAGAATCATAACATAGTCTTCACTATTTGCGGAGTTATTGCCCTTTGTTGGATTTCCTTGTCCCAAGTGTAACTTGAAAACTTCTGTGCAACATCATACAATGTTCAAGCACGAGAGAAAGTGCAGTGTTCAAGAATCATAACTATATTTTCACTATTTGCAGAGTTATTGCCTTTCGTTGGCTTTCCTTGTCCTGAGCATAACTTGAAAACTACTAGTTGGAATTCAGTGCAGCTACATACAATGGTCAAACACAATGACAGGAAACATAATGTTTAAGAATCATAACATAGTCTTCACTATTTGCGGAGTTATTGCCCTTTGTTGGATTTCCTTGTCCCAAGTGTAACTTGAAAACTTCTGTGCAACATCATACAATGTTCAAGCACGAGAGAAAGTGCAGTGTTCAAGAATCATAACTATATTTTCACTATTTGCAGAGTTATTGCCTTTTGTTGGTTTTTCTTGTCAGGAGCATAACTTGAAAACTACTGGTTGGAATTCAATGCAACTTCATAGAATGGTCACCCACAGTGAAAGGAAATGCAATGTACAACAACCACAACTATCTTTAATTGCCCAGAACCATATCTCTATTTCAATTCTCTTACAAAGTATTCAGTCTGTCATTAATAACTTCCTCAGTTCTGAAGCAGTCTTGCAGGGGTATTAATCACATTATTTGTGATAGCTCTATTTTAAATCAAGTTTCAATAGGAAATAATGTGGTACAATGTATAATTCAAGTTTAGTGTTTTCTGTTGTTATAGCATATGCTGCTGTCACATTCTAGCCTTATTCATTGTCAAAAAAAGTAGCTTTTGCTGGACTAATTGAAGTTGCATACTTTTTTTTGTGTCAGCTAGGATGTAGGGCATTCTTTTTATTTGCAAAAGCCTTATTCCTTTTACTTACAGTTTGATTATATTATTTACTTGTTTTGTTGCATTTTTAAGAAAAAATATGGTTTAGATGTTTTTGTGTCCTCCAAAGGAAAGCATATATTTTTTAAATTGTCTGTCAGTCTGTCCAAAAACTTTAACATTATGTTAGTCCAAAACTTCCTTATTAGTGGATGGATTTACTTCATACTTGGACAAATCATCCCTTGGACAAGAACTTCCCTCTGACATATATTTGTATGATCTTTACACCTAAATGACCTTGACATAAATGGTCTAGTTGTCAAAAATATTTAATACTTAGGCCATAACTACCATATTACTGACGATTTAGCTCATGTTTAAACATAACAATTGTTTGGGAGAAATCTTCCAAATGCAACTATTTTTTTCAAACTGTGACACCTAAAAACTCCTTGACTGTCAAAAAAACTAACATTGCCTGTAACTTCCTTATAAGGAAATGGATTTACTTCATATTTGAACACAACACCCCTTTGGACAAGACCTCTCTACTGATATATGACCTTGTCCCCTGAGTGACCTTGACCTCCAAGGGTCATAACTGCCATATTACTGAAGAGAATTCATGTTTGCACATCACAGTTCTTTAGGAGAAATCTTCCAAATGCAAATATCCTTTTTTTTAACTGTGACACCTAAAAAATCCTTGACTTCAAATGTGTAATTGTCAAAAAAAAAAACAACCCACTAACATCGCCTATAACTTCCTTATAAGGAAATGGATTTACTTCATACTTGAACACAGCCACCCCATTGGACAAGACCTCTCTACTGATGTATGACCTTTAACCCTGAATGACCTTGACCTCCAAGGGTCGTAACTGCCATTTTACTGAATATGTTTTGCACAGCACAGTTCTTCGGGAGAAATCTTCCAAATGCATATACTTTTTAATCTTTACCCCTAAATGACCTTGATCTTGAGGAGAATTTATCAAAAAAAAAAAGATCCCACTTCTTTTGAATCAACAGATTTAGTTTATATTTGCACAAAACAAACAATGGGAGAGAGCTTCCAAATGATGTCATATCTTTTTTTACCTTGACCTCTAAAAGACCTTGACCTTGAGGTTAAATTGTTGAAAATAACCACTATTTAAAAGGATCTACAATTTCCTTTCATCTGGTCCTCGTCTGAAACAAAGGTCAAAGCACCACTTGGGTGGGGTGTGTGTGTGGAAGGGCTTTGCCATATTTCAGTTACAAATCTTGTTTCCCTTTGAAATCCAGCATTACACAAAATTACTTTAAGTTTCCAAAATTTTAAGTTCACTCTGTAGATAAACTGTTTTTTGTCATAAATCTGGAAATTCTTAAATTTTTCTTTTTTTCATATTTACTTTGTATAGATATAAATATGCAGTGACAGTCAATGTTTTTTTTTCTATAAACATTTGCCTTCTGGTAGAAAAGCTAAATTTTCAAATTTCATGAACAATTTCTGTAAGATACTTTTTGCAATTGTTGGCTACATTTTTATTTTTCTACTCTCTTTAAAACACAGCATATGCTATAACAATATCATGGTCTATACAGTATATACAGTTGAAGTAATTCTTTCAATAGGCAATGGACCAGATTCATTGGATCCCATTTTTAGCTCACCTGTCACATAGTGACAGAGTGAGCTTTTCTGATCACCTTTTGTCCGTCGTCCATCCGTCCGTTAACAATTGGTTTGTTAACACTCTAGTGGTCACATTTTTGCCTAAATTGTCATGAAACTTGATCAGGATGTTTGTCTCATTAATATCTCGGACGAGTTCGAACATGGGTTATCAGGGTTGGAAAACTAGGTCACAGAGCCCAAATATAGAAAAACCTTGTTAACACTCTAGAGGCTACTTTTTCAGTCCAAATATCTGGAAATTTGTCAGAAATGTTCTAATGATGATTTCTAGCTCAAGTTCAAATATGGGTCATCTGGGTTCAAAAACTAGGTCACGGAGCCCAAAAATAGAAAAATCTTGTTAACACTCTAGAGGTTACATTTCAGCCCAAATAATCTGGAAATTTGTCAGAAAGGTTGCTTTGATGATTTCTAGGTCAAGTTCGAATATGGGTCATCTTGGGTCAAAAACTAGGGTCACAGAGCCCAAATATTGAAAAACCTTGTTAACACTCTAGAGGCTACATTTTAAGTCCAAATGTCCTGGAAATTTGTCAGATAGGTTGTTTTGATGATTTGTAGCTCAAGTTTAGATATGGGTTATCTGGGGTCAAAAACTAGGTCACAGAGCCGAAATATCGAGAAAGCTTGTTAACACTCTAGATGCTACTTTTTCAGTCCAAATATCCTGGAAATTTGTCAAAGAAATTGTTTCAATAATTTCTAGGTCAAGTTTGAATATGGGTCATCTGGGGTCAATTAACCAGGTCCATAGCAACTTTGTTAAAAGCAGTCATACTCAGGTGAGCGATACAGGACCATCATGGCCCTCTTGTCAACTGTAATTTCAACCACTTTGCTGATAAGTGTTTTATTATTGATATTTGTGTTTATTTATTTTGTTACTAATGCATGTATTTCTTTAATATTGTTTCAGAATCACACACAGAAATTGGCAACTACAGATGATCTGCTTTTCCGGAGGAAGAAGAATGAAGTGACCATCCTGTGACTTCTACAATATGCAGAAGATGTTGCAGAAAACAGCTAGAGGAGGTTCTGTATTTTTTAGGATTAAAGAAATTGGCATCAATGATTTTAAAGTTGTAAACAGATTATATTTGTTTCCATACTTGTGAACTTCTTTCAGTCTTAGAAAAAAAGTGGCATAAATGATTTTAAAGTTTATAATTGAGTTATATTTGATTTTTCCATACCTGTGAATTTTTTTCAGCCTTCAGCAGTACATTTTGGTCAAAATATCAGTAGGTATATTTTTTTATCGTATATTTTTCTTTTTTTTGTAAAGTGCTCTAAAATAAGAAATGCATGGCACCATTTCACCCATGTCATCATATTTTTGGCTTAATGCATTTTATAATTATCATTGCATTTTAACAGTCATTTACATATCAATAAAGATACTGAAACAAAGATGGGACAGTAAAAACATTAATTTTAATAATTCTAAGTCTCTCCTCCTATCTTTCTAGCTTTCAATATCCTACAGTTAAAGATGTATATACATTATATCAGTCAAGAAAAAGGGAAGCAAGAAAAGGAAGATTTGATGATAGAAAAGAAAAAAGGAACAAAAAATAAATGAATGAATGAAAAACAAAAGTGAATCAGTCAGTCGGAAAGTGAGCAAATGAAAGGAAGGTAGCAAGGAAAAAAGAAATGAACAGTTGAACAAACAAATGAATGTGTGAATGAATTACAATGAAAAAAAAAAACAATCATGTTGATAATAGATGCTGTTATAATAATCATTATAATATTATGTTAAGTTCTCTTATCTTACACTTGCATTTCTACTTCAGAATGAAGTTGTTGAAGACACAACATGCCAATGACCCCAAACAGTTGATGAATGACAGATAGCAAGGATAAAGCCAGCATACACCAGTTGTGAAGAAATCTTGAGCAGTAGGTCCACATTTTAAGGACTGTTCTAGCTACTCATTTTTTTCAGCAACTATTGTTGTACAATACAGTCTGATACATCTGTCTTAGACCCTGACTGAAGACTTATCATTGCCAACAAAATCTATATTTAAATGACATTGATGACTCAATTTTTCGTAAAAACTGCCTATTTTTGATTTGACATTAAGTTACAAGTTCTGCATTTTAAGAACTTTTAGGCTACAGATTTTTTTCTTTAAAATGTTATGTTTAGGTTATGAAATAAGTGTTTAGCTTCTGCATCTTCAGGATTTTTTTGGCCCTTCATTTTTCTTAAATAAAATTTCCTGAAAAAAACTGTATATAGATTCTGCATTTTAAAGATGTTTTTATTTTATTTCTGTCAGTTTCCTATGTACATTCAGAAATGATCATTTTTGTTATGCATTTAAAGGATATAAAGGCCACTGAATTTTGTCAAATTTCGTGTTTAGGCACTTAAATATTAGTATAGGTTGTGTATTTTAAGGAATTTTTAGGCCACACATTTTTTGTCAATTTCCATTTTTTTCTGATTTTTTTGTTTTTTGTTATTATTCGAATGTTCTGAACAATAGGAAAAAAATGTAAAGATATGCTTTGCATTTTTATGAGAAGAACTCCACCCAAATTAAAACAATTGTTTTAAGATTTCTATTATGGCTGGTCCATTCAAAAAGTACTGAAAACCAACTTGTGTGTATAAATATTAGGCTTCTTTCTTTTATAATATTTTAGTATAAGACTTAACCAGTTATTAGATTCATGGTTAAGTCTGTCATGGTCAGAGTTATGGGTCTTAGTTTTAGAACAATTTTCCATGTATTACTAAGACTTAAGGTTAGTGGACTAATTTTTTTCTTATCTGTTTTTTTCTGCTTTTGGGTTGAGTTGTCTCCTCAATGTGCAGGCAGGATTTTGCACTCTTTCAGATTCAAGACCTGTCTGAGTGCTGTCTTCATTGATTGAGACTACCAACTATCAACACCATCGAGTGATCCAGTGTCTATATGCCTGCTAGAAGGAGTCGTATTGGGATGGCCTGTCAGCTGCACTGTGCTGGTGGGATAGATGGAGTATGGTTTTACTTGATTACTACTCTCAGCCATATCAAGTGGTTGAAATTTATTTTTCTGGAATCAAATACTTGTTTGTAAACATTTCTTTTGGAAAAAAACTTGTTTACAATAAAGACGGTTGAAATCTGATTCTTTGAATAAGTCATGGACCTAATTCTTCTTTCTCTTTGCCATTGTTTCTTATTCTTACCATTAAAGTTATTATGTCTAATAAATATTTTATAAAAGTTACTTTTTCATGTTGAACCTAAATGCTGTTATAACGGTCATTAAATGTTATGTTCTCTTATCTTACACTTGCACCTTTTACTTCAGAATGAAGTTGTTGAAAACACAACATGTCAATAATTTCAAACAGGTGATGGTTAACAGGTAGCAAGGACAACCTGAAATTGGGAGTGCCAACAATACCAGTTGTGAGGAAGTATTGAATGATATAGTAAGTCAGGCTTTTTTGAGAGTTGTCATCTAATAATTCACATACTGGTATGAGAGTAACCCTGGTAACTCAACTGTAATGTTAATACATAAAAAAAAGGAACAATTGAACAAACGAATGTGAATGAATGAATTTCATACAATTACAATGAAAAAACTATCACGTTGATACATTAACAGATGCTGTTATAATAATCATTATATTATATGTTAAGTTCTCTTATCTTAAACTTGCATCTTTTACTTCAGAATGAAGTTGTTGAAGACACAACATGCCAATGACCCCCAAACAGTTGATGAATGACAGATAGCAAGGATAGTGCCAGCATACACTAGTTGTGAAGAAGTCTTGAGCAATATTTTAAGTTGGCATTTTGAGAGTTGTCATCTAATAATTCACATGAGAGTAACTGTGGTAACTCAACTTAATTGTAATGTTAATATGATCATACATGGAGGTTGTATAGGCCTGCCCCTTATTGTGAAGCCTAGTGAGTCACATGGGTCTGTCATTGAATGAATGGTTACTTTAACTTACTATGATGGTGGTTTGTTTGTGTACAGACAGACAAACAGTTTTAAATTAATAATGTAATTTAAAAAAAACAGTTCTAATTTTAAGAAGTTAGAGAAAAGATAACATTAAAAAATGATAATCTATACGAAACTTAAAAAATATAACACAAAAAATAATTATGTAAAAAAAAAAATATAACAAAAAAATAATTATGTAACATCTAAAATTATTCATAAACACATATAAATGCAATAAAACTAAACCAACTGCTTAAAATGAAATACATGTATATTAAAAAACATATTAAATAAATTATACTAAAATGATATTCACTAAAACAAAACAAATATAAAGAAAATAAAATCTAATGCACAAAAAAAAACATTTCAATGATTCCTTTAAATAAAATATATAACTATGTTATTAACACTGTAATAATAGCAAATACAGGTTTTCTGAATTGCAAATATTATCCACAATAAAACTTTATTAAGGTGCTGTTTGACTGTCTGTACAAATGGAAAAAATATCAAAATGTAGTTTTTTTTTCTGAATAAATATATTGTTTTTAATAGAAATCTCCCGTTTGGTTTTCCTGATAACTAAACAGTCTGTTTTGGCTTTAGTTTGTTTTATTTGAATCATATTTAGGAATGAGGCCATTCATATTGATGTGGACTTGTGTGGACTTGCAGGTTTGTGTGGTGGAGATTTTCAGTTGAGAAACTGACTGACAACCTCCAATAACTACTTTAGTCACTGATATCTCGCTGATAACATAATTGAAATACTGTACATACTGATCAGGAGCATAATACAGTATGAGATGATTTATTCTTTGTAGAGTCACTTACGTAATGTTAAGGAAAATTAGTCATTTGTGAACATCAGAAAATAATTTTAGACTTAAACATCAAAACATTTTTAGTTCACTGGAGCCATAGGCTCATGGTGAGCTGTTAGGATCGATGAATGTCCATCGGACGGGCGTCCACACCTAGATTGTAAACACTCCAGTGGTCACATTTTTGCCACAATTGTCATGAAACTTAGTTGGGATGTTTGTCCCAGTGATTACTTGGACGAGTTCGAACATGAGTCATATCTAGGATGAAAAACTAGGCTACAAGGCCCAAAAAAAGAAAAACTTACCTTGTTAACAATCTAGAGGCTAGATTTTCAGTTCAAATATCCTAAAAATACGTCAAAAAGGTTGATTCAATAATTTCTAGCTCAAGTTCTAATATGGGTTATCTGGGGTCAAAAACTAGGTCACAGAGCCCAAATGTGGAGAAACCTTGTTAACACTATAGAGACTACATTCTAAGCCCAAATAACCTGGAAATTTGTCAGAAAGGTTATTACGATAATTTCTAGCTTAAGTTCATCTGGGTCATCTGGGGTCAAAAACAAGGTCACAGAACCAATAATAGAAAAACCTTAACACTCTAGAGGCTATTTTTTCAGCTCAAATATCCTAGAAATTTGTCAGAAAGGTTGTTTCAATGATTTATAGCACATGTTCGAATATGGGTCATCTGGGGTAAATAACTAGGGTCACAGAGCCCAAATATGACAGAAAAAATGTTAACATTCTAGAGGTTACATTTTCAGTCCAAATGGACTGGAAATTTGTCAGAAAGGTTGTTTTGATGATTTCTAGCTCAGTTTTGAATATCGGTCATCTGGGGTCAAAAACTAGGTCACAGAGCCCAAATACGGGAAAACCTTGTTAACGCTCTTGAGGTAACATTTTCAGTCCAAATAACCTGGAAATTTGTCAGAAAAGTTGTTTCTGTAATTTCTTGGTTAGTTTTGAATATGGGTCATCTGGGGTCAATTAATCAGGTCCATAACAATTTTGTTTAAAGCAGTCATACTCAGGTGAGTGATCTAGGGCCATCATGCCCCTCCTGGTTGCTTTGGTTTTTTATTGAAATGTTCTAAATAAGAAAAATATGCCTAGATATGTTTTGCATTGATTGAGACTACCAACTATTGACACCATTAATGGATCCAGTATGCCCACTAGAAGAATTGTATTTGGATTGTGTGTCTGCTGTCCTGTGTTGGGGGTGGCTGGTGAGTATGGTTGTTCTGGGTGTTTTGACAGATAAGGGTGCTTTTTTCTTTAATGGCTGTTTCACATTGGGTTTAAAAAAATCAATCTCCAAAGTTTTTATCAGTTTAAAGTGAGTCTAAGTCCTTTAAAAGTGGAGGGGTTTGTTAGTTAAAGTCTAAGTTTAAAAAAAAAGGATTTGGGATTTTGTAAATTTAGTATTATAAACTTGAACTGATTAATCAGACAGAAGGGAATGATCAGTGATTTGCTGACATAATTATTGGACATTTTTTATTGTATGCCTAATGTTGGACTTTCTTAAAATTTAAAGTTCAGAGACTCATGTAGAAGCAGTGTACTTGTACAGCTGCTGTTGTTGCCCTTTCGGAGAAATGGCGATACATAGGGATCCCTTTGTCCGTTGATCCTTCACGCACCAAAATCTGTATGTCAAGGTCACAAGTGACAGAGTTATGCCCCTTTTTGTACTTGGATTTTTTCATGAAAACTTAACATTGGCTACTACTGTGCCATTTCTTAATATTTCTTCATCAGACTTTCCAATTGTAATGCTTAAAATTTTATGGCTTAAGACAACACCATTTCTCAAGGGCAGATAACCCTCAAATTTATGTTTGCAATGTTATGCCCCTTTTTCAACTTAAAATGTCTTAGTTAACCTTTTTGTTAATGTCCATTACTCAAAAAGTGTCAAAGATATTCCATTCAAACTTGGAATACTTGATCTTCAGCAGAAAACATGGCCAGCAGGGAGGGGCTTATTTTCCTTTGTCTGTATGGAACGTTACTTAAAAAATATATGTAGGAGATATCTTAAGGCTGGTTAGTCTGTTGAAGAAATCTTGTGATGTAAACTAAGACTATCAGTTTGAAACTTGGTTTGTATTTTCACCACTAAGTATAGATATGCATGATGTGTTTGTTATGCACACCAATGCCATCTCTTTGGTTTAACAGTGCATTATAGCAAAATCTCGTAATGCAGTCTTCTTCCATTTCTTAAGTACTATTAATTTAACACTTGGTGTGCAAGAATGTAAGTATAGATGTGCTGACTTGGTTAATATTTCCCCTTTCCTAGAAAAAGGTGGTATTGCAGGGGTATTATCTACCATAGGTTAAGGTCAGAGAAAACTTAATAGAAATTTGTGAAGCCCCTGTTACCTTAGCATTTTATAGTGCTTAGAAAGATCTGTCTCTGCAAAAAAAGTGAAAAGTTTAAACAAAGTAAAGATTGAAATTTAATACTGTTGTCTCTGACCTAAAGCAAAAGAAAAATCGAGATATAGCATGTGCAAGTTGTTAGATTTATCTTCTGTTCACACATGGAAGCAAACTGTCTTTTAAAAGCTATTGTGGAATTCCTTTCAGGTTGATGAACTGGAATCATTGCTACTGAGGCAGTCTGAGCCAGAGTTGCTGTCGGCCAGCGAGGTTCGGTTGAAAACAAAGATCACTGACACATAAAAGTAATGATTTTTCAAACGTGTCTATGAATGGTAATTCATGTGATTTTTGTAAGATCAGTTTTCATATGATAACTTGTATTTGAAGCAGTACTTACATCAGTTAAGTATGAGGTATGTACAGTGTATTGTTACTCAAACTTGCAGAATATAATAGAAAAGCAGTCTCTGCTAAAACCTTTAATTTTAATGATACAGTTGTTTGAAATATGATTCATATTATATGAAAAGTCTCATTTACTGAATCAACTGAATCTCCAATGTAAAATAAATGTTCACTCATAATGATTATCTGGTTTTCTATCACATATGAATAGTTCTGTTATAAACTAGGTCAAAAGTTGAGTTTTAGGCAGCAGTCTGAAAAAATAGTGTATAATTATGTAGAGTCTGCATTGTAGACTGTGTCTATAGTCTAGTGGTGGAGATACTTATTGAATATTTCACTGATGGAAAGCCACGAGTTCAAACCCCATTGCCACCTATAACCACTGGTGTGAGAAATTCTGTTAGAATGTTATGGAGAATTGGTCTCTAGTACTGGTCCATCACAAGAGTGATGGTTCCATAAGCTGCCTGATATGATTCTTGCTGATCTCTAATTACTTTATATTTTTTGAATTCAAGAAAAAATATTTTCTTCAGTCCAGATGTCAAACTTAAGATGAACTGCTTAACAAATGTTACTGAGAGCTTTGAAGGAGAAAAAAAATATCACGGCACTATTGACATAAGTAGCTGACACCTTAGACTGAGACCAGGAACTGAACGAGCCAATGGAGATGTTGAACGTGGGATGTATCACGGCACTATTGACATAAGTAGCTGACACCTTAGACTGAGACCAGGAACTGAACGAGCCAATGGAGATGTTGAACGTGGGATGTATCACGGCACTATTGACATAAGTAGCTGATACCTTAGACTGAGACCAGGAACTGAACGAGCCAATGGAGATGTTGAACGTGGGATGTATCACGGCACTATTGACATAAGTAGCTGACACCTTAGACTGAGACCAGGAACTGAATGAGCCAATGGAGATGTTGAACTTGGGATTCAGTGAGATGCATAGAGCATGGACCAGTATACCTCATATATGCAAGGTTTGTAAAATGTTACACTTGGTAATACATCTTTAGTTTTGTACAATCTGAATAAAAAAAAGTCTTATAAAAACCTAGAAGTCCTCTACCAAGATTGTTAAATCTTTGGGTCGTAATTGGCCCTGCCCAAAGTGTGAATTTGATTTTTTTAAAGGCTTGTATACAGAAAAATTTTAAAATCTTGTCTGAAACCACATGTCTTATGACTTATATATTTTGCATGGAGCATCATCTGGAGACCTTCTGCCAAGATTGTTCAAATTATGCCCCTGAGTCATTTGACATAAATTTGACATTGGCTAATAAAGGGAAACTTACAAAATCTTGTTGTTTGATAACATTTAACTTAGAGCTTAGGAAGTATGTCTTAAGGTCAAAATTGGCTCCACCCTAGGGTCCTATTTGTGTAAAATATTTAATCTTTGAAAATTTTCTTGTCAGAACTCTAAATCTTAGATATTTGGTATGTAGCATTGTTTATTGTATTTACATTGAGGTTTTGAAGGGAAAACTTTGTAAGTCTTCTTTCCTGAAACTGTATGTGCTAGAGTTTAGATATTTTTTATCTGGCATTGTCTAGTGGGTATGTACCAAGTTTGTTTTAAAGTCTCTTAAGACAAAATTGGCCCTGCCTGGAGGTTCTTACTGTATAAAATATAAAAACTTCAATTCAGAAACTCTTATTTTGCTTCTAATGTTTGCTCAACCATAGATCTTAACTAAAGAGTCCACAAGGCCTTCTTGTTGTTAAAAATGCAGTTTGAAAAAAAAAATTTATATCAATGAACCTGTGCTAAAAATTTGTCCTTCCTGAAAAAAATTGGGGGCAGCATATAGTGTCCACATTGTCCATCTGTAATTCCAGCACACTTTGGCTTGTCCAGGCTGTAACTTGGTTGGAGGGATTTAAAATTACTCGACACAAATGTTTTTTCAGTGAGACAGTGTGCTGAGTGCATGAACGAAATTGTGTTCTGCTGAATATTTGCTCCATCCTATGACCATCAAGAATGTTCTCATAGTATATTTTTGTCTAAATCCTTCAGGCATATGGGTTCTAGATTTGGCATGTGGTTTTGTGATGTATATCTGTGCAAAAAATACTAAATGTACCTCTGAGGTACTAGCCACCACCCTAAAGGTCACTTGATTAATATAAAAATGTTAAAATATTTTCTTTCTTAAGCCACAAATGATAGAGCTTTCATATTTTGCATGGCATCATGTAATTATGACCCAGAATATTTGCCCTGCCATACACAAATACAGTATGTTATAATGTATAGTTTGTTGATAAATTTTAATTGTGCCCCCATTGGGGGTGGTGGGCACTTAAATTTGCTCTTGTCCATTGTCTGAAAGATTGTGAGTTATGGCCCCTAATTTAGTCAAAATAGCTACCAAAAAGTTTGTCGTGTGCTCAGCCAACACTTTCAGACCTATGGATCTCTACCCTGAGTTGGGGTTTGAGATAAATGGGTCAAGGTCAACAAGGTTTTTATAGATTTTTCTTCTCCTGTAATAGAGCTTTTATTAAAGAAAAATGCTTTAGATAATTATTTTGTTTAAAGGCACCTTCCATGAACCTCCACCATTTTTTGGTCAAGGTCAAGGTCACAAAGACTAAAAACTATATTTTCTACTTTCTATCAAAAGAAATGACCTTAATTTAATTCTAAGAATACCTATTTTGTATTTTATAGATCCATGGATCAGACTGCCATTTAGATGCTTAATTTACAGTAGAAGAACAACTCCAAACAAACAGAAGGAAAATTAATGGACAAATAAAAGAATGGTTTCCAGTAGTAGATAAAGAAATGGATTGATATTGTCTTCAACGAATGTTGTATAAAACATATATACAAAGTGAAAACTGCTTAAATCAGACAATAAAGCATATGCGGACATTAATAAAAGACTTTCTTCCGTGTTGTCCTTAAAGTGATTTTAAACCCATTGTGAATAGTTTTATACAAAAAGTCTGGCAGACAACTTGGGAAGATCCTATGAATCAAACAAATAAATTTACCTGTCCTAGGAGAGTGGTTGTTATCTTCTAGAACATCATGTAGAGAAAAAATTGAGTGTGTTTCTTGTTTTACAGATCTTACAGTTAAACACATTTTTTGACTGTGTGGACTTTGCTCCAATACAAATTAAATATTTCAATGTATAAACATGCAGGAGATGTTTAATTCTGTTTGAACAGACTTATTCTTTAATTTTTAAAAGATATCAACATTTTTAACAAGATATAATAGTTTTATTTTTACATATAGAACTGTTAACTACATCATATTTTACATACTATCGACAAAATTTGAACTTTACATCCCTGCAATTTTTTAATGACCATAGTTGTTGACGGGTCATAAAACTCCATTCATTTATTATTCTTCCTGTGTTGTCTAGAAAACCATTAATATTTAACTCTTTCAGTATGACCGAGTATTCAGTATGCGAAGCACATCTAAGTTGAATGCATGTTTCATTTGTAAACTGATAATTGGTCCAAGGCCAAATATTCAGCTGTCGTGTTTATATGGATTCAAGTAAATGTTTAGTAAAAGGCAGTCATTGCAAATACAGTAGATTCTACATGGGTTAATGCATAACTGTTCTAACTCAGGTTTTTTTTTGGTGTGTTTTTTCTCAAAAACAAATTTTTCTTAAGTAGTTTGTTTTATATCATGTTTTTTTCTCATTTATTCAATAATTCATACAATCATATAAAAACATATGTTCACATTTACTTTCACATTTATATCATCATATGTTATAGCAAAAACAAAATATAACATCTACTCTCACATTCATTTACCTCCCATTCATTCACACATTCTCAAAAGAAAAAAAAGTATACAAACACTCAATTCATTGATTGCATTTTGAGAGAAAAAATACTGCTAAACAGCATCAAAGCAAGCTGATTTTAATTATGCATTTGTTGTCTTTTTTTTGTTTTTTTGGTTTTACTTTTACTTCGTTATTATTTCTTGTTTTGTTTATTAATCCCCTTCTGCAAAGTGGCGAGAGAATTATAGGAATGGTCTCTGTCTGTCTGTCTGTCTGTCCGTCCGTAACACTTTCGTGACTGCACCATAAATCTTAAACTGCAGAAAATTTTTTGAAATAACTTGGTTCAAGTGATCACCATTTTAAGACGATGTGCAGAGCGCAATTATTGGGTTGCTACCCGCAAGGTCAAGGTCACTCTTAAAGGTCAAGTGTTAAAAAGTCGACATTTCGTGTCCGCTCCATAACTTTTAAACTGCTGAACATTTTTTGAAATAACTTGGCACAAGTAATCACCATTATGAGACAATGTGCAGAGCACAATAATTGGGTTGCTACCCCCAAGGTCAGGGTCACACTTAAAAGGTCAAGTGTTAAAAGACTACATTTCTTGTCCACTCCATAACTTTTAAACCGCTGAAAATCTGTTAAAATAACTTGCTACAAGTGATCACCATTATGAGATGATGTGCAGAGCGCAATAATTGGGTTGCTACCCACAAGGTCTAGGTCACAGTTAAAAGTCAAATATCCACATTTCACATCTGCTCTATAACTTACTAACTTGGCGTACGGAAAGTTTAATTACTTTGCAAAAATGTTTACCACTATGACACAATGTGCAGAACCCAACATCCAGGTTGCTACCCCCAAGGTCAAGGTTAAATATTCTCCATAACTTTTTGATTTTGATATGGAAGATTTTAAATAACCTGGCACAAATAATTACTATCATGAGACTATGTGCTTATAATATGCATGGCACAACATCAAGGTCATGGTTAGTTAAAGGTCAAGAAGTACACATTCATGTCCGCTGTGGAAGGGGATTTAGCTGTCCTTCAGACTGCCTTGTAGGATTCGGTTTTATCATTTGACAGTGCAATTTCTTTTTCATTCTGTATTCTTATTAATAAAAATTTTTTAAAAATTTGAAAAGTTGTCTTACATTTTTGGTATTTCATTTTAAAGATGTAGTATTCCTTCAGAATGATGATAAATTTTGCAACATCACTGTGTTTGTTCTTTTTTTAAGTTCGCCAGAAAAAGACACTATTTCTTTATTATATGAAAAATCAATATTGTTTAATAGAAGAAATGTATGTAGCTTTGACCATAGGTGTTGTATAATAGTTCATTCCCAGAAAAGATGAAGAGTTTCTACATAACTGCCACAGAAATTGCATAAATTTGAACTACATATTTGAATTGCATTTTTAGCTCACCTGTCACGTAGTGACAGAGTGAGCTTTATGATCACCTTTTGTCCGTCGTCTGGACGGTCCGACCGTCCGTCCGTCCACAGTTTGTTAACACTCTAGTGGTCACATTTTTGCCTCAATTGTCATGAAACTTGGTCAGGATGTTTGTCTCATTAATATCTCGGAAAAGTTCGAACATGGGTTATCAGGGTTGGAAAACTAGGTCACAGAGCCCAAATATAAAAAACCTTGTTAACACTCTAGAGGCTACTTTTTCAGTCCAAATATCCTGGAAATGTGTCAGAAAGGTTCTGTCGATGATTTGTAGCTCAAGTTCAAATATGGTTCATTTGGGTTCAAAAACTAGGTCACGGAGCCCAAAAATAGAAAAATCTTGTTAACACTCAAGAGGTTACATTTTCAACCCAAATAACCTTGAAATTTGTCAGAAAGGTTGCTTTGACTATTTCTAGGTCAAGTTCAAATATAGGTCATCTGGGATAAAAAAAACTAGGTCACAGAGCCCAAATATTGCAAAACCTTGTTAACACTAGAGGTAACATTTTTAGACCAAATAATCTCGAAATTTGTCAGAAATGTTGCTTCTATGATTTCTAGCTCAAGTTCGAATATGGGTCATCTGGGTTCAAAAACTAGGTCAGAGAGCCAAAAAATAGAAAAATCTTGTTAACACTCTAGAGATAACATTTTCAACCCAAATAATCTGGAAATTTGTCAGAAAGGTTGCCTTGAGGGTTTCTAGGTCAAATTTGAATATAGGTCATCTGGGGTCACAAACTCGGTCACAGAGCTCAAATACGGAAAAAAATTTTGTTAACACTCTAGAGGTAACATTTTAATTCCAAATAACCTGGAAAATTGTCAGAAAGCTTAATTCTGTGGTTTCTAGCTTAAGTTTGAATATGGGTCATCTGGAGTCAAAAACTAGGTCACAGAGCCCAAATATCGAAAAACTTTGTGAACACTCTAGAGGCTACTTTTTCAGTTTTTATCCTGGAAATTTGTCAGAGAAATTGTTTCGATAATTTCTAGCTCAAGTTCGAATATGGGACATCTAGGTAAAAAAAACTCGGTCATAGAGCCCAAATATGGAAAAAACCTTGTTAACACTCAAAAGGTAACATTTTCAGTACAAATAACCTTGTAATTTGTCGGAGATTGTTTCAATAATTTCTAGGTCAAATTCGAATATGGGTCATCTGGGGTCAATTAACCAGGTCCATAGCAACTTTGTTAAAAGCAGTCATACTCAGGTGAGCGATACAGGGCCATCATGGCCCTCTTACTTTTAACTGTATACCAATGATATTGCTTTATAAGTGCATATAAGCATTCCCTAGAAGTAATTTCACTTTTAAGGTACAAAAGATAATGAAAGATACCTTAATCTTAGAGGAAGTTTAATCGAAGTTATAGATTTCCACATTTTGCTTTCAAAACAGATAAATGTTTTCAGTCTTTTGACACCTTTATCAACCAAGTGAGTTTCATACTACAGCTTCTTGTTTGGGAACAGGGAGGTAACTCCAACAGCCTTATTTTGAAAGAGTTGTAACAAAGAAATATAACTGGATTTTGTTCACAAGTATTATGATTCTGGATAATTCCCCTTGTCATGAAATATCTGCTAGCTGTAACAAACAATTGCAATGAAAATAGTGCTGCTGATGATGATAATAATGATTATGAGGATGGTAGATAGCAAGGAAAACTGAATGAAAATCAAGCTTTTATCTTTTAATATTATCATGGCATATTCAATAAAACTTACCTTGGAGACATTTAAATTTACTCTGAAGCTTTTGATGCAAGTTAATTTGTATTAATAACAAGTGACAGTTTGCTGGGACACATTCCAGGCTAAAAATTCTTAAGTTGTTCATTTAAAATTTTTGAGAGACTGCCAAATTGGGAATATTTCAATTTCTGTGTTGTAAAAACATATTTCATACACAGCCTTGTCCAGTTGTCAGGTGACATGTATAAAATGTGGAGAATTTGAGATTCTTAAAACATCTGTTGATTTTTTTTAACAGTTGCGTCTAGTCTCTTCATTTTGATAATTGACTTCATTTGTAAGATGATTTTACCTGTTGTACCAAAGACTGAACCCTTAACTCTGTTGTTCACCACTTTGGTTAGGCATCTTGTATATTATCAGTGAAACACATGTACTGATTTAGGGTTGTTGGTTTGAGCTCCATTGGGAGGTAAATATGGAGGAGAAATGGTATATTCTGAAAATACCTGTAAACAGTTTATTAAAAGTGCATGACTAAGTTTTTTTTTGCTTTTAACTTACTGATTACCTAGTAATATAGTTCACTAATCTAGTTCACATAGGTAAGTCAAAAAGGAGGGTGAAAGGTCAGAGATTAAGTATATTATTTTCTACTGGGCTGATATCAACCACATGATTTTACGGATTGAGGTGTCCGGGATATGTATGGAAATTTATTATGTATCTCAATATTAAGGTCACTCTTAAAACTATTTTCATATGTCATAATACTATCAATAACATTGCAGGTAAATTGTCTTTAGTGTAAAATACAGTGTTAAAAAGGGCCATGGAGGAAATTATAATCACAAATGACCCCACCTTGCATAGTTTAAGTTGGTGTTCTGCCACCATATATTTTGGAAGGTTTCGGCAATAAGTATATCGGTACTTCTGTAATTCATAGAACAATTCAAAATTAGACCCTTCATTCCATCAGAAAGCCTTGGCTTTGACATAATCTAGCTAAGGACAAAATTGATTATATTTATTTGGCCTGAGTTGTAAACAAGATTTTTAGAATCTCCTGCTATGTGCAGATGATGCAGGATGCGTGTTTGATGCAACCAAAAGATTGAAAGATGGAATGTCACATGGAAATAACACTGGTTTGGACCATTATGTCATAAATATGCTGACTCTTAGTATACAGCTTAATTGCTTTTTAGCTCACCTGAGCACAGATTGCTCAAGGTGAGCTTTTGTGATGTCCGTCGTATGTCCGTGCATGCGTCATCAACTTTTTCTTCAAACAACTTCTTCTCCTGAACTGCTGGGCCAATCTTGCTGAAACTTGGCAGGAATGTTACTTGCATGAAGCTTTACCAAAATTGTTCAAATGGTTCAGGTCCATTGCATTTCTAGGCCACAGGAGCTAAAAATAAATTTTCAAAGTTGGAACTTTAAAAATCTTCTTCTCCAGAACTACAAGGCCTGGAGCTTAGATATTTGGTATGGAGCATCATCAGATGGACCTTTACCAAGTTTGTTCAACTCATGACCCTGGGTCAAAAATGGCCCTGCCCCAGGGGTCACTAGTTTTACATAAAATTATATAGGAAAAACTTTAAAAATCTTCTTGTCTGAAACCACAAGGCCTAGAGTTTAGATATTTGGTGTGCAGCATTGTCCCGTGGACCTCTACCAAGTTTTTTTCAAATCATGGCTCCTGGGTCAAAAATGGCCCAGCCCCGGGGGTCACATGTTTTACATAGAGTTATATAGGAAAAACTTTAAAAAAATCTTCTTGTCAGAAACTGCAAGGCCTAGAGTTTAGATATTTGGTGTGCAGCATTGTCCAGTAGACCTCTACCAAGTTTGTTCATATCATGGCTCCTGGGTCAAAAATGGCACCCCCAGGGGTCAAATGTTTTATATAGAGTTATATAGGAAAATCTTGTATAGATATAAATATGCAGTGACAGTCAATTTTTTTTTTCTATAAACATTTGCCTTCTGGTAGAAAAGCTAAATTTTCAAATTTCATGAACAATTTCTGTAAGATACTTTTTGCAATTGTTGGCTACATTTTTATTTTTCTACTCTCTTTAAAACACAGCATATGCTATAACAATATCATGGTCTATACAGTATATACAGTTGAAGTAATTCTTTCAATAGGCAATGGACCAGATTCATTGGATCCTATTTTTAGCTCACCTGTCACATAGTGACAGAGTGAGCTTTTCTGATCACCTTTTGTCCGTCGTCCATCCGTCCGTTAACAATTGGTTTGTTAACACTCTAGTGGTCACATTTTTGCCTAAATTGTCATGAAACTTGATCAGGATGTTTGTCTCATTAATATCTCGGACGAGTTCGAACATGGGTTATCAGGGTTGGAAAACTAGGTCACAGAGCCCAAATATAGAAAAACCTTGTTAACACTCTAGAGGCTACTTTTTCAGTCCAAATATCTGGAAATTTGTCAGAAATGTTCTAATGATGATTTCTAGCTCAAGTTCAAATATGGGTCATCTGGGTTCAAAAACTAGGTCACGGAGCCCAAAAATAGAAAAATCTTGTTAACACTCTAGAGGTTACATTTCAGCCCAAATAATCTGGAAATTTGTCAGAAAGGTTGCTTTGATGATTTCTAGGTCAAGTTCGAATATGGGTCATCTTGGGTCAAAAACTAGGGTCACAGAGCCCAAATATTGAAAAACCTTGTTAACACTCTAGAGGTTACATTTTAAGTCCAAATGTCCTGGAAATTTGTCAGATAGGTTGTTTGATGATTTGTAGCTCAAGTTTAGATATGGGTTATCTGGGGTCAAAAACTAGGGTCACAGAGCCGAAATATCGAGAAAGCTTGTTAACACTCTAGATGCTACTTTTTCAGTCCAAATATCCTGGAAATTTGTCAAAGAATTGTTTCAATAATTTCTAGGTCAAGTTTGAATAGGGTCATCTGGGGTCAATTAACCAGGCCATAGCAACTTTGTTAAAAGCAGTCATACTCAGGTGAGCGATACAGGACCAATCATGGCCCTCTTGTCAACTGTAATTTCAACCACTTTGCTGATAAGTGTTTTTATTATTGATATTTGTGTTTATTTATTTTGTTACTAATGCATGTATTTCTTTAATATTGTTTCAGAATCACACACAGAAATTGGCAACTACAGATGATCTGCTTTTCCGGAGGAAGAAGAATGAAGTGACCATCCTGTGACTTCTACAATATGCAGAAGATGTTGCAGAAAACAGCTAGAGGAGGTTCTGTATTTTTTAGGATTAAAGAAATTGGCATCAATGATTTTAAAGTTGTAAACAGATTATATTTGTTTCCATACTTGTGAACTTCTTTCAGTCTTAGAAAAAAAGTGGCATAAATGATTTTAAAGTTTATAATTGAGTTATATTTGATTTTTCCATACCTGTGAACTTTTTTTCAGCCTTCAGCAGTACATTTTGGTCAAAATATCAGTAGGTATATTTTTTTATCGTATATTTTTCTTTTTTTTGTAAAGTGCTCTAAAATAAGAAATGCATGGCACCATTTCACCCATGTCATCATATTTTTGGCTTAATGCATTTATAATTATCATTGCATTTTAACAGTCATTTACATATCAATAAAGATACTGAAACAAAGATGGGACAGTAAAAACATTAATTTTAATAATTCTAAGTCTCTCCTCCTATCTTCTAGCTTTCAATATCCTACAGTTAAAGATGTATATACATTATATCAGTCAAGAAAAAGGGAAGCAAGAAAAGGAAGATTTGATGATAGAAAAGAAAAAAGGAACAAAAAATAAATGAATGAATGAAAACAAAAGTGAATCAGTCATCGGAAAGTGAGCAAATGAAAGGAAGGTAGCAAGGAAAAAAGAAATGAACAGTTGAACAAACAAATGAATGTGTGAATGAATTACAATGAAAAAAAAACAATCATGTTGATAATAGATGCTGTTATAATAATCATTATAATATTATGTTAAGTTC
Source organism: Cyclina sinensis (assembly GCA_012932295.1). Lineage (NCBI taxonomy): Eukaryota > Metazoa > Mollusca > Bivalvia > Venerida > Veneridae > Cyclina > Cyclina sinensis. The sequence continues at coordinate 17,408,682 of JAAONU010000017.1, read as the reverse complement.
TCTTATCTTACACTTGCATTTCTACTTCAGAATGAAGTTGTTGAAGACACAACATGCCAATGAACCCCAAACAGTTGATGAATGACAGATAGCAAGGATAAAGCCAGCATACACCAGTTGTGAAGAAATCTTGAGCAGTAGGTCCACATTTTAAGGACTGTTCTAGCTACTCATTTTTTCAGCAACTATTGTTGTACAATACAGTCTGATACATCTGTCTTAGACCCTGACTGAAGACTTATCATTGCCAACAAAATCTATATTTAAATGACATTGATGACTCAATTTTCGTAAAAACTGCCTATTTTTGATTTGACATTAAGTTACAAGTTCTGCATTTTAAGAACTTTTAGGCTACAGATTTTTTTCTTTAAAATGTTATGTTTAGGTTTGAAATAAGTGTTTAGCTTCTGCATCTTCAGGATTTTTTTTGGCCCTTCATTTTTCTTAAATAAAATTTCCTGAAAAAAAACTGTATATAGATTCTGCATTTTAAAGATGTTTTTATTTTATTTCTGTCAGTTTCCTATGTACATTCAGAAATGATCATTTTTTATGCATTTAAAGGATATAAAGGCCACTGAATTTTGTCAAATTTCGTGTTTAGGCACTTAATATTAGTATAGGTTGTGTATTTTAAGGAATTTTAGGCCACACACATTTTTTGTCAATTTCCATTTTTTTCTGATTTTTTTGTTTTTGTTATTTCGAATGTTCTGAACAATAGAAAAAAATGTAAAGATATGCTTTGCATTTTTATGAGAAGAAACTCCACCCAAATTAAAACAATTGTTTTAAGATTTCTATTATGGCTGGTCCATTCAAAAAGTACTGAAAACCAACTTGTGTGTATAAATATTAGGCTTCTTTCTTTATAATATTTTAGTATAAGACTTAACCAGTTATTAGATTCATGGTTAAGTCTGTCATGGTCAGAGTTATGGGTCTTAGTTTAGAACAATTTTCCATGTATTACTAAGACTTAAGGTTAGTGGACTAATTTTTTTCTTATCTGTTTTTTCTGCTTTTGGGTTGAGTTGTCTCCTCAATGTGCAGGCAGGATTTTGCACTCTTTCAGATTCAAGACCTGTCTGAGTGCTGTCTTCATTGATTGAGACTACCAACTATCAACACCATCGAGTGATCCAGTGTCTATATGCCTGCTAGAAGGAGTCGTATTGGGATGGCCTGTCAGCTGCACTGTGCTGGTGGGATAGATGGAGTATGGTTTTTACTTGATTACTACTCTCAGCCATATCAAGTGGTTGAAATTTATTTTTCTGGAATCAAATACTTGTTTGTAAACATTTCTTTTGGAAAAAAACTTGTTTACAATAAAGACGGTTGAAATCTGATTCTTTGAATAAGTCATGGACCTAATTCTTCTTTCTCTTTGCCATTGTTTCTTATTCTTACCATTAAAGTTATTATGTCTAATAAATATTTTATAAAGTTACTCTTTTCATGTTGAACCTAAATGCTGTTATAAACGGTCATTAAATGTTATGTTCTCTTATCTTACACTTGCACCTTTTACTTCAGAATGAAGTTGTTGAAAACACAACATGTCAATAATTTCAAACAGGTGATGGTTAACAGGTAGCAAGGACAACCTGAAATTGGGAGTGCCAACAATACCAGTTGTGAGGAAGTATTGAATGATATAGTAAGTCAGGCTTTTTTGAGAGTTGTCATCTAATAATTCACATACTGGTATGAGAGTAACCCTGGTAACTCAACTGTAATGTTAATACATAAAAAAAAGGAACAATTGAACAAACGAATGTGAATGAATGAATTTCATACAATTACAATGAAAAAACTAATCACGTTGATACATTAACAGATGCTGTTATAATAATCATTATATTATATGTTAAGTTCTCTTATCTTAAACTTGCATCTTTTACTTCAGAATGAAGTTGTTGAAGACACAACATGCCAATGACCCCCAAACAGTTGATGAATGACAGATAGCAAGGATAGTGCCAGCATACACTAGTTGTGAAGAAGTCTTGAGCAATATTTTAAGTTGGCATTTTGAGAGTTGTCATCTAATAATTCACATGAGAGTAACTGTGGTAACTCAACTTAATTGTAATGTTAATATGATCATACATGGAGGTTGTATAGGCCTGCCCCTTATTGTGAAGCCTAGTGAGTCACATGGGTCTGTCATTGAATGAATGGTTACTTTAACTTACTATGATGGTGGTTTGTTTGTGTGTACAGACAGACAAACAGTTTTAAATTAATAATGTAATTTAAAAAAACAGTTCTAATTTAAGAAGTTAGAGAAAAGATAACATTAAAATGATAATCTATATACGAAACTTAAAAAATATAACACAAAAAATAATTATGTAAAAAAAAAATATAACAAAAAAATAATTATGTAACATCTAAAATTATTCATAAACACATATAAATGCAATAAAACTAAACCAACTGCTTAAAATGAAATACATGTATATTAAAAAACATATTAAATAAATTATACTAAAATGATATTCACTAAAACAAAACAAATATAAAGAAAATAAAATCTAATGCACAAAAAAAAATTTCAATGATTCCTTTAAATAAAATATAACTATGTTATTAACACTGTAATAATAGCAAATACAGGTTTTCTGAATTGCAAATATTATCCACAATAAAACTTTATTAAGGTGCTGTTTGACTGTCTGTACAAATGGAAAAAATATCAAAATGTAGTTTTTTTTTCTGAATAAATATATTGTTTTAATAGAAATCTCCCGTTTGGTTTTCCTGATAACTAAACAGTCTGTTTTGGCTTTAGTTTGTTTTATTTGAATCATATTTAGGAATGAGGCCATTCATATTGATGTGGACTTGTGTGGACTTGCAGGTTTGTGTGGAGATTTTCAGTTGAGAAACTGACTGACAACCTCCAATAACTACTTTAGTCACTGATATCTCGCTGATAACATAATTGAAATACTGTACATACTGATCAGGAGCATAATACAGTATGAGATGATTTATTCTTTGTAGAGTCACTTACGTAATGTTAAGGAAAATTAGTCATTTGTGAACATCAGAAATAATTTTAGACTTAAACATCAAAACATTTTTAGTTCACTGGAGCCATAGGCTCATGGTGAGCTGTTAGGATCGATGAATGTCCGTCGGACGGGCGTCCACACCTAGTTTGTAAAAACTCCAGTGGACACATTTTTGCCTCAATTGTCATGAAACTTAGTCGGTATGTTTGTCCCAGTGATTACTTGGACGAGTTTGAACATGAGTCATATATAGGATGAAAAACTAGGCTACAAGGTCCAAAAATAGAAAAACCTTGTTAACAATCTAGAGGCTAGATTTTCAGTCCAAATATCCTAAAAATAAGTCAAAAGGTTGATTCAATAATTTCTAGCTCAAGTTCTAATATGGGTTACCTGGGGTCAAAAACTAGGTCACAGAGCCCAAATGTGGAGAAACGTTGTTAACACTATAGAGACTACATTCTTAAAGTCCAAATAACCTGGAAATTTGTCAGAAAAGTTATTATGATAATTATTCTAGCTTAAGTTCATCTGGGTCATCTGGGGTCAAAAACAAGGTCGCAGAACCCAATAATAGAAAACCTTTAACACTCTAGAGGCTATTTTTTCAGCTCAAATATCCTAGAAATTTGTCAGAAAGGTTGTTTCAATGATTTATAGCACATGTTCGAATATGGGTCATCTGGGGTAAATAACTAGGGTCACAGAGCCCAAATATGACAGAAAAATGTTAACATTCTAGAGGTTACATTTTCAGTCCAAATGGACTGGAAATTTGTCAGAAAGGTTGTTTTGATGATTTCTAGCTCAGTTTTGAATATCGGTCATCTGGGGTCAAAAACTAGGTCACAGAGCCCAAATACGGGAAAACCTTGTTAACGCTCTTGAGGTAACATTTTCAGTCCAAATAACCTGGAAATTTGTCAGAAAAGTTGTTTCTGTAATTTCTTGGTTAGTTTTGAATATGGGTCATCTGGGGTCAATTAATCAGGTCCATAACAATTTTGTTTAAAGCAGTCATACTCAGGTGAGTGATCTAGGGCCATCATGCCCCTCCTGGTTGCTTTGGTTTTTTATTGAAATGTTCTAAATAAGAAAAATATGCCTAGATATGTTTTGCATTGATTGAGACTACCAACTATTGACACCATTAATGGATCCAGTATGCCCACTAGAAGAATTGTATTTGGATTGTGTGTCTGCTGTCCTGTGTTGGGGGTGGCTGGTGAGTATGGTTGTTCTGGGTGTTTTGACAGATAAGGGTGCTTTTTCTTTAATGGCTGTTTCACATTGGGTTTAAAAAAATCAATCTCCAAAGTTTTTATCAGTTTAAAGTGAGTCTAAGTCCTTTAAAAGTGGAGGGGTTTGTTAGTTAAAGTCTAAGTTTAAAAAAAAAGGATTTGGGATTTTGTAAATTTAGTATATAAACTTGAACTGATTAATCAGACAGAAGGGAATGATCAGTGATTTGCTGACATAATTATTGGACATTTTTTATTGTATGCCTAATGTTGGACTTTCTTAAAATTTAAAGTTCAGAGACTCATGTAGAAGCAGTGTACTTGTACAGCTGCTGTTGTTGCCCTTTCGGAGAAATGGCGATACATAGGGATCCCTTTGTCCGTTGATCCTTCACGCACCAAAATCTGTATGTCAAGGTCACAAGTGACAGAGTTATGCCCCTTTTTGTACTTGGATTTTTTCATGAAAACTTAACATTGGCTACTACTGTGCCATTTCTTAATATTTCTTCATCAGACTTTCCAATTGTAATGCTTAAAATTTTATGGCTTAAGACAACACCATTTCTCAAGGGCAGATAACCCTCAAATTTATGTTTGCAATGTTATGCCCCTTTTTCAACTTAAAATGTCTTAGTTAACCTTTTTGTTAATGTCCATTACTCAAAAAGTGTCAAAGATATTCCATTCAAACTTGGAATACTTGATCTTCAGCAGAAAACATGGCCAGCAGGGAGGGGCTTATTTTCCTTTGTCTGTATGGAACGTTACTTAAAAAATATGTAGGAGATATCTTAAGGCTGGTTAGTCTGTTGAAGAAATCTTGTGATGTAAACTAAGACTATCAGTTTGAAACTTGGTTTGTATTTTCACCACTAAGTATAGATATGCATGATGTGTTTGTTATGCACACCAATGCCATCTCTTTGGTTTAACAGTGCATTATAGCAAAATCTCGTAATGCAGTCTTCTTCCATTTCTTAAGTACTATTAATTTAACACTTGGTGTGCAAGAATGTAAGTATAGATGTGCTGACTTGGTTAATATTTCCCCTTTCCTAGAAAAAGGTGGTATTGCAGGGGTATTATCTACCATAGGTTAAGGTCAGAGAAAACTTAATAGAAATTTGTGAAGCCCCTGTTACCTTAGCATTTTATAGTGCTTAGAAAGATCTGTCTCTGCAAAAAAAGTGAAAAGTTTAAACAAAGTAAAGATTGAAATTTAATACTGTTGTCTCTGACCTAAAGCAAAAGAAAAATCGAGATATAGCATGTGCAAGTTGTTAGATTTATCTTCTGTTCACACATGGAAGCAAACTGTCTTTTAAAAGCTATTGTGGAATTCCTTTCAGGTTGATGAACTGGAATCATTGCTACTGAGGCAGTCTGAGCCAGAGTTGCTGTCGGCCAGCGAGGTTCGGTTGAAAACAAAGATCACTGACACATAAAAGTAATGATTTTTCAAACGTGTCTATGAATGGTAATTCATGTGATTTTTGTAAGATCAGTTTTCATATGATAACTTGTATTTGAAGCAGTACTTACATCAGTTAAGTATGAGGTATGTACAGTGTATTGTTACTCAAACTTGCAGAATATAATAGAAAAGCAGTCTCTGCTAAAACCTTTAATTTTAATGATACAGTTGTTTGAAATATGATTCATATTATATGAAAAGTCTCATTTACTGAATCAACTGAATCTCCAATGTAAAATAAATGTTCACTCATAATGATTATCTGGTTTTCTATCACATATGAATAGTTCTGTTATAAACTAGGTCAAAAGTTGAGTTTTAGGCAGCAGTCTGAAAAAAAGTGTATAATTATGTAGAGTCTGCATTGTAGACTGTGTCTATAGTCTAGTGGTGGAGATACTTATTGAATATTTCACTGATGGAAAGCCACGAGTTCAAACCCCATTGCCACCTATAACCACTGGTGTGAGAAATTCTGTTAGAATGTTATGGAGAATTGGTCTCTAGTACTGGTCCATCACAAGAGTGATGGTTCCATAAGCTGCCTGATATGATTCTTGCTGATCTCTAATTACTTTATATTTTTTGAATTCAAGGAAAAATATTTTCTTCAGTCCAGATGTCAAACTTAAGATGAACTGCTTAACAAATGTTACTGAGAGCTTTGAAGGAGAAAAAAAAATATCACGGCACTATTGACATAAGTAGCTGACACCTTAGACTGAGACCAGGAACTGAACGAGCCAATGGAGATGTTGAACGTGGGATGTATACCACGGCACTATTGACATAAGTAGCTGACACCTTAGACTGAGACCAGGAACTGAACGAGCCAAATGGAGATGTTGAACGTGGGATGTATCACGGCACTATTGACATAAGTAGCTGATACCTTAGACTGAGACCAGGAACTGAACGAGCCAATGGAGATGTTGAACGTGGGATGTATCACGGCACTATGACATATAGCTGAACACCTTTGACTGAGACCAGGAAATGAATGAGCCAATGAGATGTTGAACTGGGATTCAGTGAGATGCATAGAGCATGGACCAGTATACCTCATATATGCAAGGTTTGTAAAATGTTACACTTGGTAATACATCTTTAGTTTTGTACAATCTGAATAAAAAAAAGTCTTATAAAAACCTAGAAGTCCTCTACCAAGATTGTTAAATCTTTGGGTCGTAATTGGCCCTGCCCAAAGTGTGAATTGATTTTTTAAAGGCTTGTATACAGAAAAATTTTAAAATCTTGTCTGAAACCACATGTCTTATGACTTATATATTTTGCATGGAGCATCATCTGGAGACCTTCTGCCAAGATTGTTCAAATTATGCCCCTGAGTCATTTGACATAAATTTGACATTGGCTAATAAAGGGAAAACTTACAAAATCTTGTTGTTTGATAACATTTAACTTAGAGCTTAGGAAGTATTGTCTTAAGGTCAAAATTGGCTCCACCCTAGGGTCCTATTTGTGTAAAATATTTAATCTTTGAAAATTTTCTTGTCAGAACTCTAAATCTTAGATATTTGGTATGTAGCATTGTTTATTGTATTTACATTGAGGTTTTGAAGGGAAAACTTTGTAAGTCTTCTTTCCTGAAACTGTATGTGCTAGAGTTTAGATATTTTTTATCTGGCATTGTCTAGTGGGTATGTACCAAGTTTGTTTAAAGTCTCTTAAGACAAAATTGGCCCTGCCTGGTTCTTACTGTATAAATATAAAAACTTCAATTCAGAAACTCTTATTTTGCTTCTAATGTTTGCTCAACCATAGATCTTAACTAAAGAGTCCACAAGGCCTTCTTGTTGTTAAAAATGCAGTTTGAAAAAAAAAATTTATATCAATGAACCTGTGCTAAAAATTTGTCCTTCCTGAAAAAAAATTGGGGGCAGCATATAGTGTCCACATTGTCCATCTGTAATTCCAGCACACTTTGGCTTGTCCAGGCTGTAACTTGGTTGGAGGGATTTAAAATTACTCGACACAAATGTTTTTTTCAGTGAGACAGTGTGCTGAGTGCATGAACGAAATTGTGTTCTAGCTGAATATTTGCTCCATCCTATGACCATCAAGAATGTTCTCATAGTATATTTTTGTCTAAATCCTTCAGGCATATGGGTTCTAGATTTGGCATGTGGTTTTGTGATGTATATCTGTGCAAAAAATACTAAATGTACCTCTGAGGTACTAGCCACCACCCTAAAGGTCACTTGATTAATATAAAAATGTTAAAATATTTTCTTTCTTAAGCCACAAATGATAGAGCTTTCATATTTTGCATGGCATCATGTAATTATGACCCAGAATATTTGCCCTGCCATACACAAATACAGTATGTTATAATGTATAGTTTGTTGATAAATTTTAATTGTGCCCCCATTGGGGGTGGTGGGCAACTTAAATTTGCTCTTGTCCATTTGTCTGAAAGATTGTGAGTTATGGCCCCTATTTAGTCAAAATAGCTACCAAAAAGTTGTCGTGTGCTCAGCCAACACTTTCAGACCTATGGATCTCTACCCTGAGTTGGGGTTTGAGATAAATGGGTCAAGGTCAACAAGGTTTTTATAGATTTTTCTTCTTCCTGTAATAGAGCTTTATTAAAGAAAATGCTTTAGATAATTATTTTTGTTTAAAGGCACCTTCCATGAACCTCCACCATTAACTTTGGTCAAGGTCAAGGTCACAAAGACTAAAACTATATTTTTTCTACTTTCTATCAAAAGAAATGACCTTAATTTAATTCTAAGAATACCTATTTTGTTATTTTATAGATTCCATGGATCAGACTGCCATTTAGATGCTTAATTTACAGTAGAGAACAACTCCAAACAAACAGAAGGAAAATTAATGGACAAATAAAAGAATGGTTTCCAGTAGTAGATAAAGAAATGGATTGATATTGTCTTCAACGAATGTTGTATAAAACATATATACAAAGTGAAAACTGCTTAAATCAGACAATAAAGCATATGCGGACATTAATAAAGACTTTCTTCCGTGTTGTCCTTAAAGTGATTTTAAACCCATTGTGAATAGTTTTATACAAAAAGTCTGGCAGACAACTTGGGAAGATCCTATGAATCAAACAAATAAATTTACCTGTCCTAGGAGAGTGGTTGTTATCTTCTAGAACATCATGTAGAGAAAAAATTGAGTGTGTTTCTTGTTTTACAGATCTTACAGTTAAACACATTTTTTTGACTGTGTGGACTTTGCTCCAATACAAATTAAAATATTTCAATGTATAAAACATGCAGGAGATGTTAATTCTGTTTGAACAGACTATTCTTTAATTTTTAAAAAGATATCAACATTTTTAACAAGATATAATAGTTTTATTTTTTACATATAGAACTGTTAACTACATCATATTTTACATACTATCGACAAAATTTGAACTTTACATCCCTGCAATTTTTTAATGACCATAGTTGTTGACGGGTCATAAAACTCCATTCATTTATTATTCTTCCTGTGTTGTCTAGAAACCATTAATATTTAACTCTTTCAGTATGACCGAGTATTCAGTATGCGAAGCACATCTAAGTTGAATGCATGTTTCATTTGGTAAACTGATAATTGGTCCAAGGCCAAATATTCAGCTGTCGTGTTTATATGGATTCAAGTAAATGTTTAGTAAAAGGCAGTCATTGCAAATACAGTAGATTCTACATGGGTTAATGCATAACTGTTCTAACTCAGGTTTTTTTTTGGTGTGTTTTTTCTCAAAAACAAATTTTTCTTAAGTAGTTTGTTTTATATCATGTTTTTTTTCTCATTTATTCAATAATTCATACAATCATATAAAAACATATGTTCACATTTACTTTCACATTTATATCATCATATGTTATAGCAAAAACAAAATATAACATCTACTCTCACATTCATTTACCTCCCATTCATTCACACATTCTCAAAAGAAAAAAAAGTATACAAACACTCAATTCATTGATTGCATTTGAGAGAAAAAAATACTGCTAAACAGCATCAAAGCAAGCTGATTTTAATTATGCATTTGTTGTCTTTTTTTTTGTTTTTTTGGTTTTACTTTTACTTCGTTATTATTTTCTTGTTTTGGTTTATTAATCCCCTTCTGCAAAGTGGCGAGAGAATTATAGGAATGGTCTCTGTCTGTCTGTCTGTCTGTCCGTCCGTAACACTTTCGTGACTGCACCATAAATCTTAAACTGCAGAAAAATTTTTTGAAATAACTTGGTTCAAGTGATCACCATTTTAAGACGATGTGCAGAGCGCAATTATTGGGTTGCTACCCGCAAGGTCAAGGTCACTCTTAAAGGTCAAGTGTTAAAAGTCGACATTTCGTGTCCGCTCCATAACTTTTAAACTGCTGAACATTTGTTTGAAATAACTTGGCACAAGTATCACACATTATGAGACAATGTGCAGAGCACAATAATTGGGTTGCTACCCCCAAGGTCAGGGTCACACTTAAAAGGTCAAGTGTTAAAAGACTACATTTCTTGTCCACTCCATAACTTTTAAAACCGCTGAAAATCTGTTAAAATAACTTGCTACAAGTGATCACCATTATGAGATGATGTGCAGAGCGCAATAATTGGGTTGCTACCCACAAGGTCTAGGGTCACAGTTAAAAGTCAAATATCCAACATTTCACATCTGCTCTATAACTTACTAACTTGGCGTACGGAAAGTTTAATTACTTTGGCAAAAATGTTTACCACTATGACACAATGTGCAGAACCCAACATCCAGGTTGCTACCCCAAGGTCAAGGTTAAATATTCTCCATAACTTTTTGATTTTGATATGGAAGATTTTAAATAACCTGGCACAAAATAATTACTATCATGAGACTATGTGCTTATAATATGCATGGCACAACATCAAGGTCATGGTTAGTTAAAGGTCAAGAAGTACACATTCATGTCCGCTGTGGAAGGGGATTTAGCTGTCCTTCAGACTGCCTTGTAGGATTCGGTTTTATCAATTTTGACAGTGCAATTTCTTTTTCATTCTGTATTCTTATTAATAAAAATTTTTTAAAAATTTGAAAAGTTGTCTTACATTTTTGGTATTTCATTTTAAAGATGTAGTATTCCTTCAGAATGATGATAAATTTTGCAACATCACTGTGTTTGTTCTTTTTTTAAGTTCGCCAGAAAAAGACACTATTTCTTTATTATATGAAAAATCAATATTGTTTAATAGAAGAAATGTATGTAGCTTTGACCATAGGTGTTGTATAATAGTTCATTCCCAGAAAAGATGAAGAGTTTCTACATAACTGCCACAGAAATTGCATAAATTTGAACTACATATTTGAATTGCATTTTTAGCTCACCTGTCACGTAGTGACAGAGTGAGCTTTTATGATCACCTTTTGTCCGTCGTCTGGACGGTCCGACCGTCCGTCCGTCCACAGTTTGTTAACACTCTAGTGGTCACATTTTTGCCTCAATTGTCATGAAACTTGGTCAGGATGTTTGTCTCATTAATATCTCGGAAAAGTTCGAACATGGGTTATCAGGGTTGGAAAACTAGGTCACAGAGCCCAAATATAGAAAAACCTTGTTAAACACTCTAGAGGCTACTTTTTCAGTCCAAATATCCTGGAAATGTGTCAGAAAGGTTCTGTCGATGATTTGTAGCTCAAGTTCAAATATGGCTTCATTTGGGTTCAAAAACTAGGTCACGGAGCCCAAAAATAGAAAAAATCTTGTTAACACTCAAGAGGTTACATTTTCAACCCAAATAACCTTGAAATTTGTCAGAAAGGTTGCTTTGACTATTTCTAGGTCAAGTTCAAATATAGGTCATCTGGGATAAAAAAAACTAGGTCACAGAGCCCAAATATTGCAAAACCTTGTTAACACTAGAGGTAACATTTTTAGACCAAATAATCTCGAAATTTGTCAGAAATGTTGCTTCTATGATTTCTAGCTCAAGTTCGAATATGGGTCATCTGGGTTCAAAAAACTAGGTCAGAGAGCCAAAAAATAGAAAAAATCTTGTTAACACTCTAGAGATAACATTTTCAACCCAAATAATCTGGAAATTTGTCAGAAAGGTTGCCTTGAGGGTTTCTAGGTCAAATTTGAATATAGGTCATCTGGGGGTCACAAACTCGGTCACAGAGCTCAAATACGGAAAAAAATTTTGTTAACACTCTAGAGGTAACATTTTAATTCCAAATAACCTGGAAAATTGTCAGAAAGCTTAATTCTGTGGTTTCTAGCTTAAGTTTGAATATGGGTCATCTGGAGTCAAAAACTAGGTCACAGAGCCCAAATATCGAAAAACTTTGTGAACACTCTAGAGGCTACTTTTCAGTTTTTATCCTGGAAATTTGTCAGAGAAATTGTTTCGATAATTTCTAGCTCAAGTTCGAATATGGGACATCTAGGTAAAAAAAAACTCGGTCATAGAGCCCAAATATGGAAAAAACCTTGTTAACACTCAAAAGGTAACATTTTCAGTACAAATAACCTTGTAATTTGTCGGAGATTGTTTCAATAATTTCTAGGTCAAATTCGAATATGGGTCATCTGGGGTCAATTAACCAGGTCCATAGCAACTTTTGTTAAAAGCAGTCATACTCAGGTGAGCGATACAGGGCCATCATGGCCCTCTTACTTTTAACTGTATACCAATGATATTGCTTTATAAGTGCATATAAGCATTCCCTAGAAGTAATTTCACTTTTAAGGTACAAAAGATAATGAAAGATACCTTAATCTTAGAGGAAGTTTAATCGAAGTTATAGATTTCCACATTTTGCTTTCAAAACAGATAAATGTTTTCAGTCTTTTGACACCTTTATCAACCAAGTGAGTTTCATACTACGCTTCTTGTTTGGGAACAGGGAGGTAACTCCAACAGCCTTATTTTGAAAGAGTTGTAACAAAGAAATATAACTGGATTTTGTTCACAAGTATTATGATTCTGGATAATTCCCCTTGTCATGAAATATCTGCTAGCTGTAACAAACAATTGCAATGAAAATAGTGCTGCTGATGATGATAATAATGATTATGAGGATGGTAGATAGCAAGGAAAACTGAATGAAAATCAAGCTTTTATCTTTTAATATTATCATGGCATATTCAATAAAACTTACCTTGGAGACATTTAAATTTACTCTGAAGCTTTTGATGCAAGTTAATTTGTATTAATAACAAGTGACAGTTTGCTGGGACACATTCCAGGCTAAAAATTCTTAAGTTGTTTCATTTAAAATTTTTGAGAGACTGCCAAATTGGGAATATTTCAATTTCTGTGTTGTAAAACATATTTCATACACAGCCTTGTCCAGTTGTCAGGTGACATGTATAAAATGTGGAGAATTTGAGATTCTTAAAACATCTGTTGATTTTTTTTTAACAGTTGCGTCTAGTCTCTTCATTTTGATAATCGACTTCATTTGTAAGATGATTTTACCTGTTGTACCAAAGACTTAACCCTTAACTCTGTTGTTCACCACTTTGGTTAGCCATCTTGTATATTATCAGTGAAACACATGTACTGATTTAGGGTTGTTGGTTTTGAGCTCCATTGGGAGGTATAAATATGGAGGAGAAATGGTATATTCTGAAAATACCTGTAAACAGTTTATTAAAAGTGCATGACTAAGTTTTTTTTTGCTTTTAACTTATTGATTACCTAGTAATATAGTTCACTAATCTAGTTCACATAGGTAAGTCAAAAAGGAGGTGAAAGGTCAGAGATTAAGTATATTATTTTCTACTGGGCTGATATCAACCACATGATTTTACGGATTGAGGTGTCCGGGATATGTATGGAAATTTATTATGTATCTCAATATTAAGGTCACTCTTAAAACTATTTTCATATGTCATAATACTATCAATAACATTGCAGGTAAATTGTCTTTAGTGTAAAATACAGTGTTAAAAAGGGCCATGGAGGAAATTATAATCACAAATGACCCCACCTTGCATAGTTTAAGTTGGTGTTCTGCCACCATATATTTTGGAAGGTTTCGGCAATAAGTATATCGGTACTTCTGTAATTCATAGAACAATTCAAAATTAGACCCTTCATTCCATCAGAAAGCCTTGGCTTTGACATAATCTAGCTAAGGACAAAATTGATTATATTTATTTGGCCTGAGTTGTAAACAAGATTTTTAGAATCTCCTGCTATGTGCAGATGATGCAGGATGCGTGTTTGATGCAACCAAAAGATTGAAAGATGGAATGTCACATGGAAATAACACTGGTTTGGACCATTATGTCATAAATATGCTGACTCTTAGTATACAGCTTAATTGCTTTTTAGCTCACCTGAGCACAGATTGCTCAAGGTGAGCTTTTGTGATGTCCGTCGTATGTCCGTGCATGCGTCATCAACTTTTTCTTCAAACAACTTCTTCTCCTGAACTGCTGGGCCAATCTTGCTGAAACTTGGCAGGAATGTTACTTGCATGAAGCTTTACCAAAATTGTTCAAATGGTTCAGGTCCATTGCATTTCTAGGCCACAGGAGCTAAAAATAAATTTTCAAAGTTGGAACTTTAAAAATCTTCTTCTCCAGAACTACAAGGCCTGGAGCTTAGATATTTGGTATGGAGCATCATCAGATGGACCTTTACCAAGTTTGTTCAACTCATGACCTCTGGGTCAAAAATGGCCCTGCCCCAGGGGTCACTAGTTTTACATAAAATTATATAGGAAAAACTTTAAAAATCTTCTTGTCTGAAACCACAAGGCCTAGAGTTTAGATATTTGGTGTGCAGCATTGTCCCGTGGACCTCTACCAAGTTTTTTTCAAATCATGGCTCCTGGGTCAAAAATGGCCCAGCCCCGGGGGTCACATGTTTTACATAGAGTTATATAGGAAAAACTTTAAAAAAATCTTCTTGTCAGAAACTGCAAGGCCTAGAGTTTAGATATTTGGTGTGCAGCATTGTCCAGTAGACCTCTACCAAGTTTGTTCATATCATGGCTCCTGGGTCAAAAATGGCACCCCCAGGGGTCAAATGTTTTATATAGAGTTATATAGGAAAATCTTGTATAGATATAAATATGCAGTGACAGTCAATGTTTTTTTTTCTATAAACATTTGCCTTCTGGTAGAAAAGCTAAATTTTCAAATTTCATGAACAATTTCTGTAAGATACTTTTTGCAATTGTTGGCTACATTTTTATTTTTCTACTCTCTTTAAAACACAGCATATGCTATAACAATATCATGGTCTATACAGTATATACAGTTGAAGTAATTCTTTCAATAGGCAATGGACCAGATTCATTGGATCCTATTTTTAGCTCACCTGTCACATAGTGACAGAGTGAGCTTTTCTGATCACCTTTGTCCGTCGTCCATCCGTCCGTTAACAATTGGTTTGTTAACACTCTAGTGGTCACATTTTTGCCTAAATTGTCATGAAACTTGATCAGGATGTTTGTCTCATTAATATCTCGGACGAGTTCGAACATGGGTTATCAGGGTTGGAAAACTAGGTCACAGAGCCCAAATATAGAAAAACCTTGTTAACACTCTAGAGGCTACTTTTTCAGTCCAAATATCTGGAAATTTGTCAGAAATGTTCTAATGATGATTTCTAGCTCAAGTTCAAATATGGGTCATCTGGGTTCAAAAACTAGGTCACGGAGCCCAAAAATAGAAAAATCTTGTTAACACTCTAGAGGTTACATTTCAGCCCAAATAATCTGGAAATTTGTCAGAAAGGTTGCTTTGATGATTTCTAGGTCAAGTTCGAATATGGGTCATCTTGGGTCAAAAACTAGGGTACAGAGCCCAAATATTGAAAAACCTTGTTAACACTCTAGAGGCTACATTTTAAGTCCCAAATGTCCTGGAAATTTGTCAGATAGGTTGTTTTGATGATTTGTAGCTCAAGTTTAGATATGGGTTATCTGGGGTCAAAAACTAGGTCACAGAGCCGAAATATCGAGAAAGCTTGTTAACACTCTAGATGCTACTTTTTCAGTCCAAATATCCTGGAAATTTGTCAAAGAAATTGTTTCAATAATTTCTAGGTCAGTTTGAATATGGGTCATCTGGGGTCAATTAACCAGGTCCATAGCAACTTTGTTAAAAGCAGTCATACTCAGGTGAGCGATACAGGACCATCATGGCCCTCTTGTCAACTGTAATTTCAACCACTTTGCTGATAAGTGTTTTATTATTGATATTTGTGTTTATTTATTTTGTTACTAATGCATGTATTTCTTTAATATTGTTTCAGAATCACACACAGAAATTGGCAACTACAGATGATCTGCTTTTCCGGAGGAAGAAGAATGAAGTGACCATCCTGTGACTTCTACAATATGCAGAAGATGTTGCAGAAAACAGCTAGAGGAGGTTCTGTATTTTTAGGATTAAAGAAATTGGCATCAATGATTTTAAAGTTGTAAACAGATTATATTTGTTTCCATACTTGTGAACTTCTTTCAGTCTTAGAAAAAAAGTGGCATAAATGATTTTAAAGTTTATAATTGAGTTATATTTGATTTTTCCATACCTGTGAATTTTTTCAGCCTTCAGCAGTACATTTTGGTCAAAATATCAGTAGGTATATTTTTTATCGTATATTTTTCTTTTTTTGTAAAGTGCTCTAAAATAAGAAATGCATGGCACCATTTCACCCATGTCATCATATTTTTGGCTTAATGCATTTTATAATTATCATTGCATTTTAACAGTCATTTACATATCAATAAAGATACTGAAACAAAGATGGGACAGTAAAAACATTAATTTTAATAATTCTAAGTCTCTCCTCCTATCTTTCTAGCTTTCAATATCCTACAGTTAAAGATGTATATACATTATATCAGTCAAGAAAAAGGGAAGCAAGAAAAGGAAGATTTGATGATAGAAAAGAAAAAAGGAACAAAAAATAAATGAATGAATGAAAAACAAAAGTGAATCAGTCAGTCGGAAAGTGAGCAAATGAAAGGAAGGTAGCAAGGAAAAAAGAAATGAACAGTTGAACAAACAAATGAATGTGTGAATGAATTACAATGAAAAAAAAAACAATCATGTTGATAATAGATGCTGTTATAATAATCATTATAATATTATGTTAAGTTCTCTTATCTTACACTTGCATTTCTACTTCAGAATGAAGTTGTTGAAGACACAACATGCCAATGACCCCAAACAGTTGATGAATGACAGATAGCAAGGATAAAGCCAGCATACACCAGTTGTGAAGAAATCTTGAGCAGTAGGTCCACATTTTAAGGACTGTTCTAGCTACTCATTTTTTTCAGCAACTATTGTTGTACAATACAGTCTGATACATCTGTCTTAGACCCTGACTGAAGACTTATCATTGCCAACAAAATCTATATTTAAATGACATTGATGACTCAATTTTTCGTAAAAACTGCCTATTTTTGATTTGACATTAAGTTACAAGTTCTGCATTTTAAGAACTTTTAGGCTACAGATTTTTTTCTTTAAAATGTTATGTTTAGGTTATGAAATAAGTGTTTAGCTTCTGCATCTTCAGGATTTTTTTGGCCCTTCATTTTTCTTAAATAAAATTTCCTGAAAAAAACTGTATATAGATTCTGCATTTTAAAGATGTTTTTATTTTATTTCTGTCAGTTTCCTATGTACATTCAGAAATGATCATTTTTGTTATGCATTTAAAGGATATAAAGGCCACTGAATTTTGTCAAATTTCGTGTTTAGGCACTTAAATATTAGTATAGGTTGTGTATTTTAAGGAATTTTTAGGCCACACATTTTTTGTCAATTTCCATTTTTTTCTGATTTTTTTGTTTTTTGTTATTATTCGAATGTTCTGAACAATAGGAAAAAAATGTAAAGATATGCTTTGCATTTTTATGAGAAGAACTCCACCCAAATTAAAACAATTGTTTTAAGATTTCTATTATGGCTGGTCCATTCAAAAAGTACTGAAAACCAACTTGTGTGTATAAATATTAGGCTTCTTTCTTTTATAATATTTTAGTATAAGACTTAACCAGTTATTAGATTCATGGTTAAGTCTGTCATGGTCAGAGTTATGGGTCTTAGTTTTAGAACAATTTTCCATGTATTACTAAGACTTAAGGTTAGTGGACTAATTTTTTTCTTATCTGTTTTTTCTGCTTTTGGGTTGAGTTGTCTCCTCAATGTGCAGGCAGGATTTTGCACTCTTTCAGATTCAAGACCTGTCTGAGTGCTGTCTTCATTGATTGAGACTACCAACTATCAACACCATCGAGTGATCCAGTGTCTATATGCCTGCTAGAAGGAGTCGTATTGGGATGGCCTGTCAGCTGCACTGTGCTGGTGGGATAGATGGAGTATGGTTTTACTTGATTACTACTCTCAGCCATATCAAGTGGTTGAAATTTATTTTTCTGGAATCAAATACTTGTTTGTAAACATTTCTTTTGGAAAAAAACTTGTTTACAATAAAGACGGTTGAAATCTGATTCTTTGAATAAGTCATGGACCTAATTCTTCTTTCTCTTTGCCATTGTTTCTTATTCTTACCATTAAAGTTATTATGTCTAATAAATATTTTATAAAAGTTACTTTTTCATGTTGAACCTAAATGCTGTTATAACGGTCATTAAATGTTATGTTCTCTTATCTTACACTTGCACCTTTTACTTCAGAATGAAGTTGTTGAAAACACAACATGTCAATAATTTCAAACAGGTGATGGTTAACAGGTAGCAAGGACAACCTGAAATTGGGAGTGCCAACAATACCAGTTGTGAGGAAGTATTGAATGATATAGTAAGTCAGGCTTTTTTGAGAGTTGTCATCTAATAATTCACATACTGGTATGAGAGTAACCCTGGTAACTCAACTGTAATGTTAATACATAAAAAAAAGGAACAATTGAACAAACGAATGTGAATGAATGAATTTCATACAATTACAATGAAAAAACTATCACGTTGATACATTAACAGATGCTGTTATAATAATCATTATATTATATGTTAAGTTCTCTTATCTTAAACTTGCATCTTTTACTTCAGAATGAAGTTGTTGAAGACACAACATGCCAATGACCCCCAAACAGTTGATGAATGACAGATAGCAAGGATAGTGCCAGCATACACTAGTTGTGAAGAAGTCTTGAGCAATATTTTAAGTTGGCATTTTGAGAGTTGTCATCTAATAATTCACATGAGAGTAACTGTGGTAACTCAACTTAATTGTAATGTTAATATGATCATACATGGAGGTTGTATAGGCCTGCCCCTTATTGTGAAGCCTAGTGAGTCACATGGGTCTGTCATTGAATGAATGGTTACTTTAACTTACTATGATGGTGGTTTGTTTGTGTACAGACAGACAAACAGTTTTAAATTAATAATGTAATTTAAAAAAACAGTTCTAATTTTAAGAAGTTAGAGAAAAGATAACATTAAAAAATGATAATCTATACGAAACTTAAAAAATATAACACAAAAAATAATTATGTAAAAAAAAAAATATAACAAAAAAAATAATTATGTAACATCTAAAATTATTCATAAACACATATAAATGCAATAAAACTAAACCAACTGCTTAAAATGAAATACATGTATATTAAAAAACATATTAAATAAATTATACTAAAATGATATTCACTAAAACAAAACAAATATAAAGAAAATAAAATCTAATGCACAAAAAAAAACATTTCAATGATTCCTTTAAATAAAATATATAACTATGTTATTAACACTGTAATAATAGCAAATACAGGTTTTCTGAATTGCAAATATTATCCACAATAAAACTTTATTAAGGTGCTGTTTGACTGTCTGTACAAATGGAAAAAATATCAAAATGTAGTTTTTTTTTCTGAATAAATATATTGTTTTTAATAGAAATCTCCCGTTTGGTTTTCCTGATAACTAAACAGTCTGTTTTGGCTTTAGTTTGTTTTATTTGAATCATATTTAGGAATGAGGCCATTCATATTGATGTGGACTTGTGTGGACTTGCAGGTTTGTGTGGTGGAGATTTTCAGTTGAGAAACTGACTGACAACCTCCAATAACTACTTTAGTCACTGATATCTCGCTGATAACATAATTGAAATACTGTACATACTGATCAGGAGCATAATACAGTATGAGATGATTTATTCTTTGTAGAGTCACTTACGTAATGTTAAGGAAAATTAGTCATTTGTGAACATCAGAAAATAATTTTAGACTTAAACATCAAAACATTTTTAGTTCACTGGAGCCATAGGCTCATGGTGAGCTGTTAGGATCGATGAATGTCCATCGGACGGGCGTCCACACCTAGATTGTAAACACTCCAGTGGTCACATTTTTGCCACAATTGTCATGAAACTTAGTTGGGATGTTTGTCCCAGTGATTACTTGGACGAGTTCGAACATGAGTCATATCTAGGATGAAAAACTAGGCTACAAGGCCCAAAAAAAGAAAAACTTACCTTGTTAACAATCTAGAGGCTAGATTTTCAGTTCAAATATCCTAAAAATACGTCAAAAAGGTTGATTCAATAATTTCTAGCTCAAGTTCTAATATGGGTTATCTGGGGTCAAAAACTAGGTCACAGAGCCCAAATGTGGAGAAACCTTGTTAACACTATAGAGACTACATTCTAAGCCCAAATAACCTGGAAATTTGTCAGAAAGGTTATTACGATAATTTCTAGCTTAAGTTCATCTGGGTCATCTGGGGTCAAAAACAAGGTCACAGAACCAATAATAGAAAAACCTTAACACTCTAGAGGCTATTTTTTCAGCTCAAATATCCTAGAAATTTGTCAGAAAGGTTGTTTCAATGATTTATAGCACATGTTCGAATATGGGTCATCTGGGGTAAATAACTAGGGTCACAGAGCCCAAATATGACAGAAAAAATGTTAACATTCTAGAGGTTACATTTTCAGTCCAAATGGACTGGAAATTTGTCAGAAAGGTTGTTTTGATGATTTCTAGCTCAGTTTTGAATATCGGTCATCTGGGGTCAAAAACTAGGTCACAGAGCCCAAATACGGGAAAACCTTGTTAACGCTCTTGAGGTAACATTTTCAGTCCAAATAACCTGGAAATTTGTCAGAAAAGTTGTTTCTGTAATTTCTTGGTTAGTTTTGAATATGGGTCATCTGGGGTCAATTAATCAGGTCCATAACAATTTTGTTTAAAGCAGTCATACTCAGGTGAGTGATCTAGGGCCATCATGCCCCTCCTGGTTGCTTTGGTTTTTTATTGAAATGTTCTAAATAAGAAAAATATGCCTAGATATGTTTTGCATTGATTGAGACTACCAACTATTGACACCATTAATGGATCCAGTATGCCCACTAGAAGAATTGTATTTGGATTGTGTGTCTGCTGTCCTGTGTTGGGGGTGGCTGGTGAGTATGGTTGTTCTGGGTGTTTTGACAGATAAGGGTGCTTTTTCTTTAATGGCTGTTTCACATTGGGTTTAAAAAAATCAATCTCCAAAGTTTTTATCAGTTTAAAGTGAGTCTAAGTCCTTTAAAAGTGGAGGGGTTTGTTAGTTAAAGTCTAAGTTTAAAAAAAAAGGATTTGGGATTTTGTAAATTTAGTATTATAAACTTGAACTGATTAATCAGACAGAAGGGAATGATCAGTGATTTGCTGACATAATTATTGGACATTTTTTATTGTATGCCTAATGTTGGACTTTCTTAAAATTTAAAGTTCAGAGACTCATGTAGAAGCAGTGTACTTGTACAGCTGCTGTTGTTGCCCTTTCGGAGAAATGGCGATACATAGGGATCCCTTTGTCCGTTGATCCTTCACGCACCAAAATCTGTATGTCAAGGTCACAAGTGACAGAGTTATGCCCCTTTTTGTACTTGGATTTTTTCATGAAAACTTAACATTGGCTACTACTGTGCCATTTCTTAATATTTCTTCATCAGACTTTCCAATTGTAATGCTTAAAATTTTATGGCTTAAGACAACACCATTTCTCAAGGGCAGATAACCCTCAAATTTATGTTTGCAATGTTATGCCCCTTTTTCAACTTAAAATGTCTTAGTTAACCTTTTTGTTAATGTCCATTACTCAAAAAGTGTCAAAGATATTCCATTCAAACTTGGAATACTTGATCTTCAGCAGAAAACATGGCCAGCAGGGAGGGGCTTATTTTCCTTTGTCTGTATGGAACGTTACTTAAAAAATATATGTAGGAGATATCTTAAGGCTGGTTAGTCTGTTGAAGAAATCTTGTGATGTAAACTAAGACTATCAGTTTGAAACTTGGTTTGTATTTTCACCACTAAGTATAGATATGCATGATGTGTTTGTTATGCACACCAATGCCATCTCTTTGGTTTAACAGTGCATTATAGCAAAATCTCGTAATGCAGTCTTCTTCCATTTCTTAAGTACTATTAATTTAACACTTGGTGTGCAAGAATGTAAGTATAGATGTGCTGACTTGGTTAATATTTCCCCTTTCCTAGAAAAAGGTGGTATTGCAGGGGTATTATCTACCATAGGTTAAGGTCAGAGAAAACTTAATAGAAATTTGTGAAGCCCCTGTTACCTTAGCATTTTATAGTGCTTAGAAAGATCTGTCTCTGCAAAAAAAGTGAAAAGTTTAAACAAAGTAAAGATTGAAATTTAATACTGTTGTCTCTGACCTAAAGCAAAAGAAAAATCGAGATATAGCATGTGCAAGTTGTTAGATTTATCTTCTGTTCACACATGGAAGCAAACTGTCTTTTAAAAGCTATTGTGGAATTCCTTTCAGGTTGATGAACTGGAATCATTGCTACTGAGGCAGTCTGAGCCAGAGTTGCTGTCGGCCAGCGAGGTTCGGTTGAAAACAAAGATCACTGACACATAAAAGTAATGATTTTTCAAACGTGTCTATGAATGGTAATTCATGTGATTTTTGTAAGATCAGTTTTCATATGATAACTTGTATTTGAAGCAGTACTTACATCAGTTAAGTATGAGGTATGTACAGTGTATTGTTACTCAAACTTGCAGAATATAATAGAAAAGCAGTCTCTGCTAAAACCTTTAATTTTAATGATACAGTTGTTTGAAATATGATTCATATTATATGAAAAGTCTCATTTACTGAATCAACTGAATCTCCAATGTAAAATAAATGTTCACTCATAATGATTATCTGGTTTTCTATCACATATGAATAGTTCTGTTATAAACTAGGTCAAAAGTTAAGTTTTAGGCAGCAGTCTGAAAAAATAGTGTATAATTATGTAGAGTCTGCATTGTAGACTGTGTCTATAGTCTAGTGGTGGAGATACTTATTGAATATTTCACTGATGGAAAGCCACGAGTTCAAACCCCATTGCCACCTATAACCACTGGTGTGAGAAATTCTGTTAGAATGTTATGGAGAATTGGTCTCTAGTACTGGTCCATCACAAGAGTGATGGTTCCATAAGCTGCCTGATATGATTCTTGCTGATCTCTAATTACTTTATATTTTTTGAATTCAAGGAAAAATATTTTCTTCAGTCCAGATGTCAAACTTAAGATGAACTGCTTAACAAATGTTACTGAGAGCTTTGAAGGAGAAAAAAAAATATCACGGCACTATTGACATAAGTAGCTGACACCTTAGACTGAGACCAGGAACTGAACGAGCCAATGGAGATGTTGAACGTGGGATGTATCACGGCACTATTGACATAAGTAGCTGACACCTTAGACTGAGACCAGGAACTGAACGAGCCAATGGAGATGTTGAACGTGGGATGTATCACGGCACTATTGACATAAGTAGCTGACACCTTAGACTGAGACCAGGAACTGAACGAGCCAATGGAGATGTTGAACGTGGGATGTATCACGGCACTATTGACATAAGTAGCTGACACCTTAGACTGAGACCAGGAACTGAATGAGCCAATGGAGATGTTGAACTTGGGATTCAGTGAGATGCATAGAGCATGGACCAGTATACCTCATATATGCAAGGTTTGTAAAATGTTACACTTGGTAATACATCTTTAGTTTTGTACAATCTGAATAAAAAAAAGTCTTATAAAAACCTAGAAGTCCTCTACCAAGATTGTTAAATCTTTGGGTCGTAATTGGCCCTGCCCAAAGTGTGAATTGATTTTTTAAAGGCTTGTATACAGAAAAATTTTTAAATCTTGTCTGAAACCACATGTCTTATGACTTATATATTTTGCATGGAGCATCATCTGGAGACCTTCTGCCAAGATTGTTCAAATTATGCCCCTGAGTCATTTGACATAAATTTGACATTGGCTAATAAAGGGAAAACTTACAAAATCTTGTTGTTTGATAACATTTAACTTAGAGCTTAGGAAGTATGTCTTAAGGTCAAAATTGGCTCCACCCTAGGGTCCTATTTGTGTAAAATATTTAATCTTTGAAAATTTTCTTGTCAGAACTCTAAATCTTAGATATTTGGTATGTAGCATTGTTTATTGTATTTACATTGAGGTTTTGAAGGGAAAACTTTGTAAGTCTTCTTTCCTGAAACTGTATGTGCTAGAGTTTAGATATTTTTTATCTGGCATTGTCTAGTGGGTATGTACCAAGTTTGTTTAAAGTCTCTTAAGACAAAATTGGCCCTGCCTGGAGGTTCTTACTGTATAAAATATAAAAACTTCAATTCAGAAACTCTTATTTTGCTTCTAATGTTTGCTCAACCATAGATCTTAACTAAAGAGTCCACAAGGCCTTCTTGTTGTTAAAAATGCAGTTTGAAAAAAAAAAATTTATATCAATGAACCTGTGCTAAAAATTTGTCCTTCCTGAAAAAAAATTGGGGGCAGCATATAGTGTCCACATTGTCCATCTGTAATTCCAGCACACTTTGGCTTGTCCAGGCTGTAACTTGGTTGGAGGGATTTAAAATTACTCGACACAAATGTTTTTTTCAGTGAGACAGTGTGCTGAGTGCATGAACGAAATTGTGTTCTAGCTGAATATTTGCTCCATCCTATGACCATCAAGAATGTTCTCATAGTATATTTTTGTCTAAATCCTTCAGGCATATGGGTTCTAGATTTGGCATGTGGTTTTGTGATGTATATCTGTGCAAAAAATACTAAATGTACCTCTGAGGTACTAGCCACACCCTAAAGGTCACTTGATTAATATAAAAATGTTAAAATATTTTCTTTCTTAAGCCACAAATGATAGAGCTTTCATATTTTGCATGGCATCATGTAATTATGACCCAGAATATTTGCCCTGCCATACACAAATACAGTATGTTATAATGTATAGTTTGTTGATAAATTTTAATTGTGCCCCCATTGGGGGTGGTGGGCACTTAAATTTGCTCTTGTCCATTTGTCTGAAAGATTGTGAGTTATGGCCCCTAATTTAGTCAAAATAGCTACCAAAAAGTTTGTCGTGTGCTCAGCCAACACTTTCAGACCTATGGATCTCTACCCTGAGTTGGGGTTTGAGATAAATGGGTCAAGGTCAACAAGGTTTTTATAGATTTTTCTTCTCCTGTAATAGAGCTTTTATTAAAGAAAAATGCTTTAGATAATTATTTTGTTTAAAGGCACCTTCCATGAACCTCCACCATTAACTTTGGTCAAGGTCAAGGTCACAAAGACTAAAACTATATTTTTCTACTTTCTATCAAAAGAAATGACCTTAATTTAATTCTAAGAATACCTATTTTGTTATTTTATAGATTCCATGGATCAGACTGCCATTTAGATGCTTAATTTACAGTAGAAGAACAACTCCAAACAAACAGAAGGAAAATTAATGGACAAATAAAAGAATGGTTTCCAGTAGTAGATAAAGAAATGGATTGATATTGTCTTCAACGAATGTTGTATAAAACATATATACAAAGTGAAAACTGCTTAAATCAGACAATAAAGCATATGCGGACATTAATAAAGACTTTCTTCCGTGTTGTCCTTAAAGTGATTTTAAACCCATTGTGAATAGTTTTATACAAAAAGTCTGGCAGACAACTTGGGAAGATCCTATGAATCAAACAAATAAATTTACCTGTCCTAGGAGAGTGGTTGTTATCTTCTAGAACATCATGTAGAGAAAAAATTGAGTGTGTTTCTTGTTTTACAGATCTTACAGTTAAACACATTTTTTTGACTGTGTGGACTTTGCTCCAATACAAATTAAATATTTCAATGTATAAAACATGCAGGAGATGTTTAATTCTGTTTGAACAGACTTATTCTTTAATTTTTAAAAGATATCAACATTTTTAACAAGATATAATAGTTTTATTTTTTACATATAGAACTGTTAACTACATCATATTTTACATACTATCGACAAAATTTGAACTTTACATCCCTGCAATTTTTTTAATGACCATAGTTGTTGACGGGTCATAAAACTCCATTCATTTATTTATTCTTCCTGTGTTGTCTAGAAAACCATTAATATTTAACTCTTTCAGTATGACCGAGTATTCAGTATGCGAAGCACATCTAAGTTGAATGCA
Source organism: Cyclina sinensis (assembly GCA_012932295.1). Taxonomy (NCBI): domain Eukaryota; kingdom Metazoa; phylum Mollusca; class Bivalvia; order Venerida; family Veneridae; genus Cyclina; species Cyclina sinensis. The sequence continues at coordinate 17,382,522 of JAAONU010000017.1, read as the reverse complement.
TGTTTCATTTGTAAACTGATAATTGGTCCAAGGCCAAATATTCAGCTGTCGTGTTTATATGGATTCAAGTAAATGTTTAGTAAAAGGCAGTCATTGCAAATACAGTAGATTCTACATGGGTTAATGCATAACTGTTCTAACTCAGGTTTTTTTTTGGTGTGTTTTTTCTCAAAAACAAATTTTTCTTAAGTAGTTTGTTTTATATCATGTTTTTTTTCTCATTTATTCAATAATTCATACAATCATATAAAAACATATGTTCACATTTACTTTCACATTTATATCATCATATGTTATAGCAAAAACAAAATATAACATCTACTCTCACATTCATTTACCTCCCATTCATTCACACATTCTCAAAAGAAAAAAAAGTATACAAACACTCAATTCATTGATTGCATTTTGAGAGAAAAAAATACTGCTAAACAGCATCAAAGCAAGCTGATTTTAATTATGCATTTGTTGTCTTTTTTTTTGTTTTTTTGGTTTTACTTTTACTTCGTTATTATTTTCTTGTTTTGTTTATTAATCCCCTTCTGCAAAGTGGCGAGAGAATTATAGGAATGGTCTCTGTCTGTCTGTCTGTCTGTCCGTCCGTAACACTTTCGTGACTGCACCATAAATCTTAAACTGCAGAAAATTTTTTGAAATAACTTGGTTCAAGTGATCACCATTTTAAGACGATGTGCAGAGCGCAATTATTGGGTTGCTACCCGCAAGGTCAAGGTCACTCTTAAAGGTCAAGTGTTAAAAAGTCGACATTTCGTGTCCGCTCCATAACTTTTAAACTGCTGAACATTTTTTGAAATAACTTGGCACAAGTAATCACCATTATGAGACAATGTGCAGAGCACAATAATTGGGTTGCTACCCCCAAGGTCAGGGTCACACTTAAAAGGTCAAGTGTTAAAAGACTACATTTCTTGTCCACTCCATAACTTTTAAACCGCTGAAAATCTGTTAAAATAACTTGCTACAAGTGATCACCATTATGAGATGATGTGCAGAGCGCAATAATTGGGTTGCTACCCACAAGGTCTAGGTCACAGTTAAAAGTCAAATATCCACATTTCACATCTGCTCTATAACTTACTAACTTGGCGTACGGAAAGTTTAATTACTTTGCAAAAATGTTTACCACTATGACACAATGTGCAGAACCCAACATCCAGGTTGCTACCCCCAAGGTCAAGGTTAAATATTCTCCATAACTTTTTGATTTTGATATGGAAGATTTTAAATAACCTGGCACAAATAATTACTATCATGAGACTATGTGCTTATAATATGCATGGCACAACATCAAGGTCATGGTTAGTTAAAGGTCAAGAAGTACACATTCATGTCCGCTGTGGAAGGGGATTTAGCTGTCCTTCAGACTGCCTTGTAGGATTCGGTTTTATCATTTGACAGTGCAATTTCTTTTTCATTCTGTATTCTTATTAATAAAAATTTTTTAAAAATTTGAAAAGTTGTCTTACATTTTTGGTATTTCATTTTAAAGATGTAGTATTCCTTCAGAATGATGATAAATTTTGCAACATCACTGTGTTTGTTCTTTTTTTAAGTTCGCCAGAAAAAGACACTATTTCTTTATTATATGAAAAATCAATATTGTTTAATAGAAGAAATGTATGTAGCTTTGACCATAGGTGTTGTATAATAGTTCATTCCCAGAAAAGATGAAGAGTTTCTACATAACTGCCACAGAAATTGCATAAATTTGAACTACATATTTGAATTGCATTTTTAGCTCACCTGTCACGTAGTGACAGAGTGAGCTTTTATGATCACCTTTTGTCCGTCGTCTGGACGGTCCGACCGTCCGTCCGTCCACAGTTTGTTAACACTCTAGTGGTCACATTTTTGCCTCAATTGTCATGAAACTTGGTCAGGATGTTTGTCTCATTAATATCTCGGAAAAGTTCGAACATGGGTTATCAGGGTTGGAAAACTAGGTCACAGAGCCCAAATATAGAAAAACCTTGTTAACACTCTAGAGGCTACTTTTTCAGTCCAAATATCCTGGAAATGTGTCAGAAAGGTTCTGTCGATGATTTGTAGCTCAAGTTCAAATATGGTTCATTTGGGTTCAAAAACTAGGTCACGGAGCCCAAAAATAGAAAAATCTTGTTAACACTCAAGAGGTTACATTTTCAACCCAAATAACCTTGAAATTTGTCAGAAAGGTTGCTTTGACTATTTCTAGGTCAAGTTCAAATATAGGTCATCTGGGATAAAAAAAACTAGGTCACAGAGCCCAAATATTGCAAAACCTTGTTAACACTAGAGGTAACATTTTTAGACCAAATAATCTCGAAATTTGTCAGAAATGTTGCTTCTATGATTTCTAGCTCAAGTTCGAATATGGGTCATCTGGGTTCAAAAACTAGGTCAGAGAGCCAAAAAATAGAAAAATCTTGTTAACACTCTAGAGATAACATTTTCAACCCAAATAATCTGGAAATTTGTCAGAAAGGTTGCCTTGAGGGTTTCTAGGTCAAATTTGAATATAGGTCATCTGGGGTCACAAACTCGGTCACAGAGCTCAAATACGGAAAAAAATTTTGTTAACACTCTAGAGGTAACATTTTAATTCCAAATAACCTGGAAAATTGTCAGAAAGCTTAATTCTGTGGTTTCTAGCTTAAGTTTGAATATGGGTCATCTGGAGTCAAAAACTAGGTCACAGAGCCCAAATATCGAAAAACTTTGTGAACACTCTAGAGGCTACTTTTTCAGTTTTTATCCTGGAAATTTGTCAGAGAAATTGTTTCGATAATTTCTAGCTCAAGTTCGAATATGGGACATCTAGGTAAAAAAAACTCGGTCATAGAGCCCAAATATGGAAAAAACCTTGTTAACACTCAAAAGGTAACATTTTCAGTACAAATAACCTTGTAATTTGTCGGAGATTGTTTCAATAATTTCTAGGTCAAATTCGAATATGGGTCATCTGGGGTCAATTAACCAGGTCCATAGCAACTTTGTTAAAAGCAGTCATACTCAGGTGAGCGATACAGGGCCATCATGGCCCTCTTACTTTTAACTGTATACCAATGATATTGCTTTATAAGTGCATATAAGCATTCCCTAGAAGTAATTTCACTTTTAAGGTACAAAAGATAATGAAAGATACCTTAATCTTAGAGGAAGTTTAATCGAAGTTATAGATTTCCACATTTTGCTTTCAAAACAGATAAATGTTTTCAGTCTTTTGACACCTTTATCAACCAAGTGAGTTTCATACTACAGCTTCTTGTTTGGGAACAGGGAGGTAACTCCAACAGCCTTATTTTGAAAGAGTTGTAACAAAGAAATATAACTGGATTTTGTTCACAAGTATTATGATTCTGGATAATTCCCCTTGTCATGAAATATCTGCTAGCTGTAACAAACAATTGCAATGAAAATAGTGCTGCTGATGATGATAATAATGATTATGAGGATGGTAGATAGCAAGGAAAACTGAATGAAAATCAAGCTTTTATCTTTTAATATTATCATGGCATATTCAATAAAACTTACCTTGGAGACATTTAAATTTACTCTGAAGCTTTTGATGCAAGTTAATTTGTATTAATAACAAGTGACAGTTTGCTGGGACACATTCCAGGCTAAAAATTCTTAAGTTGTTCATTTAAAATTTTTGAGAGACTGCCAAATTGGGAATATTTCAATTTCTGTGTTGTAAAAACATATTTCATACACAGCCTTGTCCAGTTGTCAGGTGACATGTATAAAATGTGGAGAATTTGAGATTCTTAAAACATCTGTTGATTTTTTTTTTAACAGTTGCGTCTAGTCTCTTCATTTTGATAATTGACTTCATTTGTAAGATGATTTTACCTGTTGTACCAAAGACTGAACCCTTAACTCTGTTGTTCACCACTTTGGTTAGGCATCTTGTATATTATCAGTGAAACACATGTACTGATTTAGGGTTGTTGGTTTGAGCTCCATTGGGAGGTATAAATATGGAGGAGAAATGGTATATTCTGAAAATACCTGTAAACAGTTTATTAAAAGTGCATGACTAAGTTTTTTTTTTGCTTTTAACTTATTGATTACCTAGTAATATAGTTCACTAATCTAGTTCACATAGGTAAGTCAAAAAGGAGGTGAAAGGTCAGAGATTAAGTATATTATTTTCTACTGGGCTGATATCAACCACATGATTTTACGGATTGAGGTGTCCGGGATATGTATGGAAATTTATTATGTATCTCAATATTAAGGTCACTCTTAAAACTATTTTCATATGTCATAATACTATCAATAACATTGCAGGTAAATTGTCTTTAGTGTAAAATACAGTGTTAAAAAGGGCCATGGAGGAAATTATAATCACAAATGACCCCACCTTGCATAGTTTAAGTTGGTGTTCTGCCACCATATATTTTGGAAGGTTTCGGCAATAAGTATATCGGTACTTCTGTAATTCATAGAACAATTCAAAATTAGACCCTTCATTCCATCAGAAAGCCTTGGCTTTGACATAATCTAGCTAAGGACAAAATTGATTATATTTATTTGGCCTGAGTTGTAAACAAGATTTTTAGAATCTCCTGCTATGTGCAGATGATGCAGGATGCGTGTTTGATGCAACCAAAAGATTGAAAGATGGAATGTCACATGGAAATAACACTGGTTTGGACCATTATGTCATAAATATGCTGACTCTTAGTATACAGCTTAATTGCTTTTTAGCTCACCTGAGCACAGATTGCTCAAGGTGAGCTTTTGTGATGTCCGTCGTATGTCCGTGCATGCGTCATCAACTTTTTCTTCAAACAACTTCTTCTCCTGAACTGCTGGGCCAATCTTGCTGAAACTTGGCAGGAATGTTACTTGCATGAAGCTTTACCAAAATTGTTCAAATGGTTCAGGTCCATTGCATTTCTAGGCCACAGGAGCTAAAAATAAATTTTCAAAGTTGGAACTTTAAAAATCTTCTTCTCCAGAACTACAAGGCCTGGAGCTTAGATATTTGGTATGGAGCATCATCAGATGGACCTTTACCAAGTTTGTTCAACTCATGACCCCTGGGTCAAAAATGGCCCTGCCCCAGGGGTCACTAGTTTTACATAAAATTATATAGGAAAAACTTTAAAAATCTTCTTGTCTGAAACCACAAGGCCTAGAGTTTAGATATTTGGTGTGCAGCATTGTCCCGTGGACCTCTACCAAGTTTTTTTCAAATCATGGCTCCTGGGTCAAAAATGGCCCAGCCCCGGGGGTCACATGTTTTACATAGAGTTATATAGGAAAAACTTTAAAAAAATCTTCTTGTCAGAAACTGCAAGGCCTAGAGTTTAGATATTTGGTGTGCAGCATTGTCCAGTAGACCTCTACCAAGTTTGTTCATATCATGGCTCCTGGGTCAAAAATGGCACCCCCAGGGGTCAAATGTTTTATATAGAGTTATATAGGAAAATCTTGTATAGATATAAATATGCAGTGACAGTCAATGTTTTTTTTTCTATAAACATTTGCCTTCTGGTAGAAAAGCTAAATTTTCAAATTTCATGAACAATTTCTGTAAGATACTTTTTGCAATTGTTGGCTACATTTTTATTTTTCTACTCTCTTTAAAACACAGCATATGCTATAACAATATCATGGTCTATACAGTATATACAGTTGAAGTAATTCTTTCAATAGGCAATGGACCAGATTCATTGGATCCTATTTTTAGCTCACCTGTCACATAGTGACAGAGTGAGCTTTTCTGATCACCTTTTGTCCGTCGTCCATCCGTCCGTTAACAATTGGTTTGTTAACACTCTAGTGGTCACATTTTTGCCTAAATTGTCATGAAACTTGATCAGGATGTTTGTCTCATTAATATCTCGGACGAGTTCGAACATGGGTTATCAGGGTTGGAAAACTAGGTCACAGAGCCCAAATATAGAAAAACCTTGTTAACACTCTAGAGGCTACTTTTTCAGTCCAAATATCTGGAAATTTGTCAGAAATGTTCTAATGATGATTTCTAGCTCAAGTTCAAATATGGGTCATCTGGGTTCAAAAACTAGGTCACGGAGCCCAAAAATAGAAAAATCTTGTTAACACTCTAGAGGTTACATTTCAGCCCAAATAATCTGGAAATTTGTCAGAAAGGTTGCTTTGATGATTTCTAGGTCAAGTTCGAATATGGGTCATCTTGGGTCAAAAACTAGGGTCACAGAGCCCAAATATTGAAAAACCTTGTTAACACTCTAGAGGCTACATTTTAAGTCCAAATGTCCTGGAAATTTGTCAGATAGGTTGTTTTGATGATTTGTAGCTCAAGTTTAGATATGGGTTATCTGGGGTCAAAAACTAGGTCACAGAGCCGAAATATCGAGAAAGCTTGTTAACACTCTAGATGCTACTTTTTCAGTCCAAATATCCTGGAAATTTGTCAAAGAAATTGTTTCAATAATTTCTAGGTCAAGTTTGAATATGGGTCATCTGGGGTCAATTAACCAGGTCCATAGCAACTTTGTTAAAAGCAGTCATACTCAGGTGAGCGATACAGGACCATCATGGCCCTCTTGTCAACTGTAATTTCAACCACTTTGCTGATAAGTGTTTTATTATTGATATTTGTGTTTATTTATTTTGTTACTAATGCATGTATTTCTTTAATATTGTTTCAGAATCACACACAGAAATTGGCAACTACAGATGATCTGCTTTTCCGGAGGAAGAAGAATGAAGTGACCATCCTGTGACTTCTACAATATGCAGAAGATGTTGCAGAAAACAGCTAGAGGAGGTTCTGTATTTTTTAGGATTAAAGAAATTGGCATCAATGATTTTAAAGTTGTAAACAGATTATATTTGTTTCCATACTTGTGAACTTCTTTCAGTCTTAGAAAAAAAGTGGCATAAATGATTTTAAAGTTTATAATTGAGTTATATTTGATTTTTCCATACCTGTGAATTTTTTTCAGCCTTCAGCAGTACATTTTGGTCAAAATATCAGTAGGTATATTTTTTTATCGTATATTTTTCTTTTTTTTGTAAAGTGCTCTAAAATAAGAAATGCATGGCACCATTTCACCCATGTCATCATATTTTTGGCTTAATGCATTTTATAATTATCATTGCATTTTAACAGTCATTTACATATCAATAAAGATACTGAAACAAAGATGGGACAGTAAAAACATTAATTTTAATAATTCTAAGTCTCTCCTCCTATCTTTCTAGCTTTCAATATCCTACAGTTAAAGATGTATATACATTATATCAGTCAAGAAAAAGGGAAGCAAGAAAAGGAAGATTTGATGATAGAAAAGAAAAAAGGAACAAAAAATAAATGAATGAATGAAAAACAAAAGTGAATCAGTCAGTCGGAAAGTGAGCAAATGAAAGGAAGGTAGCAAGGAAAAAAGAAATGAACAGTTGAACAAACAAATGAATGTGTGAATGAATTACAATGAAAAAAAAAACAATCATGTTGATAATAGATGCTGTTATAATAATCATTATAATATTATGTTAAGTTCTCTTATCTTACACTTGCATTTCTACTTCAGAATGAAGTTGTTGAAGACACAACATGCCAATGACCCCAAACAGTTGATGAATGACAGATAGCAAGGATAAAGCCAGCATACACCAGTTGTGAAGAAATCTTGAGCAGTAGGTCCACATTTTAAGGACTGTTCTAGCTACTCATTTTTTTCAGCAACTATTGTTGTACAATACAGTCTGATACATCTGTCTTAGACCCTGACTGAAGACTTATCATTGCCAACAAAATCTATATTTAAATGACATTGATGACTCAATTTTTCGTAAAAACTGCCTATTTTTGATTTGACATTAAGTTACAAGTTCTGCATTTTAAGAACTTTTAGGCTACAGATTTTTTTCTTTAAAATGTTATGTTTAGGTTATGAAATAAGTGTTTAGCTTCTGCATCTTCAGGATTTTTTTGGCCCTTCATTTTTCTTAAATAAAATTTCCTGAAAAAAACTGTATATAGATTCTGCATTTTAAAGATGTTTTTATTTTATTTCTGTCAGTTTCCTATGTACATTCAGAAATGATCATTTTTGTTATGCATTTAAAGGATATAAAGGCCACTGAATTTTGTCAAATTTCGTGTTTAGGCACTTAAATATTAGTATAGGTTGTGTATTTTAAGGAATTTTTAGGCCACACATTTTTTGTCAATTTCCATTTTTTTCTGATTTTTTTGTTTTTTGTTATTATTCGAATGTTCTGAACAATAGGAAAAAAATGTAAAGATATGCTTTGCATTTTTATGAGAAGAACTCCACCCAAATTAAAACAATTGTTTTAAGATTTCTATTATGGCTGGTCCATTCAAAAAGTACTGAAAACCAACTTGTGTGTATAAATATTAGGCTTCTTTCTTTTATAATATTTTAGTATAAGACTTAACCAGTTATTAGATTCATGGTTAAGTCTGTCATGGTCAGAGTTATGGGTCTTAGTTTTAGAACAATTTTCCATGTATTACTAAGACTTAAGGTTAGTGGACTAATTTTTTTCTTATCTGTTTTTTTCTGCTTTTGGGTTGAGTTGTCTCCTCAATGTGCAGGCAGGATTTTGCACTCTTTCAGATTCAAGACCTGTCTGAGTGCTGTCTTCATTGATTGAGACTACCAACTATCAACACCATCGAGTGATCCAGTGTCTATATGCCTGCTAGAAGGAGTCGTATTGGGATGGCCTGTCAGCTGCACTGTGCTGGTGGGATAGATGGAGTATGGTTTTACTTGATTACTACTCTCAGCCATATCAAGTGGTTGAAATTTATTTTTCTGGAATCAAATACTTGTTTGTAAACATTTCTTTTGGAAAAAAACTTGTTTACAATAAAGACGGTTGAAATCTGATTCTTTGAATAAGTCATGGACCTAATTCTTCTTTCTCTTTGCCATTGTTTCTTATTCTTACCATTAAAGTTATTATGTCTAATAAATATTTTATAAAAGTTACTTTTTCATGTTGAACCTAAATGCTGTTATAACGGTCATTAAATGTTATGTTCTCTTATCTTACACTTGCACCTTTTACTTCAGAATGAAGTTGTTGAAAACACAACATGTCAATAATTTCAAACAGGTGATGGTTAACAGGTAGCAAGGACAACCTGAAATTGGGAGTGCCAACAATACCAGTTGTGAGGAAGTATTGAATGATATAGTAAGTCAGGCTTTTTTGAGAGTTGTCATCTAATAATTCACATACTGGTATGAGAGTAACCCTGGTAACTCAACTGTAATGTTAATACATAAAAAAAAGGAACAATTGAACAAACGAATGTGAATGAATGAATTTCATACAATTACAATGAAAAAACTATCACGTTGATACATTAACAGATGCTGTTATAATAATCATTATATTATATGTTAAGTTCTCTTATCTTAAACTTGCATCTTTTACTTCAGAATGAAGTTGTTGAAGACACAACATGCCAATGACCCCCAAACAGTTGATGAATGACAGATAGCAAGGATAGTGCCAGCATACACTAGTTGTGAAGAAGTCTTGAGCAATATTTTAAGTTGGCATTTTGAGAGTTGTCATCTAATAATTCACATGAGAGTAACTGTGGTAACTCAACTTAATTGTAATGTTAATATGATCATACATGGAGGTTGTATAGGCCTGCCCCTTATTGTGAAGCCTAGTGAGTCACATGGGTCTGTCATTGAATGAATGGTTACTTTAACTTACTATGATGGTGGTTTGTTTGTGTACAGACAGACAAACAGTTTTAAATTAATAATGTAATTTAAAAAAACAGTTCTAATTTTAAGAAGTTAGAGAAAAGATAACATTAAAAAATGATAATCTATACGAAACTTAAAAAATATAACACAAAAAATAATTATGTAAAAAAAAAAATATAACAAAAAAAATAATTATGTAACATCTAAAATTATTCATAAACACATATAAATGCAATAAAACTAAACCAACTGCTTAAAATGAAATACATGTATATTAAAAAACATATTAAATAAATTATACTAAAATGATATTCACTAAAACAAAACAAATATAAAGAAAATAAAATCTAATGCACAAAAAAAAACATTTCAATGATTCCTTTAAATAAAATATATAACTATGTTATTAACACTGTAATAATAGCAAATACAGGTTTTCTGAATTGCAAATATTATCCACAATAAAACTTTATTAAGGTGCTGTTTGACTGTCTGTACAAATGGAAAAAATATCAAAATGTAGTTTTTTTTTTCTGAATAAATATATTGTTTTTAATAGAAATCTCCCGTTTGGTTTTCCTGATAACTAAACAGTCTGTTTTGGCTTTAGTTTGTTTTATTTGAATCATATTTAGGAATGAGGCCATTCATATTGATGTGGACTTGTGTGGACTTGCAGGTTTGTGTGGTGGAGATTTTCAGTTGAGAAACTGACTGACAACCTCCAATAACTACTTTAGTCACTGATATCTCGCTGATAACATAATTGAAATACTGTACATACTGATCAGGAGCATAATACAGTATGAGATGATTTATTCTTTGTAGAGTCACTTACGTAATGTTAAGGAAAATTAGTCATTTGTGAACATCAGAAAATAATTTTAGACTTAAACATCAAAACATTTTTAGTTCACTGGAGCCATAGGCTCATGGTGAGCTGTTAGGATCGATGAATGTCCATCGGACGGGCGTCCACACCTAGATTGTAAACACTCCAGTGGTCACATTTTTGCCACAATTGTCATGAAACTTAGTTGGGATGTTTGTCCCAGTGATTACTTGGACGAGTTCGAACATGAGTCATATCTAGGATGAAAAACTAGGCTACAAGGCCCAAAAAAAGAAAAACTTACCTTGTTAACAATCTAGAGGCTAGATTTTCAGTTCAAATATCCTAAAAATACGTCAAAAAGGTTGATTCAATAATTTCTAGCTCAAGTTCTAATATGGGTTATCTGGGGTCAAAAACTAGGTCACAGAGCCCAAATGTGGAGAAACCTTGTTAACACTATAGAGACTACATTCTAAGCCCAAATAACCTGGAAATTTGTCAGAAAGGTTATTACGATAATTTCTAGCTTAAGTTCATCTGGGTCATCTGGGGTCAAAAACAAGGTCACAGAACCAATAATAGAAAAACCTTAACACTCTAGAGGCTATTTTTTCAGCTCAAATATCCTAGAAATTTGTCAGAAAGGTTGTTTCAATGATTTATAGCACATGTTCGAATATGGGTCATCTGGGGTAAATAACTAGGGTCACAGAGCCCAAATATGACAGAAAAAATGTTAACATTCTAGAGGTTACATTTTCAGTCCAAATGGACTGGAAATTTGTCAGAAAGGTTGTTTTGATGATTTCTAGCTCAGTTTTGAATATCGGTCATCTGGGGTCAAAAACTAGGTCACAGAGCCCAAATACGGGAAAACCTTGTTAACGCTCTTGAGGTAACATTTTCAGTCCAAATAACCTGGAAATTTGTCAGAAAAGTTGTTTCTGTAATTTCTTGGTTAGTTTTGAATATGGGTCATCTGGGGTCAATTAATCAGGTCCATAACAATTTTGTTTAAAGCAGTCATACTCAGGTGAGTGATCTAGGGCCATCATGCCCCTCCTGGTTGCTTTGGTTTTTTATTGAAATGTTCTAAATAAGAAAAATATGCCTAGATATGTTTTGCATTGATTGAGACTACCAACTATTGACACCATTAATGGATCCAGTATGCCCACTAGAAGAATTGTATTTGGATTGTGTGTCTGCTGTCCTGTGTTGGGGGTGGCTGGTGAGTATGGTTGTTCTGGGTGTTTTGACAGATAAGGGTGCTTTTTTCTTTAATGGCTGTTTCACATTGGGTTTAAAAAAATCAATCTCCAAAGTTTTTATCAGTTTAAAGTGAGTCTAAGTCCTTTAAAAGTGGAGGGGTTTGTTAGTTAAAGTCTAAGTTTAAAAAAAAAGGATTTGGGATTTTGTAAATTTAGTATTATAAACTTGAACTGATTAATCAGACAGAAGGGAATGATCAGTGATTTGCTGACATAATTATTGGACATTTTTTATTGTATGCCTAATGTTGGACTTTCTTAAAATTTAAAGTTCAGAGACTCATGTAGAAGCAGTGTACTTGTACAGCTGCTGTTGTTGCCCTTTCGGAGAAATGGCGATACATAGGGATCCCTTTGTCCGTTGATCCTTCACGCACCAAAATCTGTATGTCAAGGTCACAAGTGACAGAGTTATGCCCCTTTTTGTACTTGGATTTTTTCATGAAAACTTAACATTGGCTACTACTGTGCCATTTCTTAATATTTCTTCATCAGACTTTCCAATTGTAATGCTTAAAATTTTATGGCTTAAGACAACACCATTTCTCAAGGGCAGATAACCCTCAAATTTATGTTTGCAATGTTATGCCCCTTTTTCAACTTAAAATGTCTTAGTTAACCTTTTTGTTAATGTCCATTACTCAAAAAGTGTCAAAGATATTCCATTCAAACTTGGAATACTTGATCTTCAGCAGAAAACATGGCCAGCAGGGAGGGGCTTATTTTCCTTTGTCTGTATGGAACGTTACTTAAAAAATATATGTAGGAGATATCTTAAGGCTGGTTAGTCTGTTGAAGAAATCTTGTGATGTAAACTAAGACTATCAGTTTGAAACTTGGTTTGTATTTTCACCACTAAGTATAGATATGCATGATGTGTTTGTTATGCACACCAATGCCATCTCTTTGGTTTAACAGTGCATTATAGCAAAATCTCGTAATGCAGTCTTCTTCCATTTCTTAAGTACTATTAATTTAACACTTGGTGTGCAAGAATGTAAGTATAGATGTGCTGACTTGGTTAATATTTCCCCTTTCCTAGAAAAAGGTGGTATTGCAGGGGTATTATCTACCATAGGTTAAGGTCAGAGAAAACTTAATAGAAATTTGTGAAGCCCCTGTTACCTTAGCATTTTATAGTGCTTAGAAAGATCTGTCTCTGCAAAAAAAGTGAAAAGTTTAAACAAAGTAAAGATTGAAATTTAATACTGTTGTCTCTGACCTAAAGCAAAAGAAAAATCGAGATATAGCATGTGCAAGTTGTTAGATTTATCTTCTGTTCACACATGGAAGCAAACTGTCTTTTAAAAGCTATTGTGGAATTCCTTTCAGGTTGATGAACTGGAATCATTGCTACTGAGGCAGTCTGAGCCAGAGTTGCTGTCGGCCAGCGAGGTTAGGTTGAAAACAAAGATCACTGACACATAAAAGTAATGATTTTTCAAACGTGTCTATGAATGGTAATTCATGTGATTTTTGTAAGATCAGTTTTCATATGATAACTTGTATTTGAAGCAGTACTTACATCAGTTAAGTATGAGGTATGTACAGTGTATTGTTACTCAAACTTGCAGAATATAATAGAAAAGCAGTCTCTGCTAAAACCTTTAATTTTAATGATACAGTTGTTTGAAATATGATTCATATTATATGAAAAGTCTCATTTACTGAATCAACTGAATCTCCAATGTAAAATAAATGTTCACTCATAATGATTATCTGGTTTTCTATCACATATGAATAGTTCTGTTATAAACTAGGTCAAAAGTTGAGTTTTAGGCAGCAGTCTGAAAAAATAGTGTATAATTATGTAGAGTCTGCATTGTAGACTGTGTCTATAGTCTAGTGGTGGAGATACTTACTGAATATTTCACTGATGGAAAGCCAAGAGTTCAAACCCCATTGCCACCTATAACCACTGGTGTGAGAAATTCTGTTAGAATGTTATGGAGAATTGGTCTCTAGTACTGGTCCATCACAAGAGTGATGGTTCCATAAGCTGCCTGATATGATTCTTGCTGATCTCTAATTACTTTATATTTTTTGAATTCAAGGAAAAATATTTTCTTCAGTCCAGATGTCAAACTTAAGATGAACTGCTTAACAAATGTTACTGAGAGCTTTGAAGGAGAAAAAAAAATATCACGGCACTATTGACATAAGTAGCTGACACCTTAGACTGAGACCAGGAACTGAACGAGCCAATGGAGATGTTGAACGTGGGATGTATCACGGCACTATTGACATAAGTAGCTGACACCTTAGACTGAGACCAGGAACTGAACGAGCCAATGGAGATGTTGAACGTGGGATGTATCACGGCACTATTGACATAAGTAGCTGACACCTTAGACTGAGACCAGGAACTGAACGAGCCAATGGAGATGTTGAACGTGGGATGTATCACGGCACTATTGACATAAGTAGCTGACACCTTAGACTGAGACCAGGAACTGAATGAGCCAATGGAGATGTTGAACTTGGGATTCAGTGAGATGCATAGAGCATGGACCAGTATACCTCATATATGCAAGGTTTGTAAAATGTTACACTTGGTAATACATCTTTAGTTTTGTACAATCTGAATAAAAAAAAGTCTTATAAAAACCTAGAAGTCCTCTACCAAGATTGTTAAATCTTTGGGTCGTAATTGGCCCTGCCCAAAGTGTGAATTGATTTTTTAAAGGCTTGTATACAGAAAAATTTTAAAATCTTGTCTGAAACCACATGTCTTATGACTTATATATTTTGCATGGAGCATCATCTGGAGACCTTCTGCCAAGATTGTTCAAATTATGCCCCTGAGTCATTTGACATAAATTTGACATTGGCTAATAAAGGGAAAACTTACAAAATCTTGTTGTTTGATAACATTTAACTTAGAGCTTAGGAAGTATGTCTTAAGGTCAAAATTGGCTCCACCCTAGGGTCCTATTTGTGTAAAATATTTAATCTTTGAAAATTTTCTTGTCAGAACTCTAAATCTTAGATATTTGGTATGTAGCATTGTTTATTGTATTTACATTGAGGTTTTGAAGGGAAAACTTTGTAAGTCTTCTTTCCTGAAACTGTATGTGCTAGAGTTTAGATATTTTTTATCTGGCATTGTCTAGTGGGTATGTACCAAGTTTGTTTAAAGTCTCTTAAGACAAAATTGGCCCTGCCTGGAGGTTCTTACTGTATAAAATATAAAAACTTCAATTCAGAAACTCTTATTTTGCTTCTAATGTTTGCTCAACCATAGATCTTAACTAAAGAGTCCACAAGGCCTTCTTGTTGTTAAAAATGCAGTTTGAAAAAAAAAATTTATATCAATGAACCTGTGCTAAAAATTTGTCCTTCCTGAAAAAAAATTGGGGGCAGCATATAGTGTCCACATTGTCCATCTGTAATTCCAGCACACTTTGGCTTGTCCAGGCTGTAACTTGGTTGGAGGGATTTAAAATTACTCGACACAAATGTTTTTTTCAGTGAGACAGTGTGCTGAGTGCATGAACGAAATTGTGTTCTAGCTGAATATTTGCTCCATCCTATGACCATCAAGAATGTTCTCATAGTATATTTTTGTCTAAATCCTTCAGGCATATGGGTTCTAGATTTGGCATGTGGTTTTGTGATGTATATCTGTGCAAAAAATACTAAATGTACCTCTGAGGTACTAGCCACACCCTAAAGGTCACTTGATTAATATAAAAATGTTAAAATATTTTCTTTCTTAAGCCACAAATGATAGAGCTTTCATATTTTGCATGGCATCATGTAATTATGACCCAGAATATTTGCCCTGCCATACACAAATACAGTATGTTATAATGTATAGTTTGTTGATAAATTTTAATTGTGCCCCCATTGGGGGTGGTGGGCACTTAAATTTGCTCTTGTCCATTTGTCTGAAAGATTGTGAGTTATGGCCCCTAATTTAGTCAAAATAGCTACCAAAAAGTTTGTCGTGTGCTCAGCCAACACTTTCAGACCTATGGATCTCTACCCTGAGTTGGGGTTTGAGATAAATGGGTCAAGGTCAACAAGGTTTTTATAGATTTTTCTTCTCCTGTAATAGAGCTTTTATTAAAGAAAAATGCTTTAGATAATTATTTTGTTTAAAGGCACCTTCCATGAACCTCCACCATTAACTTTGGTCAAGGTCAAGGTCACAAAGACTAAAACTATATTTTTCTACTTTCTATCAAAAGAAATGACCTTAATTTAATTCTAAGAATACCTATTTTGTTATTTTATAGATTCCATGGATCAGACTGCCATTTAGATGCTTAATTTACAGTAGAAGAACAACTCCAAACAAACAGAAGGAAAATTAATGGACAAATAAAAGAATGGTTTCCAGTAGTAGATAAAGAAATGGATTGATATTGTCTTCAACGAATGTTGTATAAAACATATATACAAAGTGAAAACTGCTTAAATCAGACAATAAAGCATATGCGGACATTAATAAAGACTTTCTTCCGTGTTGTCCTTAAAGTGATTTTAAACCCATTGTGAATAGTTTTATACAAAAAGTCTGGCAGACAACTTGGGAAGATCCTATGAATCAAACAAATAAATTTACCTGTCCTAGGAGAGTGGTTGTTATCTTCTAGAACATCATGTAGAGAAAAAATTGAGTGTGTTTCTTGTTTTACAGATCTTACAGTTAAACACATTTTTTGACTGTGTGGACTTTGCTCCAATACAAATTAAATATTTCAATGTATAAAACATGCAGGAGATGTTTAATTCTGTTTGAACAGACTTATTCTTTAATTTTTAAAAGATATCAACATTTTTAACAAGATATAATAGTTTTATTTTTTACATATAGAACTGTTAACTACATCATATTTTACATACTATCGACAAAATTTGAACTTTACATCCCTGCAATTTTTTTAATGACCATAGTTGTTGACGGGTCATAAAACTCCATTCATTTATTTATTCTTCCTGTGTTGTCTAGAAAACCATTAATATTTAACTCTTTCAGTATGACCGAGTATTCAGTATGCGAAGCACATCTAAGTTGAATGCATGTTTCATTTGTAAACTGATAATTGGTCCAAGGCCAAATATTCAGCTGTCGTGTTTATATGGATTCAAGTAAATGTTTAGTAAAAGGCAGTCATTGCAAATACAGTAGATTCTACATGGGTTAATGCATAACTGTTCTAACTCAGGTTTTTTTTTGGTGTGTTTTTTCTCAAAAACAAATTTTTCTTAAGTAGTTTGTTTTATATCATGTTTTTTTTCTCATTTATTCAATAATTCATACAATCATATAAAAACATATGTTCACATTTACTTTCACATTTATATCATCATATGTTATAGCAAAAACAAAATATAACATCTACTCTCACATTCATTTACCTCCCATTCATTCACACATTCTCAAAAGAAAAAAAAGTATACAAACACTCAATTCATTGATTGCATTTTGAGAGAAAAAAATACTGCTAAACAGCATCAAAGCAAGCTGATTTTAATTATGCATTTGTTGTCTTTTTTTTTGTTTTTTTGGTTTTACTTTTACTTCGTTATTATTTTCTTGTTTTGTTTATTAATCCCCTTCTGCAAAGTGGCGAGAGAATTATAGGAATGGTCTCTGTCTGTCTGTCTGTCTGTCCGTCCGTAACACTTTCGTGACTGCACCATAAATCTTAAACTGCAGAAAATTTTTTGAAATAACTTGGTTCAAGTGATCACCATTTTAAGACGATGTGCAGAGCGCAATTATTGGGTTGCTACCCGCAAGGTCAAGGTCACTCTTAAAGGTCAAGTGTTAAAAAGTCGACATTTCGTGTCCGCTCCATAACTTTTAAACTGCTGAACATTTTTTGAAATAACTTGGCACAAGTAATCACCATTATGAGACAATGTGCAGAGCACAATAATTGGGTTGCTACCCCCAAGGTCAGGGTCACACTTAAAAGGTCAAGTGTTAAAAGACTACATTTCTTGTCCACTCCATAACTTTTAAACCGCTGAAAATCTGTTAAAATAACTTGCTACAAGTGATCACCATTATGAGATGATGTGCAGAGCGCAATAATTGGGTTGCTACCCACAAGGTCTAGGTCACAGTTAAAAGTCAAATATCCACATTTCACATCTGCTCTATAACTTACTAACTTGGCGTACGGAAAGTTTAATTACTTTGCAAAAATGTTTACCACTATGACACAATGTGCAGAACCCAACATCCAGGTTGCTACCCCCAAGGTCAAGGTTAAATATTCTCCATAACTTTTTGATTTTGATATGGAAGATTTTAAATAACCTGGCACAAATAATTACTATCATGAGACTATGTGCTTATAATATGCATGGCACAACATCAAGGTCATGGTTAGTTAAAGGTCAAGAAGTACACATTCATGTCCGCTGTGGAAGGGGATTTAGCTGTCCTTCAGACTGCCTTGTAGGATTCGGTTTTATCATTTGACAGTGCAATTTCTTTTTCATTCTGTATTCTTATTAATAAAAATTTTTTAAAAATTTGAAAAGTTGTCTTACATTTTTGGTATTTCATTTTAAAGATGTAGTATTCCTTCAGAATGATGATAAATTTTGCAACATCACTGTGTTTGTTCTTTTTTTAAGTTCGCCAGAAAAAGACACTATTTCTTTATTATATGAAAAATCAATATTGTTTAATAGAAGAAATGTATGTAGCTTTGACCATAGGTGTTGTATAATAGTTCATTCCCAGAAAAGATGAAGAGTTTCTACATAACTGCCACAGAAATTGCATAAATTTGAACTACATATTTGAATTGCATTTTTAGCTCACCTGTCACGTAGTGACAGAGTGAGCTTTTATGATCACCTTTTGTCCGTCGTCTGGACGGTCCGACCGTCCGTCCGTCCACAGTTTGTTAACACTCTAGTGGTCACATTTTTGCCTCAATTGTCATGAAACTTGGTCAGGATGTTTGTCTCATTAATATCTCGGAAAAGTTCGAACATGGGTTATCAGGGTTGGAAAACTAGGTCACAGAGCCCAAATATAGAAAAACCTTGTTAACACTCTAGAGGCTACTTTTTCAGTCCAAATATCCTGGAAATGTGTCAGAAAGGTTCTGTCGATGATTTGTAGCTCAAGTTCAAATATGGCTCATTTGGGTTCAAAAACTAGGTCACGGAGCCCAAAAATAGAAAAATCTTGTTAACACTCAAGAGGTTACATTTTCAACCCAAATAACCTTGAAATTTGTCAGAAAGGTTGCTTTGACTATTTCTAGGTCAAGTTCAAATATAGGTCATCTGGGATAAAAAAAACTAGGTCACAGAGCCCAAATATTGCAAAACCTTGTTAACACTAGAGGTAACATTTTTAGACCAAATAATCTCGAAATTTGTCAGAAATGTTGCTTCTATGATTTCTAGCTCAAGTTCGAATATGGGTCATCTGGGTTCAAAAACTAGGTCAGAGAGCCAAAAAATAGAAAAATCTTGTTAACACTCTAGAGATAACATTTTCAACCCAAATAATCTGGAAATTTGTCAGAAAGGTTGCCTTGAGGGTTTCTAGGTCAAATTTGAATATAGGTCATCTGGGGTCACAAACTCGGTCACAGAGCTCAAATACGGAAAAAAATTTTGTTAACACTCTAGAGGTAACATTTTAATTCCAAATAACCTGGAAAATTGTCAGAAAGCTTAATTCTGTGGTTTCTAGCTTAAGTTTGAATATGGGTCATCTGGAGTCAAAAACTAGGTCACAGAGCCCAAATATCGAAAAACTTTGTGAACACTCTAGAGGCTACTTTTTCAGTTTTTATCCTGGAAATTTGTCAGAGAAATTGTTTCGATAATTTCTAGCTCAAGTTCGAATATGGGACATCTAGGTAAAAAAAACTCGGTCATAGAGCCCAAATATGGAAAAAACCTTGTTAACACTCAAAAGGTAACATTTTCAGTACAAATAACCTTGTAATTTGTCGGAGATTGTTTCAATAATTTCTAGGTCAAATTCGAATATGGGTCATCTGGGGTCAATTAACCAGGTCCATAGCAACTTTGTTAAAAGCAGTCATACTCAGGTGAGCGATACAGGGCCATCATGGCCCTCTTACTTTTAACTGTATACCAATGATATTGCTTTATAAGTGCATATAAGCATTCCCTAGAAGTAATTTCACTTTTAAGGTACAAAAGATAATGAAAGATACCTTAATCTTAGAGGAAGTTTAATCGAAGTTATAGATTTCCACATTTTGCTTTCAAAACAGATAAATGTTTTCAGTCTTTTGACACCTTTATCAACCAAGTGAGTTTCATACTACAGCTTCTTGTTTGGGAACAGGGAGGTAACTCCAACAGCCTTATTTTGAAAGAGTTGTAACAAAGAAATATAACTGGATTTTGTTCACAAGTATTATGATTCTGGATAATTCCCCTTGTCATGAAATATCTGCTAGCTGTAACAAACAATTGCAATGAAAATAGTGCTGCTGATGATGATAATAATGATTATGAGGATGGTAGATAGCAAGGAAAACTGAATGAAAATCAAGCTTTTATCTTTTAATATTATCATGGCATATTCAATAAAACTTACCTTGGAGACATTTAAATTTACTCTGAAGCTTTTGATGCAAGTTAATTTGTATTAATAACAAGTGACAGTTTGCTGGGACACATTCCAGGCTAAAAATTCTTAAGTTGTTCATTTAAAATTTTTGAGAGACTGCCAAATTGGGAATATTTCAATTTCTGTGTTGTAAAAACATATTTCATACACAGCCTTGTCCAGTTGTCAGGTGACATGTATAAAATGTGGAGAATTTGAGATTCTTAAAACATCTGTTGATTTTTTTTTTAACAGTTGCGTCTAGTCTCTTCATTTTGATAATTGACTTCATTTGTAAGATGATTTTACCTGTTGTACCAAAGACTGAACCCTTAACTCTGTTGTTCACCACTTTGGTTAGGCATCTTGTATATTATCAGTGAAACACATGTACTGATTTAGGGTTGTTGGTTTGAGCTCCATTGGGAGGTATAAATATGGAGGAGAAATGGTATATTCTGAAAATACCTGTAAACAGTTTATTAAAAGTGCATGACTAAGTTTTTTTTTGCTTTTAACTTATTGATTACCTAGTAATATAGTTCACTAATCTAGTTCACATAGGTAAGTCAAAAAGGAGGTGAAAGGTCAGAGATTAAGTATATTATTTTCTACTGGGCTGATATCAACCACATGATTTTACGGATTGAGGTGTCCGGGATATGTATGGAAATTTATTATGTATCTCAATATTAAGGTCACTCTTAAAACTATTTTCATATGTCATAATACTATCAATAACATTGCAGGTAAATTGTCTTTAGTGTAAAATACAGTGTTAAAAAGGGCCATGGAGGAAATTATAATCACAAATGACCCCACCTTGCATAGTTTAAGTTGGTGTTCTGCCACCATATATTTTGGAAGGTTTCGGCAATAAGTATATCGGTACTTCTGTAATTCATAGAACAATTCAAAATTAGACCCTTCATTCCATCAGAAAGCCTTGGCTTTGACATAATCTAGCTAAGGACAAAATTGATTATATTTATTTGGCCTGAGTTGTAAACAAGATTTTTAGAATCTCCTGCTATGTGCAGATGATGCAGGATGCGTGTTTGATGCAACCAAAAGATTGAAAGATGGAATGTCACATGGAAATAACACTGGTTTGGACCATTATGTCATAAATATGCTGACTCTTAGTATACAGCTTAATTGCTTTTTAGCTCACCTGAGCACAGATTGCTCAAGGTGAGCTTTTGTGATGTCCGTCGTATGTCCGTGCATGCGTCATCAACTTTTTCTTCAAACAACTTCTTCTCCTGAACTGCTGGGCCAATCTTGCTGAAACTTGGCAGGAATGTTACTTGCATGAAGCTTTACCAAAATTGTTCAAATGGTTCAGGTCCATTGCATTTCTAGGCCACAGGAGCTAAAAATAAATTTTCAAAGTTGGAACTTTAAAAATCTTCTTCTCCAGAACTACAAGGCCTGGAGCTTAGATATTTGGTATGGAGCATCATCAGATGGACCTTTACCAAGTTTGTTCAACTCATGACCCCTGGGTCAAAAATGGCCCTGCCCCAGGGGTCACTAGTTTTACATAAAATTATATAGGAAAAACTTTAAAAATCTTCTTGTCTGAAACCACAAGGCCTAGAGTTTAGATATTTGGTGTGCAGCATTGTCCCGTGGACCTCTACCAAGTTTTTTTCAAATCATGGCTCCTGGGTCAAAAATGGCCCAGCCCCGGGGGTCACATGTTTTACATAGAGTTATATAGGAAAAACTTTAAAAAAATCTTCTTGTCAGAAACTGCAAGGCCTAGAGTTTAGATATTTGGTGTGCAGCATTGTCCAGTAGACCTCTACCAAGTTTGTTCATATCATGGCTCCTGGGTCAAAAATGGCACCCCCAGGGGTCAAATGTTTTATATAGAGTTATATAGGAAAACCTTTAAAAAATCTTATTGTCAGAAACCGCAAGGTGTAGAATTTAGATATTTGGTGTGCAGCATTGTCTAGTGGACCTCTATCAAGTTTGTTCAAATTATGTCCCCTGGGTCAAAATTGAACACGCCCCAGGGTTCTATTGATTTACAAATAGTTATATAGAAAAAACATGAAAAATCATTTTTCTCCGAAACTAATAGGACTAGACCGTAGATATTTGGTGTGGAGTATTGTGTTGAGAACCTTAAACAGTATTGTCAAAATTGGCCCTGCCCCGAGGGCCCTTAATATGTAAAAAAGGCAATCTTTAAAAATCTTCTTACTGGAAACCTCAATGCCTACAGCTTTGATATTTGGTATGCAGCATTGTCTAGTGGATGTCTATCAAGTTTGTTCAAATTATGTCCCCTGGGTCAAAATTGGCCACGTCCCAGGGTTCTCTTGGTTTACATATATAGGAAAAACATGAAAAATCATTTTTCTCCGAAACTATTAGATATTTGGTGTGGAGTATTGTGTTGAGAACCTTTACCAGTATTGTTTATATGTTGGCCCCGGAGTCAAAATTGGCCCCGCCTCGGGGGCCCTTAATATGTAAAAAAGGCAATCTTTAAAAATCTTCTTACTGGAAACCTCAATGACTACAGCTTAGATATTTGGTATGCAGCATTGTCTAGTAGACCTCTACCTAGTTTGTTTGAAAAATGTCACTGGGGTCGCTATTGGCCGCGCCCGAGGGGACATAAGTTTTAAATAGCAGTATAGAAGAAAATCTTTAAAAATCTTCTTGTCTGAAACCACAAGGCCTAGAATTTTAAAATTTGGCATGAAGCAAGCTTTATCAAGCTTTTTGAAATTATTAGATTAGGTTAAAGGTCATGGAGGCTAAAAATAGATTTATCTACTGTACCTCATAGAGCCTTATTGTACCTTATAGACCAATATCTTTGATATTCAGTATAAAGGTTCCTTGCATGGACCTCTACCCATGGGTAGGGTTTGAGGTCACTGGGTCAAGGTCAAGGTCACCATAGCTTATAATAGATATTTCTACTTTCTGTCATAGAGCCTTTATTTATTGACTGATATTTTACATATTTGGTTTGTAGGCACTTACATATTTTCAATTAAAAAATGAAATACTGCTTAGCAGCAAAGCTACAGCCAAAGTACTCAGGTGAGCGATCCAGGGCCATCATGGCCCTCTTGTATTTGTTGTAATAATTCTGTGAAGGAACTTATACTGAAAGTTTTTTAATGTCACATCTGTAGTACATTGAAATGGTACTGTATATTATATTTCTTTCCAAATAATTTCTGTATCTATTTCTTTTGTCCATTTTTCTTAATTTGTGTTATTTTTTTCTTCTCATCGTTTTAATTTATTACTTGTTTTAGATTTCTTAACATTTTCTAGAAGTGTATCTTGTCTGTCTTTTCTGGTTTTCCATCCTGAAGAATATTTCTTTTATTATTTCTTTTATCTGATCATTCGACTGATTTTCTAAAACTGAAAAAGGGTATATGAATTTAGGTAACGCAAATGTTTTTACCACCATTACTTTACCCATTAGAGTAAGCTGCCTGTGTTGTCATTGTTTTAATCAGTTAAAAGAATCTTTTAATTTAGATTCTAAATTTATATTTGTATTTGAAAAAAGTAATTTGTAATTAATATCTATCAGATTCATGGAAGTTTTTAGCAACAAGTTAGAGCTTTGTTGCATGTGTTAAGTTTTGTGTTGTTCTTCAAATTTTTTAGAAGAATTCCGTGTTAAGAGGTAGTTCAAATGCGATGCCTAATCATTAAGATGCAGGCCCGGCTAGCTCAATCGGTAGAGCATCAAATGGTCAATCTTGACGATCCCAGTTCAATTCCCATCAGAGCCGGCAAAATTTCTCCGTGATAATTGATCTCAGACAATGCATCTGTAGGTCATTTGTCCCTCACCTTTGAAGCAAGGGGGGAAGTAGTCGATCACTTGCGGAGAAATTGGTTAGTAAACTGGTTTGATACCCAGGAACACTGGTTAAGTGGACTGACCACCGGGATATGATCTTAGCAGTTAAAACTGCTGTTAAACAAAATGAGGCTCTTGGATAATCTCGTGTATTTATGCAACATTGTTGCCCAAAAAAGTACAGTGTATGTGGGTTTGTTTTAGGAAAATATGTTTTTTGTGTTTGTGTCATAAAAAGATGTTGAAAATTTTGTAGTTTCCAATAGAGAATGTTAATTTTATTAATGAAATCTATTAATTTTGGAAATTTACGTAAATAGAAACATTAGTTTATAATGGGAAAATGTCCGAGTTAATGTAAGAGGACAGATAAACTTTTTGAACATCTCTTTTAATAATGTATCCGGCTTTAGATATACATGAAGTACCAGCGATTGTCTGGCGTTGTTGAACGGATACATGCATGTAGTGCAAATAAGGGAAGATTTCAACGTAATTTCTTATATTTGGTTGATTATCTGGAGTTTTATTGTTAAATTATGTTAGATCTATTGGTCTTCTTTGATAAAATTTTATGTTAAAGTATGTAGAAAATATTATTTAGATGCGAATCAATGTACCCTCGAAACCGTATGTGTAGTGATAATTCGTGTATTAATTGATTTCTTGTGATAATGTTGAACTGACCCGATATATTTCCAAGATATGGCGTTAAACTGTTAAACACGTGTCCATTAAATCAAAGCACTGAAAGTACTGCAAAACCTGTCGTGTAGTGCTGGGTTTATTTTTTCAAGTAATGGATACATGCATGTAATGCAATACCTTTATCCGAGAGAATTTATCTCTGTGCAATAGAGGTCCATTGGAGCTAGTCTCATTAAACTGAATATGATAAAAATCTCTTTTTTTCACCTGCCTTGCCATAAATTATAGTCCAACTTCACTGGAAATTTTTTTGTACATAGTTACTAAACGCTCTAATCAATACTGACCATCAATGATCTTGATCATTTTCCACACTTATTTATCAAATTAAGTATTGACAATTCAACTTAGTTTTCTAAAACCCTGTGGTACTTCAACTATAATGTTCTAGAATATTATACCAACCATGATTTATGCATACTCACCAATATTGCAGTCTAGTACATTTTCTTTCCAGTAATTTTAGGAAGATAAACTGACCCTGATATGAATGCAACTGTAAAGAGGGGGTAAAACTTTAGCTGACAATAAGTTTACCACAAACACAAGAAAGCAATACTTAACATTATTTTTTTTTTAAATAAAACTATCAAAAACAATTCACTAGAAATGTGTCCATGGGCCCCAGTCATGTATCATAAGCAGATGATAAAAATTCAAGAGGCAGGTCACCAGGAGTGTCAAAAGCAGTATAATTGTTACATTTATTTAATGAACAGTGTGCTACAAAACACAACCCTAAATGTGAAGACATTTTGGTCGTTATCAGAAATTTAAATATAAAGGTCAAAACTCTGACAAATTTGGAGATGTACTGCCCAATTTTGCAAGTAACCTGTATTTTCATAAGATAAATACACATGCAAAACATGAAAACAAATCTAAGAATTTTTCTTTAAATGAACAGACATTTCATTTTAGTAGAAAATAAATCAACAAGAGCACTGCTAGGCAGAGCATTATATGCCCAAAGGGTTTTTTTTAGCTCACCTGAGCAAATGCTCAGTGGTGTCTGAAGATATGAGCCATGTGTTTCATGTCCACTTCATATCTTTTTCACCCCTGGAATGAATTCCATGAAACTGATCAAATGTTCAGCCCATCAAGATGATATGCAGAAGCCATTTTCTAACCTGACCAGTTCAATCTCGAGGTTCAATAAATATCCTGTATACAAACTTTAACATCAACACAACTCACTGAGTTGTCAATGTCATTGTCATTGGCGTTGTCCAAAAACTTAAATGTAACTGATTATCCATAAACCATAAGACTTTGAGTTTTGATATTGGTGTAGTGGACCATTTCCATGCTTGTTCAAATCATGACCCATGATCAGTATTTGCCCACCCTGGTGCTTAATTATAGTTATATAGAAAAAACTTTGAAAATCCTCTTCTCTTTAACTGCTTGACACAGAGCTTTGTAATTTGATGTTAGGTATCCTCTCATATGTCACTGGAGTGTGAAAATTAGCCCCACCCCAGAGGTCACTTGTTTTTTTTTTTATAAATTTATATAGCAAACAACTACAAACCGTAAAACTTAATTATTTACTTAAATGAGATGGGGAGGTACTTCCCTTCCCCCGCTTACATGGGACATCGCTCACTGTTACCCCCTCCCCAACCCACACACACACCATCCCCACCACCCCTGCAAATATTTTTTTTTTGCCTTTTATGTGTAGGTATTTGCACCTCCGCCCGATCGTGTGTTTGATAATTGGTTTATGACGTCTACCTTGATGTCATTTTCTCATAAAAGGTCAAATTGACCAGATTGTTGTTTTTATCATGTCACGCCATGTGACTGTATAAAATATTTTATATTTCATGATCTGTTAGATTTTCATGTGAAAGAAATTAAAAAATACATAAGCATAAGCTGCACCAATGTTTATTTTTTCTGCAGAACAGAGAAAAACAATCACTGCAAACAATAAGATCTATGCATTCTTCACTTGAAAATTAAAGCAAGAAATTAAGTTCTTGAACAGTACCTCACATGTATCCGAAGGGATTAAGAGTCCCGATACAAATGTAATAAGCAGTAAACTACTGCTTACTGATTAGATCTACTTTATTGAAATTCTCTTTTAATTTCTCTCATCTCTACTATGTTATGACATGAAAGCAACTGAATAGAAGTTCGTTCTTTATTAGCTCACATGAGCAAAACGTGGTCGTTTGATCTATTGTGACCGCATGATGTCCGTCATCCGTCGCTGTGCGTTACTGCGTAAGTAAGTCAACTTTTTGATTCATACAAAACATATCCTCTAACACCACTTCTATTTGTCTGAATTTCCTTGCATTAGATATCAAGTCCAAATAATCTACACTTGAAAAATCTCCAAAAGTTTATTACAAATAAATGATTTTATATGAAAACAAGGATAACAAGGAAAATTCAAATGGACTCGAGTGTACGGTTTTTACTGTATTTTTAAGGAACCTTAAGCTACAGCACTCTATTTTGTTTGTAGATGCTAACAAAAAGAAAAAGAAATTTAATATATATCTTTAAATTGAAGACCTGTCTGTTCAGACAAATTATAACTAAGTTAATGCCCATTATTTGAAGAACAACAACAACATATTTGTTCAACCTTTTATTTCAATATATCTCTTGATGTTAAAGGTGATAATTATGATACTGAAACAGTGTTTGTTTTGTTAAATAACAAAATAACATGAATTTCATGGAATGACATGCTTGAACAGAATAACAGACATGCTTGAATAGAATAACAAAATATACTTGTAATATCAATTAAGATAATAAACTATGACCATGCTTTGATTACTTTGATATAATTTTTGATTTGATTTGATTTATTCAGGGAAATATACATAAACACATACTATATTCTCACACATATCATATGCATACGTAACACACAAAAATGCAACAAGAATAGAATTATAATGAAATATGTTTTATGCTACCCTAGGATTGCCCATTAAGCTAAAAGCTTATTTCCAATGGGGTCCAATTAGTGTAATAAAAACATACTAAATTGTACAATTCATAAATGAGCATCAAAATACAAAATAAATGAAATATTAAAAAAAGACAATTATCAATGTAAAGAGCTAACACTACATAATCACATATATTTGTAAATTTATATCTCATTTAAACATGAAACATGTAAATAATTATCACATACAGATCAATTTAGTAATATATGAACAAGTTATTCACTTTTTTGTCAGTCTTTTTTCAAATACATTTTGACGTTCGTTCAACATATTAAAGACCAAGTGAGGAACAGTCACAGTCGTGCTTACCTTTTTCAGCCTGGTTTTGGTCGAGGGCTCTACAACGGAAGTGTCGAGGGCTCTCATTTAAACAAATCACCAAAATGTGAAAGAGCCACCATTTAGTAGGGGTGTGGTAGACTTTATCGCTGTTTACTTAACTTTTAACCCTCCGTAATGGAGAGATGAACTTTTAACCACCAAACAGTCATGGAGAGATGTTTATGTACTTATGTCACCAGTCCTGCTCGTCTGGCCTAATTTTATTTTATCAATTTACTGACTTTATATATTAACAATCATAATCGAAGTGGATTCCCATGATGTAGTTATTTCCCTTATTGCAGGAACGCCATTTGTACAGTACAAGTTAGCTTACCAGTTGTAGGCACCCGATATGACTGAGGTTATCTTATTCAACAGGTCTTAGGTTAATGGGATTACCTTGTTGGGCAGTTAACATAGTACACTATATTACCACATAGTATTGGGGTTAGGTTGTTGAATAAGGTAGACTTTGAGAGAGAAGAGATAGCCAATCAAGTATCAGCATACGGGACATGCTCACCGTTAGTAGGGTTATTGAACCACAAATATTTTTGGGGCATAATGGAGGTATTGAAAATAGCCTTTTTAAGTGTCAGGTAATTTCCTCAGAACAACTCCAATCTTAATCCTTTATTGAAAAGCAATGTTTAATACTTTTTCAGCCCAAAAACATATACAGAGCTGTTGTAGGAGACTGCTTGACAGAATACAACTACCATAGGTCATCACTAAAGAGTTGGCTTAATATCACAGAATCAACAGTCTGCAGAGAATGTCCCATTTGTCAGAAGGTAACTGAAAATGTAGGGCAAGTGGTTTGTGCATTTTACACTAGATGCAAGGTATAATGATAACACTAATAAAAAGGCAAAGCCTGTCAGTCCTTCTAACCATTAAGAGCTTGCAGTTGATGTGTATCAGTGTTTTTACCTTTAAAAACTGTGCCATGTTGTGGCTTGAATTTCCATGTAAAGTGAATTACTTGTTTAAAGCATAAGCATAATTTCAGGTTGTTTTTTAATTTTCAGAAACCACCACTGATATCAATGGATGGAAATTTTGGCCTTGTACATAAACTCCCTTCAGGGGATGGGCATGGCCAAAAGTCAAGTAGACATGGCCACTTATTTTTTCATGAACACTCATATCTGAAGCAGTTCTTAGACTGTTGTGCTGCAGACCAAAAAACCAGGTCATCATGCACCTTTGAAGTTATTGATTTTGAACAGTTGTCATGTTAAAGAGGCTGTACTCCAGATTTGACATTAAAATATTTTTTACATAACTTAAATATCTCGATGCCGTGAGATTATAACAACATGATATTTTACTTCAAAACTGATTATAAAAGTCAAAATAGAAAAAAAAAAAATATATTCGCTTCAGCTTGATTTGAACTCTGGACCCTCATGTTAACAAAATTTTACCAACACTTTTACTGTCACCACTATCACTGCAAGTGAAATTACAATTATTTACTTTAAATCTTATACAATATAGTTATACCGTCACCTTACGGTATAGCACTGTGAAAGGAAAAAAAATCAATTTATTATGTGATTACCTGACTTATTTTTTGTCAGCTAGTTAGTTTTTAAGCATTAGTTATAAATATTACAAGAAATTTAAAATACAAGAAAACTTTTTTATGTCATCTGGAGCACAGCTCCTTTAAAAGCTGTCTTCATTTGATATTTTGTAATTTACAATCTACACTAGATGGTAGAGCAATAAATTTTATACATTTATTTATTTATTACATAAACTCTGGTGGAAACTACAGACTGAATGATAGACCTGTGAAGAAATTTCACTGACCAGTAAAATGCTCTGAACACAGAACTCTGGTTGCCACAACTGCCTGTTTCAATAGAATTACTGATGATATGTTATCCAAACATAGTGGACAGCAAATGTTTCAACTGGATTTGTTGGAAGTCACATGCGAGGATATCTAGGAAATGCTATACGTTATTGTAGAAAGTAAATGCGAAAAAAGATTTTCATCCCAGGCTGCTCCTGTTCCATTAGCATCTCATTACTTTCTTTTACTTATTCAAGAAAGTAATTGGTAAATAGATTTTCATCGCATGCTTATTGTTTAATTTTCAGGAGTGTTCCAATTTCCAAGCTGGCAATTTACTGAGGTCTAAAGTCAAAAACAAGAAACTGGATGTAACTGGGGTTGTTGGCAGTGTATGTAAACATGACATTCTGCTTGTTTTTGGATGTGTTTCATGGTGAAAGGTAAATTTAGCAGTCTTCATTTTTAGCTCCAATCCATTGCATAGTGGATTGTTCAGTATACCAGGTATGATTAATTTATTTGTTCATTTTTGAGAAATATCGCATTTTTGCCGGTGAAACTCATTGTACGGTTACCAGATCTGTATACAGGTTTTTTGATCCTAAGAAGGAATACCGGCTGATTCGGACCTTGGCTGATTCGGACCAAGGCAGATTCGGACCCTCCTTGGCTGATTCGGACCACTTTCTTGGCCAATTCGGATCACTTTCTTGGCTGATTCGAACCACGTTACTGAAAAATATCCCTCATCTTTAACATTTTTTAAGTGAGTAACTCCCTATTTTCGATACTTATCTGACTTGATTTGATTGTATATGATGCGGGTTACGCTGAAAATCTGAAAGATAGAGAATTGTCTTCGACTTTTTGTTCACTTTTATTTTAAACGGTGTATTCATCACAAATATGAAGATATCTTCTATGTAGTCTCACAATTCTAAAAACGTAGATGAGTTATAAAGAAGTTTTAAAGTAAAATGCAAATAGTCTAATGAATGAAATTTTAATCTGTATTTCGCCGTCATATATAATACTTTACGTTGTGAGTATAATACTATAAGTCGAGTTTATAATACTTTATGCCGCATTCATAATAATTTACACCTCCTTATGAAAAATATTTTAAATTCTGGACCTTGTTTACATTCTTAAATCAATTTGTAATCATAAAAAGTGTTTTAAAGTAAAAATGCTTATAATCTTATGAAATGAAACTTTAATCTCTATTTCACTATCTTATATGATACTTTACGCCAAGTTCATGATACTTTATGCTGCGTCTAAAATACTTTATGCTGAAAAGTATACTTCACGTTCTTTGGGCACACCCTACCTATACAACATCTCGACTTGCTTACAATTAGTTGGAGGAGGTCAGCCACATCCTTCTGTATCTCCTTTTTTGATCTAATGATATACTCAGCTCAGAACATATATTGCACAGTTGTTCAACTGTTTTTCTAAACTCTCCCTGACAGGGAGTCCCTGTCTATTAGTTAAGTCCAAACCCTGCTAAATCCTATATGTTAGTATGGAAGCTAGGCTTATACAGTACACCCCAGAAGGAACTCGTTTTCCTCGAGGTTGTCACTGACTTCCAATTATGTAAAACTTGACCAAATCCATCGCATCTCCAAGATACCCGACGCAGACATGATCACCAAATATTGGGGCTGATGTCTGCTAAATGGTTCCGCGAACTTGTTCTCGGGTAATTATTGATATCGAGGTTCACATAGTTCCAGATTACATGCATTTTGGGGAATTTATGCTTTAAAGATATTTCAATAAATGTATAAAACTCTCATTCTGATGCATTTGTTTACAAATGCTCCTATTTGTTAACACAACGAATGACAATTCAAAGGAATTGCTTCTCGAAACACCTTACCATATTTTCAGAAAATAAATTGACTGGTTTCCGATTGAGATGTATTAAAACTGCTTTCCTATTTATTTAAAGAAAACATAAACCCTGCTGCGACGTCTATATTGTCTAGGCGCTTGGCAAAAATTATTGATTAATTTTGCTATATAATTACATTATTACTAGTGTTTTCAAAATTTCAACACATATAGTACACAATAAACCTACACTGCAAATGTATTTGAAATTTGGTTTTAATTTTACCAAAAGTCTCATAATTGGCAGACGTAAAATGCACAGTTTCATTACGGTCATTTCATTAAATGTTCAGCTAGTCCAGGTGAGTTGTGACCCTAATTAATTTCGCACTGGTCGTCAAATATTGCCAAGATATTTCGCATTGTCAAGATATCGAGGACGTTCATCTTTTTCCTCGGTGTCGTGGCCGATATTTCTTTTTCCTTGTCCGTGCAAAAAAGGGGAAAATATGAGTTCCTCCTGATGCATACTGTAAAGCCTGGAATGAGTATATACAAGTGTATGTGAACATACAGTTATATTTTTTGACCCATCTTATGTCTGTCTGATAGAAAGTCTATCTTACAATATCGACATAGTACACTAGAGTATAAAATCTTGTTTTTTATCTGGGTACTTAAATAATTATCTGTCCACATGAAAAATTTGGATCCTGCAGTAAAGAACAAAAGAACAGAAGCTATATTTATGAAACCTGGCATATCGATAAAATATAGCAGTATTGGGATGATGTGTATTTGCATTGATTGTTCATTGTGGTCATTTCAGTTTGCTAGGGAAATGAAAGCATAAATGTACATTATTGATCGTGTAATATGGTAGGTTTATGATCTTAGAATACAACATTTTATTGTGGATTTTTAGTATGCTATTTTGTTCTTGTGTCCATTGGACATCCGTTCCAATATTGCTTGTAGACACTCTAGAGGGTATAATTTCAGTCGATTCTTAGTGAAATTTGATCAGAACATCAGCCTCGGTAAAATCTGGTACCATCTGGGTTACATGGGATCAAAAACTAGGTCACTGGGTCCAATAATGATAAAACTACTTTTCACTGTAGAAACCATATTTTTGGTTGGATCTTTACCAAACTTAGCCTGTATACTCATCTCAATAAAACATTGGAGGAAAACAAAATTTGGATCATGCTATTATCACTTTAGAGGTCACATTTTTAACTCATTGTAAATGATCTTGGTCAGAATATTTGTCATGCTGAATTCTTGGATAATTTTAAAAAACTGGGTTACATCAGAAATAAGGTCATTAATTTATTAATACTCGAGTGGTCACATTTTTTATTGGATCTGAATGAAAAATTAGTCAGAATGTTGCTTTGATGGATTCTTTGATTTATTCCAAACTGGGTCACATTGGGTCTGAAACTAGGTCACCAGGTCAGATCATAGGAAAACCTTGTTAATATTCTAGAGGTCACATTTTTCTTTTGATCTTCTAATGAAAATTAGTCAGAATGCTTGCCTTGATGAATTATTGAATTAATGGGTCATGTATGCTTAAAAACTAAGTCACCAGGTCAGATCATAAGAAAACATTGTTGATGTTCTAGATGTCACATTTTTTATCTGATCGTAATGGGTATTTAGTCAAAATGCTTGTCTTGATGAATTTGTTCTTTGGCTGTATGTTCCTTTGGACCTTGTACCACATGCTTCAGGTGAGCGACCCAGGGCCACTTGGTCACACCCGCTTGGCCAGAACTTAATATGAGATTTTTACAATCAAATAGTTTTTAGACAAAATTCTCTTCATTGATACAGATTTATTAATGCTCTCTTCTAAAACTTGCTTACATGGATTTTATATACCTGTTCCCGTGTCAGTATTCAATGTATGGTTAATTTTGAAAACAGGATATTGTTAAAACCTGCATTTCTATTATTATTGTCTAGGTGAGATTGGAAATATATACTTACTGATCACCTTTTAATCCAACTGAAATAAAGTTGCCATTTTATATTTAGAAAGCTCACTGGGCTTCATCTCAAAAACAAAGGAGCAGATGTGTGTTGCAGAGAGATATCTAGAGACAGAATATCCTACAAGCGGCCAGCTTTTCACAACTTATCTATCCTGTTTTCTGAAGACATTTGGTTATTACTTACAAATGCTGAGACAATAAGATCAACAAGAGGGAAAATAACAGTATTTCTTATGCAGACATAGCAAGAAAGGTAAGTTCTATGTAAGTCTTTGTGTTCTGTAAAATAAAGCTTTTCAAAAGTGTATTGCTTTTCAAGAGCCCATGGGCCATTCCAGTATGTATATTTTACTGGAATGGCCCATGGGTTTACGTATCCATGGGTTATAGTATGACTGTTCTATCTCTTAGATGTAAGAAAGTATAATGTTGTTTCAATTTAGTTATCTGAACATGTTGAATTCTTTCTTTGATCTTGAACTTCTATGATTTACTTCAGAACTTTAGTGAATATATTTGAAAAAAGTACTTTAGCAGTGTAAAGTAATTCTTTATAAATTTTCAGTTCAATAATTAAATTAATAATGAAATATTGTTGATATAAATATTTAAAATCTATGACTTTTATCTACTTTTTTTGATAATTTTGTAGTGTGTTTCAGTACAGAATGTGAAAATTAAGAAGATGCCAAAGTCAAAGGCCATTAAAAATCATGGAGGTAAACATATAACAGTTTCTTCAGTATATACTAAAAAATTAACTTACGCTTTGGTTGCTGTTGCAGTCATCTATTATTATACTAAATACTTAATGTTTTCTAATTCTTGAAAATAAGTCTTGTGTAAACAAAGACATAAAGGTGTTTTAATACAGCATTAGTATCTTATTGTTTACACTTCTAGCAGAAAATATATGTATAAGTGCTTCTGTTTCTTTTTGTTCAATAAGAAGTAAAGTCTTTCTTGTTAATTTCTTGTTTTTCTTTTTCAACAATCATATAAGACATTATAAAGGACTGTTGTATAAAAGATGAGTTATTTAAAAAATAAATTTAGAAGTTGTATAAAATATTTATGAACTTGTGCTTGTTTAAACTCTGCAGCTGATAGAACTGAAAAGTACACAGCTCAGAAACTGTTCAGATAGTAAATGAAAAAAAAAATATTTCTCATGCTGAAGACTCTTTCTTACTTGTAGGTGTTCCCTGAAAGTTCTCATCCATTGAACTTTGTTTTAAATGTATAACAAATTTTGCAGAAAAAGTTCCTGAAAGAACAAAAAAGACCCTACATGAGGAACAGACAGTGTTACACAGATTTGAATGTGCTCACAAGAGATGGGTAAAAATGAAGGTATTTTACAACTTATTTATTTTAACAAAGGCCATTGCTGTAAAACATTCTCATTTCAGGAAGGTGAAACAAAGAAATTTTATAGTGAGGTTGGCTTTTCATACAGGATGGGGTGTCTCCATGTGAGGGGTTGGACTGTTTTGAATTTGCTTTTCTGGGATGGGATATATGTTTAATGGAATCACTCTAGTTGAATTTCGAGTCAGATCAGGTTTCCTTCCTTTATTCAAGGAGTGATAATAAATTTAGCATTATATATATACAAAGCAATGCATAATAGAAGTATAACTGAAAACATACTTACAGTGATAATATTATAATCATACCAAGATTTTTATTGTGCTTTTTGTAAATATTTCATTTGTTAGTTGTGTAAATCACTGCACCATTTATATTTAAAGGATTGGGATGTGAATGATACAGTGCCCAGCCATGAATTGATGTTGTGATTTCTCGAATAAATCCTAAATTTGTGCACTCCCTTATTATGTCTCCCCCCAAAAATGGGGAAGACATATTGTTTTTCCCCTGGTTGTCCGTCCGTCCGTCCGTCCGTCCGTCTGTCTGTCCATCACAAAATCGTGTACGCTCTGTATCTTCCAAAGCCCTTGAAGGATTTTTATGAAACTTGGGTCAGATGTTCACTTCATCAAGACGACATGCAGAACCCACTTTGCGGGTGTGGTGTCTCAAGGTCAAGGTCACACTTGGAGGTTAAATGTCAAATGCCACAAAATCGTGTCCGCTCTGTATCTTCAAAAGCCTTTGAAGGATTTTTATGAAACTTGGGTCAAATGTTCACCTCATCAAGGTGACGTGCAGAACCCACTTTGAGGGTGTGGTGTCTCAAGGTCAAGGTCACACTTGGAGGTTAAATGTCAAATGCCACAAAAGTGTGTCCGCTCTGTATCTTCAAAAGCCCTTGAAGGATTTTTATGAAACTTGGGTCAGATGTTCACCTCATCGGGGGAGACATATTTTTTTTCCGCGGTTGTCTGTCTGTCCGTCACAAAATCGTGTCCGCTCTGTATCTACCAAAGCCCTTGAAGGATTTTTATGAAACTTGGGTCAGATGTTCACCTCATCGGGGGAGACATATTGTTTTTTCCCGGTTGTCTGTCTGTCCGTCCGTCTGTCCGTCACAAAATCGTGTCCGCTCTGTATCTACCAAAGCCCTTGAAGGATTTTTATGAAACTTGGGTCAGATGTTCACCTCATCAAGGCGACATGCAGAACCCACTTTGTGGGTGTGGTGTCTCAAGGTCAAGGTCACACTTGGAGGTTAAATGTCAAATGCCACAAAATCGTGTCCGCTCTGTATCTTCCAAAGCCCTTGAAGGATTTTTATGAAACTCGGTTCAGATGTTCACCTCATCAAGGTGACATGCAGAACCCACTTTGAGGGTGTGGTGTCTCAAGGTCAAGGTCACACTTGGAGGTTAAATGTCAAATTTTACAATAGTCTGATTCAATACTGCCTGCAGCAACCTCCTGGGGGGAGACATATGTTTTTGTTCAATCAAAAACCATTTCTAGTTTCTAACAGATTTTGCTCATGTATGCACGCAACAGACCTTTGGGAGAAATCATCCAAATGACATATGTTGTTGCTTTTTTTTTTACCTTTTCCCTTAAATGACAATCTTGACCTTGAGGTCAGTTTGTCCAAATAAAACCCTTCTTCTTTTGAATGATCTACAATTTATATTCATCTGGTCCTCAGCTAAAGGTCAAAGCACCACTTTGGGAGGAATTGTCATCTTCTAGTGACAGTTAATGTTACTGATAATTCATCTCAATGAAGCAAGTTTTGTACAGTATTTTTTTTCATTGTGAATATCTTTAAAAAACTGGAAATCGTCAGTTCAAAAATAAACAGGTGAATACTTTGTGTTACTTAGAAATCTGAATAGAAGGATATTACCTATACATGTTTCATTTTCTGCATTTCAAAAGGCACTAGAATAACAATGTGATTGTCAATATAGTTCTAAAGGGGCCAAAATACTAAAACTTAATAAAAATTATGTTTGATAATGTGTTGTCTGAAACTTTTAACTGGGAGTAACATTATTTCAGGAGTGATAGTGACAAACAGGACCTTGTTTTACTGAGGCTGACAGATGATGTGGCAGTAGAGTTGGCAGCTGGTAAATTATCCGAGTATTGTTAGATAGGAATTAATGCAATTCCTTGCATTTCTGTCATCCTTAATGATTCGTGTAAATCTGTGTGTTGTTGAGTAGCAAACAGTGTTTAATGAAAGAAGCAGTTTAAAAAAGGCGATCTGTGTTGTTTAGCCACAAATGCTGCTTTTTTTTAAGAATCTTTCAGAAATATTTCCTTTACTTCATTTTTCTATATGGATCCTAAAGTAAAAAGTCAACAGTTTTATAAACATAATGACACATCAGTAGATTAACTGGTTTTAGCAGTACATAATAATGCAACATTTTTTGTCACCATTTACTATTAATTTGTCAACTGAAATAAGTTACTAACTTAGGTTGAAAAAGTCAACAAAAATACACAGACTCACAAACTCTTGACAGACATTTTAGAATGATCATTTTGCGTAATCTTCATCATCATATTACCATGACAAGCCTAGGACAAACCATGCTAAAAACCAGACAAAATCATTA
This sequence comes from Cyclina sinensis, assembly GCA_012932295.1. NCBI lineage: Eukaryota > Metazoa > Mollusca > Bivalvia > Venerida > Veneridae > Cyclina > Cyclina sinensis. The sequence continues at coordinate 17,344,603 of JAAONU010000017.1, read as the reverse complement.
AGGAAGCATTTAATGAACATTAATATTGTCCACAGTCACATACTGTTGAATGTAAGCTTCATAACTTTATCTTTGAATTTAGTATATATCTCTGGTCCTTCACTTTTGAATGCATGATGGTTTTTCAATATTAGTTTTTACACTTGACCACCATAAGTACAATTCTATGAAAGCAGGTCTGGTTTGAAACATATTTTTGGTGGGGAAGGAATAAATATTTTTGTTGTTGTTGTTGTTGATTTCTTTAGTTTTTTTGGATGGGTTGGTACTTCCCAATCCTTGCAACACCCCACACACAATTGTAAAGTAATTAAATAATAGACTTTTTGTTTCCTTTTTTCTCTTATGGGAAGAAATACTTGTCTCTTTGCTTTTCTTTTTTTTGGATGGGTAGTTACTTGCAAGCTCGTTTCCAATGAATAAAACAGACAAGAGTTGGTACCGCTCTGCTGTGCTCTTGTTTTGTAATTAGGGTCATTTAGCTTTGTGTTTGCTGAAGGAATCCTCAGAATTATAGTTGGAGCAGTTTTCCCAATAACTATGGTCACATTGATACGTTTGGTATCTGGTGTTCATTTGAGGAAAATTTTGTAGCAGTCAACATTGTGTTTCTATCAGCTTAGGTGATACTGTAACATTTTACTCAGTTAAGGATTAGACATCTGTGTTGTTTACCTATATAATTAAATATTTTTTGTATTGTTTCAGTGGAAGACTAACAAGGCAAACAGATGGTAGAAGAAAAGAATTTGGAGGACATTCTTAGGTCACCTGAGCACATTGTGCTCATGGTGAGCTTTTGTGATCGTCTGGTGTCCATAGGCATACATCAGCTTTTTTTTTAAACAACATTTCCTAAACTTCATGGTCAAGGCTGATAAGCTTTGCAGGGATGTGCCTTTCACAAAGCTCTACCATAAAATACCATATTTGTTCAAAATTTATTTGATGCAGAACTTTGATTGCTTTGGCAACAGTAATGAAAAACTTTATAATTTGGCTTAAAACTACCCAGTCTAGAGCTATGAAATTTGATGTGTACCATTGTCTAGTTGACCTGTATGAAGGTTGTTTTAGTTATTTCCCTTTTATAAATTATTTTCAAGGCCCGAAAAGTAACATAATATGCATAAAAATATATAGGAGGATCTTCAATTTTTTTCTTGTTTGAATGCACAAGGCCCATAGTTCAGTAGTTTAACATAAGCATTGCTAAGTGTACTAAGACTGTTCCATCTTTGCCACTTTATTAAGTCAAGTATATAGCACTTGTCTATTAGATTCGAAATATTCCGGTGAGTGTTTAAGGGCTATAATGGCCCACTTGTTTACTGAAATGTTACCAAGTTTTCATTTTTACTGTAAAAATCTTTATTGAAATAATAAATATTTTGTTTTCAACGTGATTATGTTATTGTTTATCAATTTATGCCCAACAATTGTAACCATTTGAAATGTTTCATCATTGAAATATATTAACAGTCTGATTATAGTTGAGTTTCCAGCTTCATACCAGAATTGTTGGTGCTGTTTGTTCTCCACAGCTATGGACGAAGACATTGAGTAGTACAGTTATAACTTTACGGGGTTTAAATCGATTTATTTTTCTCTCTCTAATGGCAAGGATGTTGTTTTGCCATTGTCTGTCCGTATGGAGTCACAACTATGAAACACTCTGAAAATTTTAAATAGAGAAATATAACCCTGCAAGTATCACTCTCCTAGACCTTAAAACAACAGTTATGGCCCTCTGTTTGCTTAGATTTAACAAGTACTTAGCAGTATCTTGAAACAGTTTGTATTTATGTCTCACCAAACGTACAGGGGTGGGAGACATTGCTTTTGTACTTTCCATATGTCTGTAGGTCACAAAGTTTGTCTGCTTTTCTTCTCCATTACCACTGGTTGGATATCAAGTGAGTTTTAGTGGAGTTATGGACATTGATTCTTCAAAATTTGAATATATATTGGTATAATTCAATAACAGTTTGATCGATTTTGATGAAACTTCACTGGAATGTTCGTCAGCAAGTGTAGTTTTGCGTATTTTTGACGTGTTCCAGTCTGCTGATTTTTAGCGGAGTTATGGAACTTGATAATAATTGGAATACATATGAGCATATCTCCGTACCTGCTGATAGGATTTTGAGGAAACTTGACAGGTATGATAATAAACAAAAGTACTAATGTATATTTCCGGTCGGACGATTTTGAGCAAAGTTAGGGCCCTTGACTTGTCTAAATTTGAATACAGTTGGGCATTTCTCCGTAACTGTTGATTAGGTTTTAACAAAACTTCACAGAAATTATCATTAGCAGGTGCAGTTATGCATGATATTGGCTTATTCTGGTCGGACTACTTTTAATGCCCCTTTGTTATAACTAGTATTCTTCATGGTTAATGACATTTTGGTGAAGACATGTTTTTTCCCAAACGATCTCTTTTTTTTAGATAAATTTGTATCAGCCTAAACCACTTGTGTCCAACATAAGTTATGGTCCTTGGATTTACTGGAAAACAATATTTCACCGTATGAGCTATCACACATATTATTCTGCCGGCGAGGAATATTGTTTTGGCGTCGTCTGTCCGTCCGCGTTGTGTCCTCGCATCCGTCCGGAGCCATGACTACTAAACGTTTGAATATATTTAGTTACTACATGTATTTTGTAAGGTTGTAGGAATTTGTATGTCAGTTGCCATCATAATTTATTTGCTCCCAGCTTGTTAATTCCACAAATTTACTTGTTGTCCTTGTACTAGTTGTATTCTCGAAATTTCAGAATATCGAGCCAGTCATATTGTGTCAACTCATTGTATAGTTTGAATCATTAAAGATTTACATTGACTTGCACACAGTGTAATACGCTAGCAACATAATCCCATTTTTTCTAAAGAAAATGGAGAAATTTAAAAAAAAAAGTCATATAACATATAACATGTAGAACATAACATAGATAGTGTTAGCTTCTCTTAACAGAACTCTTTTGTATTATATCACTACTACTGTTACTCTATTACTGTTGTTCTATTGTAGACAGTTTTTAACATGCATTTTTGACCGTTTTATTTCGGCAAATACTTTCAAGTTAGGCTTTTATAAAAGCTTTACGTATAACCCGATTATTTTATTTTGATCAATGCAGCACATCAATTACTGCATTACCTCTCATCTTGGATGCTTGTCACAGTGCAAACACAAAGCTGTGATCGAGGAGTGAATGTTGATTTTGTCACTATCGTGTAGAAGTAACGATTTTGGCTTAATTAGTGTTCACTGCTCATTTTGGGAAGCATATCTGTCGTAGAGTACTTATATCGTGACCTTAAGGTCAGGTAAAAAAAACGATCTAAAATTTATAGCATAAATCACACCATGTTACTTTATACATATTTTAAAATATCAGAGGAGATTTGATACGTGTTATGTGTGTAACTGTACTTGGGGGATGTAATACATGTTTTTGAAATAAGTGAAACGTAAGTCCTTAATAGAAAAAAACACTCGCCATATAATTATTATGTTATTTGGGCATAGTAAATACGAAATTAAACTTTAACTCAATAAAATAGATCTGTTACTTAGGGTATCAGTCTTACCAGAGTAAGGACTAACCCTAACCCTATGTTTTGAACTGGAAGGGGATATTCTTTTGAATAAAACAACAACTAAAATGTTAGTTACCTGCATTGTTTGCCAGTTCTGTTTCTTGCTAAGTAAGCGGGAATTGGCCACATTATGCTGAACCATATTCATACAATGAAAGCGTTGAAGATAATAACTAAACACAAAATATAGTTTTTACACTAACTTTCTTGTCGATGTTTTCCATCTAAAACAGATTGTTCCAGAAATATGATTTTATAAGCTTAAACTTAATAGTTCAGCAATTTCTTGCGACTTATAGCAATCCCACTCGATGTATGCATTCTGGGTTCAGACCAGTACTCGCCCCGATGATGTAGAATTCGGAGACTCTTAACACGTTAATTGCTTTGTTTTGAATTAAGGACTTCCAGATCGGGCCTCCGGCCCTCTGTCTGAAGGAAAACATTGGGGTGTTCAAGATTACTTAAATGCCATTAAGATATTGTCATTAGAAGAACAATACTTAACCCGCTACATATGGATAGAAAAGAAGAAGTATCTACCAACAAGATAATAACACATGTTCACTTTGTCATGTTCTTATCAATTATTGAATTGGAATGAGAACATTGTATAGGTCTTTAACTGTTTCAATGATTGCTGGGCAGTACAGTTCCCTATGTTAGAGACATCTAAGCGGCACAAATATTGACCAAAGGGCTAATTCTACATATTTCTTATTGGTATTTTTGGTTTTATAGACTAACACCAAAATGTATTCTATCCACATTTCAAATGCGTATACAGGGAACGGTTCGAAGGAAATTAAGATTGTGTATTTACTAAGGAGTTTGGCTGCACTGAAAGTTACGTGGTTGGTAAAAGCATTCTCTAATCCGTTGATGTGACTCGTAGCAATACCAAACAAGTTAAGATTTTTGTTTACTTAGTGACAGAAATGTCAGCGTTCAAACTCAGCCTACTTTGCGCAAACTCACGCCAAACCTGCAATATATTTGTACCTGACTGGTAATCAAGGGGTCGCGAGTACGATCTCCCGCTCCTCCATTAACATAGCTATCTTCCGGTTAAACCGAGGTCCCTATGTATCAGCGCTACTGAGTGCCTACTCATGTAAGAAGATTATTTTTAAGGGGTGAGGTGGGGGAGTGGAATGGGGGTTTGTGTGCGTCTGGAGGTCAGGCAAAAAAATTGGGTGGTAGGGTGTAGTGGGGGTTACTCATGCATAATTTTTTTTGTGGGGAGGGGAAAGTACCTACCCATTCCAAGTAGGTAAATAGTTCAGTTCTAGGCTTTGTGCTATGCCATAAGTTGTTTCCTTTACATGTCTTAGCAAAATCAAGTTGCCCCTAGGGCGGGGCTGATTTTTATCCAAGGGACACGAGTGCCAACAATACTGGTATAGGTCTTGATGGCGATAAAGTATTCCAAGTTTGAAGGGAATATCTTTGACACTTTTTGAGAAATTCTAAGTCGAAAAAGGGGCATAACTTTGCAAAAATGAATTTGAGGGTTATCTGCCTTTAAGAAATGGTGTCACATTTTGATAGTGAACTAGTATTCCAAATTTGAAGTGAATATCTTTGATAGTCTGAGGAAATGGACCTTAACAAATAGGTTAACCAACAAAAAGTGGAGCTAAAAATCCTACCACAAACAACAAACAGTGTCCTTATTATAAACCATTAAGCCTTTTAACGTTCACTGCTGAAGGCCTAGAAATCATGTACAATACTGTTTCTCTAAAGACTATATATAATGGCATATCACAGCTTACTTCTTTCCTGTGTAAGGTTTAATGAACTTAACAACACTGACTTAAGTAAAGTTTTTATTTTCACATTGGACATTCAATGCAAACATGCAACTGAAATGCAAAAAGTGGTCTGAACTTAAAACTATTTTCTCAAATCTGAAATTTACAATAAAATATTAATACCGTTAAATACATAAGTTGATAACTACTTCAATTAAAGTCCCAGTTCTTATTTCCCCGCAAGGTATTTTACCAGCAGAAATGATCTTTATTTGTACCCAAATCATTCCTACCTTGCCTTTTTGTGTACTGTAAAGTGTCAGTGGTGTCAACAAGAGGGCCATAATCAGATGAAGTACAGCATACTATGACATACAAAATTAAGTTCACTAAAAAGCAAGTTTTTAAAGTGGAAATGTATTAATGTGCAAGCAAAACTGAACATGTCTGACAAATTTCACTGCAGAGGCTTAGAATAAAAGAAAAACGGGTTCAACTTAAGTTAAAGCCTGAAAGCAAGTGTACACAGTCATGGTCTAAATTATATATACACGCCTTAAACAATCAGAAAGAAGGTCAGTAGGTCAAAGCCGACAAAGGTCATATTTTAAACCTACATTCAAAATTATATAGTTCAAATTTAAATGTTGCAGCTATAAAAAACAAGAAAGTAGGCTGGTAGATCAAGGTAAAGGTCACACGACCGATGCATGCACAACAACATAACGTTACTATTACGACATGATTATTGTTATAACATGAATTAATGCAGACTAAAATCAGCATGAAATAAAACAAGCGGGTCATGGTGGCCCTTAATTGCTCACCTGCCTCCCAAAACAAATATTCTGACAAGTTTTCATGCCATGTGGACAAAAAAGAATCAGCTTATTGAGTGATAACAAAGTAAACATGTTTTAACTCGATGACCTAGTTTTTTACCCCAGATAACATGTATTCAATGTTGACCTAGACATCATCAAGACATTCTAACAAATTTTCATGACAGAAAGAAAACATAGCCTCTAGAATGTTATCAAGGTTTTTTTTATGTTTTGACTCCAGGACCTAGTTTTTGACCCCAGATGACCCACATTTGAAAATGACCTAGATACTGTCAAGACAAACTTTCTGACAAATTTTCTTTACATTTAGACAGAAAATGTAGCTTGTAGAGTTTTAACCACATTTGTTCTATGTTTGACCCTATAACCTAGTTTCTGACAAAAGATTACCCATATCTGACTTGACCTAGATATCATCAAGAAAAACATTCTGACAAGTTTTCATGTCATTTGAACAAAAATTGTGGCATTGTGGCCTCTAGTGTGTTAAAAAGGTTGTCCTTCAATCTGGCATTGTGACCTAGTTTTCAAACTGACATGAACCATATTCGAACTTTTCCAAAATTTTATAGAGACAATAATTCTGAAGAAGATTTATGATAATTACTAAATGATGTAAAAATTATAACCTTCTAAGTGTTAACAAACCAATTGTAGAAGACGGACACCAGACATTCAACAATCCTAAAAGCTCACCCTTAGCTGTGCTCAGGGGAGCAGTAAGGTATAAACCCTAAAAGTTTAACTTTTGTCCAGAGTCATTTACTCCATGCCAGCTAAAGAATTTGACACAGGAAGTTTAATGTTGCAATGACCTTCCTAAACCCTAACACTACATCAATGTGTTCCAGTCAAACGGCTGCCCTTTAGAAGTACAGTTTTATGATTTTTAAGTCTTTTTTAATTTGCTTTTTCCAGTTAATGTCTGTGTATTTTTTCCTATATATATGTACCTACTTTGAAATAAAAAAAATATATATATCTACAATTTTGCTTTCTTGACATAACAGAGAAATGTTCAATCTACATTTCTTTTGGACCATGTTACTCTCAAAACATGAACTTTATGTTCAATATTTTTCAGTTAAAATATACTAGTCTATTCTGTATCCATGCAGGTCAATCATGATATTTGGTGTGTGATTTTGAAAAGGCACAAAATGCTTTTTTTTTTAATAAAAGAAATTCATAACGGGAAAATCATGTTTTTCATTAAGCATAAAATTCAATGACATAATTATGTGTGTGTCTTCCATCTGAGTTTGAACTATCTTAATATATGTATTTTTCTTATTTTCATTTTTCAGAGCAACAAATTGGAAAACTAAGCTGTTTCAGATAATTTTTATAACAACACTAATTTTTCCACACAACATCTTTGTTCCTGTTTCTGTACATACTAAGTGGCACAAAAAAGTGTGTATATAATATCTTTTTAGTACAAAATTTATGCTGCTATCCTCAATACTGCACAATCAGAAGTTCAGAACTTAGTTTCCAACTACTGCAAAGTCTGTGTCCATTCTGTCCTTGAATATCAAATATAAATGCAAAGACTGGATCCACCTGTTGCTCAAAACAAAACTAAGTTCTGAAAAGTCTGTGTCCATTCTGTCCTTGAATATCAAATATAAATGCAAAGATTGGATCCACCTGTTGCTCAAAACAATTTTCAGGAATGCATCTCCAGTGCTTATGATACTATTGTCTGTTCCCGGTCTGTTTTTTTCTAGTCAACTCTGGCATAGTCATCTACTGATACTTAAGCATTTCTCCACTGAGCACCATAGCTGAAATAATAACTAGAAATTAGAAAGCTGACCACACTTACTTTTACACAGAAGGACCTATATTGAAAAAATTGTGTTAACTTTGAACAAGATATTATCCTTTAATAGCTCTATTTACTTAAATGTAATATAGTCATTAATATTCAAGGTTGTCCGTTTAAATCATACCCAGAGCTGTGACAAAGACAATGTCACATGCACTTAAGTTCACCCTGTCAGCACCAGTGTGAGTACCAGTAACAAGAGGGCCATGATGGCCACTGAATGCTCACCTGAGTACTTTCGCTCAGGGTCTGCTGTTAAGAAAACATTAAAAGCAAATTAACAGGTCTTGAATTGAAGATATTTATAGATCTTATACTAGTATTCTATACAAATAAAACCCTTGGACGGGGCCAATTTTGATCATAGGGACATAATTTGAATATGCTTGGTATGTATCCACTATACTATGCTGCACAGGCCAAAAGGTTTCAGACAGGAAGATTTTCAAATTTCTCCTTCAAAAATGAATCATGAAATAAATGACACCTAGGCATGGTAAATTTTGACCCCAGGGTAGTACTTTGAAGAATCTTCAGAGAGGGCAACTATACAATGCTACATATCAAATATCTTTAGACGGTCTAGAGCATACAGTTTCTGACAATGATTTTCAAATATCAAACATTGTACACAAATATGACCCTTTGAGGCAGGGCCAATTTTGACCCCAGGAGCATAATTTCAACAAATTTGGTAGATATCCAGTAGACAATGCAACGAACAATATAACTTAGCTCTACGGCATACAGTTTCAGACAAGTAGAATATCCATAATTTCATTTAATCCAGTGCTCTAGTTTATTACCTTATGACCTAGTATTTTACAATACCCCAGATGACCTATATTCAGATTTGACCTAGACATCTACAACACATACGTTGAAAAAAAACAACAACATGATACCTGACTTTTAAACGTGATTTCTTGAGTGTTAACAAGTTTTTTGGTAGATTTAACCAAAGAGACACATATTCAAATATGACCTAGAAATCTTCAACACAAACACTGTGACCGAAAATCATGATGACAGACTTTGCCCTTGATTTTGACCTTAGATGACCCTTGTTGGAACTCATCCTAGGAATCATAAAAACAAACACTGACAGAAAATCATGCTGACCTGACATAATCAAGTTACAAGCCATATCATAGCAGCAAACATACTGAAAAACTTCCATCAAGACTCGACTTAAAAATGTGGTATCTTTAGTGTTAACAAGGTTTTCCTTTGATTTGGCCTGGTGACCTTATCCCTGATCTTATATGATCCAGTTTCAAACTTAACAGAGATATCAAAGCTGACTTATCCAGCAATCACAAAATTCACAATAGCTCGCCCTCAGCCTATGCTCAGGATTATTTAATTTTTTTTTAAGTAACTATGACTTTGGTACAGCTTCATGTAAGGAACAATCCTGCAATGTTTCATTAACTTGGGTCCAGTGTTTAAGAGGAGATGTTGTTTAATAAAGGTGGTTGATGGTGAACAGAATGTGTTCACAATAGCTCTCACTGAGCAAATGCTCAGTCAAAAAAATAATTAACAAGAAAAGTTACCCAGTCATCTTCCTTGGACACAGTTGGTAGATGGGATTTTATGTTAAGCCTTCTAACCACCCATTTGTTTGATGCTAGTCACTTCAAGACGATAGCATTATCTGAAATAAAAACAACACCTGTAAGTACATAGAGTGAGTGAGAAAGAGAGAGATCTTTAACAAAAGATAAACCTGAGCAGCCAGTGCTCAGATGAGCTAAAACGGAATAGGAAAATTCAGACTACATATTTATTAATAGTTTAATATTCAATACCCTACTTCAACAAGAGGGCGTAATGGCTCTATAACACTCAAATGGGTACCACTGTTTTCACTGAAAAGCATAATAGTAAAATATAGTAATATGCATCTATCTGGTTTTGACAATGACCTACTTTAGAACTTGTCCAAGTTTCATGAAGAATACATGTATGAGTAGCACAGTTTATCTATGACCACAGCTTGTTACCTAGTTTTTCTGCCCATGACATAATTTTGAACTAAATCTAGAGTCCATCAACACAAATATTCAGGTCATGTTTCAATGAATCTTCCATTAAAAATGCAACTTCTAGACAGAAGGACAGACAGACGACAGAGAAGTGATCCCTATATGTCGCAGCTACTTTGTAGCAGGCGACACAAAAGGGGGAAATATAAAACATGTTTTACACATATACACTTGCTCACCAAGTTTCAAAATGACTGTCCTAGAGATATGAAAGAAGTCTGCATCACGTTTTGATTAAACCTCAGTGCAGACATTGGTGTGCATGATAAACACCTCAAACAAATTGACACTGTTTGGTGATCATGCACATCAAGTTACAAACAGATAGTCCTAGAAATGTGGATGTATGTGCAACAAAATTTTGCTATAATGGGCTGGAAAACCTCAGTGCAGACATTGGTGTGCATGAAATACTACTTACTCACAACTACACCTACTGTTGTGCATGATTAACACATTAAACAAATCAACAATTTTTGGTGATCATGCGCATCAAGTTACAGATAGTCCTTGAAATGTTGATGAAGGTTTGCTTCACAAGAGTTTGCTATGACAGACTTTGAAACCTCAGTACAGGTACTGGTGTGCATGAAAAACACCTCATACAAATGTACACTTATTGGTGTCAAGTCACAAAAAATTGATACTGCTAGAAATATGGATGTAGTTTGTGTCACTCAGGTTTTGCTTGCATGTGCTGTAAATTAACCAAGCACACACTGGTGCATATAAAAAATGCAACACGCACATCTACACTTACTGGTGAGCAAGCACACCAAGTTTCAAACTGACAATCCTAAGAATCTGGAAAAAGTTCTCTTCACAAGATTTCTGCAATGGCAAACCAACCACCCATAAGATGACTCTTAGATACCCACATAAAGTTTGGTGGGGGTTATAAAAAGTCACAAACACCCTATGCTCAGGTTAACATTCCAGAAAAGTCAGAACTGAGAGTAAATCAGGGTTAATGTCTTCAATAACAGCAAACTGAACATAGTCTGCCTACTGTTGATTTATCTATATCCTTACCTTATATTTTTTATTGTTTCTTGCAGCAGTGTGGACTCTTCACCTCAAGTCACTTCTAACCAATGTCCAAGCCTCTCCATTATCCCACAGAAGAACTACCCTATGACCAACACCATGCTGAAATTAAATTTATCTTCATTTTATACTTTACGTTCTAGCAAGCTACATGCAAATGATGCACTACCGGGTTCTTACAATGCACAAAGGCTGCTCACAGTGCTCCCCCGTTAGCACTTTGAAGCTAAGAAGTTCAACATGAAAAGAGTTGTCTGTACTGAATAAATGTAATCACTATGACGTACACTGAACATTATGTAATCAATATGTACATACTGAATATACACAGACAGAGGTTTACAGGCTTGCTTACTTGAATTTATTTAGCACAATCTTGGGAAATACTGAGGTAACTTTAAGGCAGTATTTCCATTCATTCATTTTGAACATCTAAAGACTAATCTTCATAGCTATGAATACTTGATACAAATTACACAGCAAATGAACAGAACAGTAAAACCTACATGAATTAATTCTTTAATCCTCATCTTCACAAACTTGTAAGATTCCCAATGAAGGTTTCCTGTGATATAATCCCCATCAGGAGGGTAGAACACACTTCACATGCCCCGATCCACTGAAAAATCAGTTTTATTTTTAATTGTCAAAATAAATTCAAAGACTGTAAAAGGATGCATTTTTATGAAATATAATTTCTCTAAACACTCTATTAATTATAGGAGATCCATTTGTGGAATGGCAGGGTTGTTCCTTGCATAGGCGGATCCATCTGTCTTTCCAAATCCAATGAGATGTTAAACCCGAGGTTTCGTGTATCAGTGCTATACACCGAGGAACGAAAAAAACAGGAATGTCTTTGGAATGGGATGCTTTCTGTATCTTGCACTATCCCACAACATAAAATAACTGATCTCTGCAAGGTGGTTGGTCATATAGGCAACGGGCAGCAACAATAAATAAACTCAGATAGAGCTCTTTATGGGTATAGATAATTCATGATCATAACAATCAACTTGCTACTGGCCCCATACATCAGTATTATTGCAAAACTGCTAGGCTAGTAGATCCTCTTCTTACATACATGTACACACAATGTACATTCATTTTTTTAACCTTGTTATTAAGAAATTCCTTTAAAACTGTTATATCTTTAAAACCATTCACATAAATTCAAATAAAATGTGATTCCTCCATCAATAAGATCTTACTTAAATCTTAAATTCAGTTACCATAAAGTAAAACTATTTAAAGAAATAGATCAATCATCAGCAGCTTGTGTTTTCATCAGTGTTCATTTCTTTTCAATATTTATCTTTACTGCTGAAAAAACCTTTCAGTCAAGGTTAGGTTTACGGTTTTAGTTTCCATTTCTATAATTATTCACAATATATAAATCCAGCCTGCTTGAATGTTGAAATTTAATTAAATGTTACTGAAAACATACGATTTCTAACTAACCGTTTGACGTTCGAAGTCAAATATACATAAGATATTGAAAGTGTAAGGAAACGCAGCTCTGTCGACAAGCTTCAGTTCCCGTAGCATGCAAATAAAAATATACGGATAGATATTATAAATATTTGACTGTTAAACGAATAAATGTACTACTTACCACAAAATAATTTCGTTTTAAAATATATAGTACTCACTCTATACCATAAAGCTAAAAATTCAAAACGACTGCGACTGCTACACTTTTCTTCGTAAATCTCCGTACGGATTTCCGTTACGCATGCGCATTAGAGTTTCTATATTCCAAATATGGTAATGCCCGTCAGGGACCACCAGCCTAGTGATTAAGTTAAGCTGCTTCACCCTTTGCAGAAATCTTAGACATAAAACCTCCCTATAAATCATGTATACAATATGGTAGGAGTCGGAGCATATTACAAAATGTAATTTAAGTTTTGTAGCCCTACCACACTGGCATTTTTAGCTCACCTGTGCACGTAGTGCACAAGGTGGGTTGACAGACGTTTCACCCCCAAGACTTTTCCTCCCAAGACGTTTCCTCCCAAGACATTTCACCCCCATTTTGGGGGTGAAATGTCTATACTTATTAAGTCTTTTCACTCCCAATACATATTCATTATCATGTTTCAAATTGATATATTCTTGATATTATTACATGAAACATACTTGATAAATATCCACAATCAAGTAAAAGATTTTTTTATCATAATTTGATAACTCTGAAAAATTAGTGAAATATATTGTGTATTAAATATGAAAAGGATCATCAATTGCTTTATAAACATGTTTTTTATATAAAAATATATTTAAAAAATATGTTATATAATACGTTTTATTTTTTGAAATAAATATAAATCATTCAACAAATGATTAATATTAAATTTAGTAAATTTTGAACTGATTTAAAAAAAAGTTTAGGTTTAAAAAGCATTATCTTAATATTAAAGAAATAATGATATAATACAAGGATAAATTCGTAAATGACTATCTGAGCTTATTTATCGTCAGTACTGGTTGCTCATATGACCGACGCCCCCAGAAGAGATTATTTATTTTATGCTGTGGGAGATAGTGCAAGATACAGAAAGCATCCCATTCCAGAGACATCCCTGTTACTTTTGCATGCTCAGTGTACAGCACTGATACACGGGACCTCGGTTTAACTTCTCATCCGAAAGACAATTAGTAATGTTAGTAGAGGAGCGGGGGATCGATCTCGGGACCCCTGGGTTACCAGTCCAGCGCATTACCACTGTAAATGAAATTAATAATATATGGTGTCTTTTGAAAATTTTGTTGATTAAAACATCAAAGGTGGTGCTTCCGTATTAAAAGGTGAGAACATAACCAATAAAACAATTTGTCATCAATACAATCCTGTTTTTTTCCCAGTTATTATGAATTATTTTAACCCCTTTGATGATGGTCGCTTTGAATTTTTGTTTTTGATTTACACCTCACAGAGCGTGCTGCCTCAATATTAAAAGTTGAGCACATAAACAATGGAAAAAAATGTAATTAATTTAATCATGTTTATTTATGGATGGATTATGAACGGATTATGAATTATACTGATCCTGCTGATGTTTTTTTTTTCAAGAATTGAGATTGAAGAAATTTTGAAACAACTGCCTGATAGAGTTTTAATTATACCCCTGTTTAATCAGCACCTCATCCTGAAATGTGTGAAGAATTTGTATATTGCCATCATGGGCAATATACAATAACAAATCCTAACAATACATGCTTCTTAAAGGTGTGAACTGTAAAAAGGTGTTGATTATGTGATAAAACCAGTCATTCAAAAGCCATTATCTGATTTATCTCTTAATATTATGAAAATAATCTCTGATCTCAATTAACTTTAAAAATAAACAAGAAAATATAAATAAAATTCACCATCTGAGTACTTTTTATATTTTGGGGGTGAAATGTCTTGTACAATAAAAAACTGGGAGGGAAAAGTCTAGGGAGGAAAAGTCTTTGGGGTGAAATGTCTTGGTGAGGAAAAGTCTTGGGGGTGAAACGTCTGGAAACCCACAAGGTGAGGTATTGTGATCAGTCAATGTCCGTCGTCGGTGCGTGCGTGCGTGCGTTAACTTTTGTTTTAAAGAACATCTCCTCCTAAACCACTGGGCCAATTTCAACAAAACTTCACAGAAATGTTCCTTGCATGAAGCTCTACCAAAATTGTTCAAAGAATTTGATTCCATGCAGAACTCTGGTTGCCATGGCAACCAAAAGGAAAATCTTTAAAAATCTTCTTGTCTAAAACCATAAGGCCTAGAGCTTTGATATTTGGTATGTAGCATCACCTAGTGGTCCTCTACCAAGATTGTTCAAATTATGGCCCTTGGGTCAAAAACGGCCCCGCCCCAGGGGTTGCCCATTTTACATAGAGTTATATAGGGAAAATCTTAAAAAATCTTCTTGTCAGAATCTGTCTGGCCTAGAGATTTGATATTTTGCATGTATCATTGGGTAGAGGTCCTCTACAAAGATTGTTCAAATTATGCTCCTGGGTTAAAAATTCGCCCCGCCCCAGGGGTTTGTTGTTTTGTATATATGTTTATAGTAAAATCTTAAAAAATCTTTTTCTCTAGAAAAATAAGGCTTAGAGCTTAACTTGTACCAAGGTTGATCAAATCATGACCCCTGGGGTCAAATTGGCCTCACCCCGGGGCTTATCAGTTTTACACAGAAATATATAGTAGAATCTTCAAAATTCTTCTTCTCTAGAACCATAAGGCATAGAGCTTAGATTTTTTGCATGTAACATTACTTTGTGGACCTCTACCAAAGTTGGTCAAATTATGGCCCTGGGGTCAAAATTGGCCCCACCCCAGAGGTCAGGGGTTTTCCTTATATGTACATAGCAAAAACTTCAAAAATCTTCTTGTCTAAAACCGCAAAAGTTAGGGCTAAGATATTTTGCATGATACATTGTCTAGTTGACCCCTACTGAGATTGTTCAAATTATGGCCCTGGGGTAAAAAATTGCCCCACCCCGGGGGTCATTTGATCTTACATAGACTAAATAGGATCTTTTTGGTTCTTTTTAAGCTACAACTATGAAACTTGAGATATTCAGAAAACTTTTGATGCAGATTTTATTTTTGACCTTGAGCTTGACCTAATGACCTACTTTTCTGTTTTTCAAGCTACAGCTTTAAAACTTGAGATATTAAGATAACTTTGGATGCAGATTTTATCTTTGACCTTGGTTGACCTTGATTTTGCCCTACTGACCTGCTTTACTGGTTTTGCATTTAGGTATTTTATCTTTGACCTTGGCTGACCTTGACCTTGAGCTGCTGACTTACTTTACTGTTTTTAAATGAAAATTGGAAATTCTTCACTAGAAGGCATAGAGCTTGCTATATTAAATCTAGATTGTGCAGGGCTGCATTTGTAGTCAAATGAGAGATATAGTCCGTCGTTAGTATGTCCATGCGTGCGTGCTTTCTCCTCCTAAACCACTGGGCCAATTTCAACAAAACTTATCAGAAATATTGCTTGCATGAAGCTCTACCAAATGTTTTCACAGAATTCCATTCCATGAAGAACTCTGGTTGCCATGACAACCGAAAGGAAAATTCTTTAAAATCTTTTCTAAAACCGTAAGGCCTAGAGCTTAGATATTTGATATGTAGGATCCTTTAGTAGACGTTGACCAAGTTTGTTCAGATGATTGCCCCAGGGTCAATATTGGCTAGGACCCGGGGGTCACTTGATTTTACATAGATTTATATAGGAAAAAAATTTTAAAATCTTCTCAGAAGAGGTTAGATATTTGGTGTGTAGCCTTCTCTAGTAGACCTCTTCCAAGTTTGTTTAAATTTAAGCTCCATGGTCGAAATTGGCACAGTCACATGGTAGTTTTGTGACAGATTTAAGGCCAAACAAAAATTATTTGTTTATCAGTCCTTTGCATCTAGCGATTGACTTGTGTGTGTGTTATTTGATTGCATAGATATTGCTAAATATATCCAATGGGATATATCGATTCATTGTATGTACATTTCCAAAAACATATGTAAAACATATGGATTCTTATAGGGTAACATGAAATTTTTACCAGTCGGTTACAATGTAAGCAAAATCCAGAAGAGAGCGAAGAATAGATTTCCTTGTTCTCTTATCAGATCTGTAAAACTGTTTTGCACAAGCTGTGACAATGTTTTTACATTATTTTTTCCTTACATGTCCAAATATAGAATCATTTGTAACCTTTTGCAGGAGGTCCATTCTAAGTTTGATTGGATTCAGCATCTTTGATTATGATCACATTCATTTCAAAATAGTTTACGATGCCACAACATGCTATCGGGTATTTTAGTGTTTTGGAAGATAACAGTTTTCCATTTAACTTTAAAGCAAAGATCATTAACATTGGCTAATGTTGCAGAAATGGTGGATGATAAACACAACCACATTTGCAGACTATCATTTCTTTTGGCTTTATTAAAGCCTAGTTTAATTTCTCTCTCTCTCTCTCTCTCTCTCTCTCTCTCTCTCTCTCTCTCTCTCTCTCTCTCTCTAACTCTCTCTCTCTCTAGACTGTAACTTTTTTTTAGCTCACCTGAGCATGCTCATGTGAGCTTTTAGGATCCTTGATTGTCCGGTGTCCGTCCTTCCGTCTGTCCGTCCGTCATCCACAATTCATTCAAACAACATCTCCTCTGAAACCACTGGGCAAAATTTAATGAAACTTGCCTAAAATGTTCCTTGCATGAAGCTCTACCAAGTTTGTTCAAATGGTTCCGGTTCATTGCATTTCTGGGTCACAGGAGCTAAAAACAGATTTTAAAAGTTGGATCTTTAAAAATCTTCTTGTTAGAAACCACAAGGCCTGAGGCTTTGATATTTGGTATAAAGTATCATCTAGTGGACCTCTACCAAGTTTGTTCAAATTATGATCCTGGGGTAACTTGTTTTACATAGAGTTATATAGGAAAAACTTTAAAAATCTTCTTGTCAGAAACCGTAAGGCATAGAGCTAAGATATTTGGTGTGCAGCATTGTCTAGTGGACCTCTACCAAGTTTGTTCAAATCATGGCCTCTGGGTCAAAAATGGCCCCGCCCCAGGGGTAACTTGTTTTACATAGAGTTATATAGGAAAAACTTCGAAAATCTTGTTGTCAGAAACCATAAGGCCCTGAGCCTTAAGATTTGGTATGTAGCATTGTCTAGTGGACCTCTACCAAGTTTGTTCAAATTATACCCCTGGGGTCAAATTTGGCCCCACCCCGGGGTCATTGGTTTTACATAGGCTTATATAGTTTAAACTTTGAAAATCTTTTTGTAGAAGGAGAAGTAACATTTTCAGTCCAAATAATCTGGAAATTTGTGAGACAGGTTGTTTCTATGATTTCTAGCTCAAGTTGGAATATGGGTCATCTGGGTTCAAAATCTAGGTCACAGAGCCCAAAAATAGAAACCTTGTTAACCCTCTAGAGGCTATATTTTCTGTCAAAATATCCCAGAAGTTTGTCAGAAAGGTTGTTTTGATGATTTTTAGCTGAAGTTCAAAATTGGGTCATCTGGGGTCAAAAACTAGGTCACAGAGCCCAAATATGGAAAAACCTTGTTAACACTCTAGAGGTAAGATTTTCAGTTCAAATAACCTGGAATCTGTCAGAAAGGTTGTTTCAATGATTTCTAGATTAAATTTGAATATAGGTCATCTGAAATCAAAAACTAGGTCACAGAGCCCAAAAATAGAAAAAAAACTTGTTAACACTCTAGAAGCTACTTTTCAGTCCAAATATTCTCGAAATTTGTCAGAAAGGATGTTTTAGTGATTTCTAGCTCAGATTCGAATAAAGGTCATCTGGGGTCAAAAACTAGGTCACAGACCCCAAATATGGCAACACCTTTTTAACACGCATTGAGGTAACATTTTCAGTTCAAACAACCTTGAAATTTGTCAGAAAGATTGTTTCAATAATTTCTAGGTCAAGTTCGAATATGGGTCATCTGGGGTCAATTAACCAGGTCCATAGCAACTTTGTTAAAAGCAGTCATATTCAGGTGAGCGATATAGGGCCATCATGGCCCTCTTGTTTACAAAATTTTAGACAAACTTATTAAATCACAAGTATAACACAACAGAATACTATACTTATCCCTTTCTGATAGGAAAAGGAAATCCTGAAAGTATTTTATGTCATTATATCACTTAGCATTTCTTACTTTCCAATGTGATAATTGATCTATGTTTAAGCAATATGAGGTTTTTTCACTGTTGTAATACAGAACTGAGCCTTACAGATGAGGAATTGTATGCAGAGTCTTTGCAAAAAATTGACAAAATAAGGTGAGATATTATTTGCTCCTGATGTCTGTCTGCATATCACTCTTTCTTGCACCTGGTTCTTAGAAACCTGTGTCTGACCCATGGCTAGAGCTACATACAACTTCTGAATCCATATATACATAGGATTTATATGTCCACTGTTCTAAGAACTTAGACTCATAAAATTCCTCTTGTCGTAAGATGTGATTAATGATTGGCAAACTACAAATGATTCCTAAAGAATTACCACTCTAAAGTACATGTAGATGTAGTTAAAGTTATAATGCTGACTAATTAATAGTGTAGTTGTAATAATTGCCAATAATCAGTGGATGACCTCTGAAATTGTCTTTGTTTGACAGAGTTGAGATAAGCCAGTGTGAGAGTGAGGAAGCAGCAACCAATGCAGAACAAGAACTCAAAAGGTTTGTTAGGCTTTACATGTGAGCAGTTACTGAAGGTTGTTCTGTATAGGAAAATTATATCATCTACTGATATCATGGAAAATCATGCATGACCTGCATATCAATGCTGCCATTATGTAAATCCTTTTGTAAGTATATCAGTCACGCCCGTAGGAACAGGGGTGGGGGGGGGGTGGGGTGTGGCTAAGCCCCCCCCAATAATTTTGAAATTTATAGTGATTTAAACTTAAAGTTAACAGTAAAAAAATAATTTCCAATTAATACCTGTTGAATATACATGTAATAGACAAATTAATAATTTAAACCTCCCCCTGTTCCTACTGATCTGCATTGTCTTCCAAGCATTTTAAAATACCCCTGTGCATTGGTATCTGTTCTTAGACCCCAGTCAAATTTTACTGACGCACCGTCAAATCTTATTACCATCCAAATCCTGTGTGATGGAAATTGCTTTTATAGGTCTTTGTCAGTTCTTCTGTTTGGCCATGATCATTATTACCAAGAAATGCGGGCAAGGGTAGTTTTTGAAATGGTTGTTAATGCCAAATTGTATACAGAGTCTGATACATTTTCAAAAATGATTTCAGAAAGGGTCTCGGTCGAGTATATATACCAGACATCCTTGCATAATGATTCCATTGTCAGTGGCGACAATTTTACATAAGAAAGGTATGTTTTCAATAACTGTTGCCATGGTAATGGTCGTCTTTAAATTTGATACATAATGGTCTCTTATTTTGGAAGGACAGTGCAGGCTATTAATATTTTACTTTAGTTTTACGTTTGAAGTTTACTGAAAATAGCCCATTTTTTTGTTGATTTTCAGTGACGTTCACATCCATAGTATAACAAATGCCCAGGTGCCCATTTTCCTGTGACGTAGGTCATGTTACAGCTGACCAGAAAACTAAACACTTTTGTATGGTTAAGCAGGCTTGAATATTTTCTGTATTAACAATCTTGAATTCGTTGATAGATGCTGTTAAGTGATATTTTTGGGCACACACCTGAGGGTAAAGGTTACAGTTTAACAGTTGTGCCTTTTCATGTCCAGTTTATAACTGTCGTGCATTGAAGGATTTTCAAATAACTTGGTAGTTGGAGCAATTGTTCTCCTGCTACATGCATAATGGTATTTTAATGAAACATTAACAAAAATGTTCACTACCAAGTGAGGTTATGGGTATTGTCAGGATTTTCTGCTCAACTGATTAATGTATTAGTTAAAAAAAAGTCAGCACAGCAACTCGGACATTACATATATGTTCTATTTTAATGAAACCGTATAGAAATGCTCAGTAAGCATTTAAGTTTAGATTATTTCCTCATGACTACGTTCTGAATGAATTATGGCAGTTAAGTTACTGTGGTTCGAGATGTGCATTTAAAATATATATAGATATCTTTATTTTGTATTACTGTAGTAGATTACCCTTATTTTAAGTTGATTATTTACAAATGTTTAAACTTACTTTTAGCAATTCTTAATTATGTTTACGGAGTGTGCTGTTTAAAATGATAGCAATAGATTAGAAGGATTACATTTTCATTTTTGCAAAACATTTTTTAGAGAGAGATGTCAAACAAAATTTATGTTGAGTCAGGCAGACCTAGTCTAAAGGCAAGAAGAGCAATAAATGTTATAAGACATTGGTTAAAAATGATTCAGAAAGATGATACCAAGTAATCACAGAAATTGTATTCTTTAATGTTTAGAGATGTAGATAATCAAAGGTTAGAAGCAGGTTGTTTATCCTAGCATTCATTGCTGAAGGAACTTCCTCTTCCAGAAACTCTTAAGACAGGAAATAGCTTACCCACCTACCACTTTCTGGTTGTAATTTGTGTTTATTTTCATTTTACCTTGTACATATCATTTTCATATGTAACAGTTATTGTTTAAAAATTACTTAGAAACTTGCATACTGCCCAGATTTTATTCATGTATTTTCAGCTCTGCAGTACTACAGATTGTCGTCCACACAGCTTACTATGTGACATACAGGTGGTACACAATGACAAGAGGCCAGACCAATGCCAGCTTTGCTAATGAGCTGATAATAGTCCATATAGAAACACAAATGGTTAATGTGGCACACTGGTGCATAAAGACATTTATGGAATAAGAATAAGTCAGTTAGTTAAAGTGTTGAACTTTAATTTTACGGATTTTAAAGTCACAACATTCTGCCAGTGGAATTTCGGAAATTCTAGACTTTAACCCCTGAAAGATGGTTAAGTATAAGCTAACTCCATGATGTCTGGACTGAACCAGCGTCGGGAACAGCTTAGTAGCTATAATAACAAATTACAAAGTTTATGCTTGCTTGCCAAATAAGGGAATATATATTTGTATGGGTTGCTCGGTTGCTTACAAAGAATTAAAAGCATTTGCTCGGATGCATATAAACAACACATATTAAAAATGGGTGGCTCAGTTGCTTACTGAAATAAATCGGTTGCTTGGTTGCTTATAACGAAGTAGGGTGGCTAGGCCGTACTATTTATCAACCTGAGTAGCTTGTTATGATATCAAGTCATCAATGGTTGCACAACATGGTTGCTTAAAAAAGGAATCGTCTCTGTTTGATATATGTTGTATAATGCCTATATTGTTTTAAAATGAAATAAGCTTACATTTAACAGAATTGAAAGGCAAGCCAAGATACATTCAAAAGAATTTTTTCACATGTTAACTTTCAAATGCCGTCTTCCAGGGGTGGGGGTCAAATAACATCCGTATTGGAATGAAACCAAATAATGGCTAATGTTGCAGCAAAATATTTTCCAACCATTAATAGACTAAAATAAAAAAAAGAAACGTAACAATTGTTTTGTTTTAATATGTGCTGTTTTGTGAGCTGGCAGTGTCTTAAAACAATCAATTCTACTCGTGTAAGGTGTTATGTTGCTAATTTTGGGTGGCAACCATATTTTGTGTGTATTTTATAAAGATAAGTTCCCCATTTCATTGTCAGGCTTCAGAGATTCAGCTCACAAGTTAGAAATTGAAGCCGGTATATGGCATAAACCTTTTGCTGTACCTATTAATGAAATAAAATGTAAACTTTGTTAAAATTTGTTTAGAAGAAATCTGTTAAAATGCCCATTGTATATTGAGTTGAGGAGAAGATACATAAAACTATTTTTTTGTTTTTTGTTTTTTTAGAAGACCAAATAAATGCAAATGTATCGCACGAATGACTTCAGAAATCAGTTGAATTGAGAAATTTTTCTTTGTATATCCATAAATCTTTTGAAATAAGAAATGCTATGTACTTTCAATAACATTGCAAAAGGAATAAGTATTGTTGTCCCTCATGCTCTCATGTAAATAACTAAATGTACATAATTTTCTTTTTTGTGTATCTGACATTGATGTGACCAGTTATATTAATTTATTTACATAGTGTATTCTTATTAACTTATATTGTGTTGTTATTAATTCTTACATAATTGGTTGTAATGTATGTATGTATTTTGTTCAGTTTGTACTCGGAAGCATATTTGCCTATTGTATATACTAATAAACTCTTGATACTCTTGTATTTGTGCATTTTACAATAATAAATATAGTGACCAATTAAAATAATACATTAATAGATAACGTTGTCTTTTTTTTATTCTCTCTGGAATCATAATTGTAAAAAGCAGTTATCAGATCTGGAACACTGGATATTCTTGTCAGAACTTAATAAATCCAGACTGCATTAAGCATTGTTAAGATTGCTTAAATAAAACGGACCAGGCCATCTCTTTAGTCTCAATCAGGGCTGGCAAAAACAATTTGGACAAGAAATGTTTGTAAAACATAAATGCCCCCAGCAGCATCTAATTGCTTGTGGTTGGGCCAAAGCGTTCTCTAGTTAATGATCAGAAACCGTTTTTAGGATCAAGGTCCCTGTGACCTTGACCTAATGACCTAAAAATCAATAGGGGTCATCTACTGGTAATGACTAACCAGCACACCAAGTTTGGTGAACCTAGGTCAAAGCATTCTCTAGTTATTAATTGGAAACCGTTTTTAGGTTCAAGGTCCCTGTCAGCTTGACCTTTGACCTAATGATCTCGAAATCATTAGGGGTCATCTACTGGTAATGACCAACCAGCATACCAAGTTTGGTGAACCAAGGTCAAAGCATTCTCTAGTTATAAATTAAATACCGTTTTTAGGATGAAAGTCTCTGTGAGCTTGACCTTTGACCAAATGACCTCAAAATCAATAGGGGTCATCTACTAGTTTGACCAACCAGCATACAAAGTTTGGTGAACCTAGGTCAAAATCAATAGGGGTCATCTACTGGTTATGACCAACCAGCATACCAAGGACAAAGCGTTCTCTAGTTATTGATCGGAAACCGTTTTTAGGATGGAAGTCTCTGTGATCTTGACCTTTGACCTAATGACCACAAAATCAATAGGGGTCCTCTAATTGTGATGACCATCCAGCATACCATGTTTGGTGAACCAAGGTCAAAGTGTTCTCTAGTTATTGATCGGAAACCGTTTATAGGATGACGGTCCCTTTGACCTAATGACCTCAAAATCAATAGGGGTCATCTACTGCTGATGACCAACCAGCATACTAAGTTCGGTGAACCTAGGTCAAAGCGTTCTCTAGTTACTGATCGGAAACCGTTTTTAGGATCAAGGTCCCTGTGGCCTTGAACTTTTACCTAATGACCTCAAAATCAATAGGGGTCATTTAATGCTAATAACCAACCAACACACCAAGTTTGGTTCTCTAGTTATTGATCGGAAACCGTTTTTAGGATGAAAGTCTTTGTGATCTTGACCTTTGACCTAATGATCTCAAAATCAATAGGGGTCATCTACTGGTGAACTTTTTATTCCATATATATTGCGCGGCTACAAAACTCATGTCTTAAGGGTCTCCCGACTCATTCAGCGTCTTTGTCACCTATCTCGGCGTCGAAAGGCTCTATTTATTATCTTAAAAGCGGGGTTGGCTCTGTTTTGTATTGTTGTGTTTCTTCTTTTGAAAAATAATCGATTCAGAAACATGCATGCGTTTGTCCGTCTGTACGGATCGAGCAATAGGCCACCACCGGTAAAATTACAGGAAATAGTACGTATTCAGTATATTAGTGGTTACTTGTGTTTTATTATTTTATCTTATAAATGTGGTCAAAATTAATATTACAAAATAATTAAAAAACGAGATTTCTCTTTCGCGCGGCCGTTTTTTCTGAGAAATGTTCGTAAAATGTGACCACCTGCGCTAGCCGCCTGAACAGACTGACCGACATATTTTTTATTATTTTTTGGGGGGTTTATTAGGTAAATTAGATATTTTACAATATGATGTTTATTTCATAATTCTTTCTGAACAAATATGGTCAAAATTAAAATAGAAAGAACCTGTTTTTTTACCAAAATATTTTTTGTCGTCCATCTTTTCACGTTATATAAGATTTTGTTCACCTAAGTGAGTACTTCCCGATTCTGTAATTATTTCCAGTAAATATTACCATATAAGGGAAATGCAGCCCATGGCCCTATTGAAATTTTAACCCCATATGTAAACTGTGGGTCATATATGGACTGGTTCATAGAGAGGGGTCATAAATGAGTCACCGTTCTTACAGCGCCAAGGAGAGCTAAATAATTGGACACGGCACTCAAGCAGCACCTTAGCCTGGCACTAGGCTAGATCGTTTAAAATATATATTCATATACTTCTGCTGACTTCTCACTTCATACTGATAGCGCAACTTATGTTCAGGAGTAAGAAAATAGAAAGGTCTACAAACAAGGGAGATAATAAATTGAAATCAGCACATAAGGACTGGAGCCAGTCTAGTAGCACCTACGCCTATGGGGAGCAGTCCAGAGTCTTGGAAGATCATTTTAAAGCCAAAGGAGACCAAAAATGTCAAGACTACTTGATACATTTTCAGGGCCACGGGAGTAAAACATTATATTGCACTATAAACGCAGAATCAGTATCTTTCCATATTACCTATAATTAACCACACTTAACTATATTCGTTACAATTGACTTGTTCGGTATTTAATGGCGAATAACAGTGGTACAAATGTGTAACTGTGGTGTGGTAGGAGGATCTTTTACTTATTTGCTATAGGCAAGATTAAAATAATGGCGTCTTACTTAAACATTGATACTTGGACACTCATACGGGCAGCTGCACCTCTTGGTTGTTCCCATTCAATACGTTTTTGGTCATATAATTAATGAGAAACCTAATATTTTTTTTCGAAACCAAGAATGGCTGTATAGAATAAACATGCACACCTTTATCTGAGACGGGGTCATTGCTGCAATTGATAAGACCTGGGACTAAATTGCTTTATGTGTACATAATGCAGCAATGTAATACAATATTAAACAATTATTCTACACCTTCGATGCTACCACACTTGTCACTTGCTTAAACTTTCAATGAACAAACAACCAATTACAGACGATTTTCATGACATTTTATTAAGTATATTTCTCATTTTGTAATCCGCAAAATAGTTATCATGATTCAATACAATACAAATTGTTAAATATACATGAATAATTCAAATATACATAACTCTAAAATGAAGCAGCCTTGGTTTTCATTCTTGCAAAGACACATATTCTACAGCTGAATAAAAGACAAGAGCACCAGAATGTGGAAATACACAGTTAAACTACTGAGTGGGCCAAAATACACCAGAGGGTACCTAAATTCAAGAAAAGGGTGATCAGTGATCACAAAGGTCGCCTAATGATAGCCAATTAAGCAGCTGTATTAAGAGATGATTGGACAGTTTGTTGGCTAAAACGCCTTTTTTATTCAAGGGCCATAACTCAGCCAAAAATCATTTAATCAAAACCCCGTTAAATATGCGCAAGTACTTGAGGTTCCGATCAATCCTGTAACATTTCATTCAAATTGCTTAAGTAGTATAAGAGAAGTAGCCCGGACAAACATTAAAAATAAAAGTTAAAGGGCCATAACCCTGACAACAAGAAGCGCCGCAATGCGACGAAAACCAGGTTTTCAACGACCAAGTATTGATGTGACAGGAATTAGGAAGAAATATGGCAGTGAAGTAAAAATGATGTTGTTATTTTGGTACCAACACAGAAAGTTGGTTTCAATAGTTCAAAATAAAAATAAATCAGATACCCGAGTAGCAATGCCAGGCTGTATTTTCATGTAAGCTACACACATGCCAAGTTGAGTATCAATAGGTCAAAGTGTGCTGAAGTTTTTCAGTAGAAGCTGAAAATTCTATTGTAAGCAAGTGACCTTGATCTTGCTCCCAGATATCTAAGTTGCAATCCCAAGCTGCATCTTAATATAAGCTACCCACACAGCAAGTTTGGTGTCAACAGGTCAACGCAAACTCAAGTTATTACGTGAAAACTGAATTTCTTTTTTTAAAGCAACAGTGACTTTGACCTTGTTCACAGACACCTGGGTAGCAATCCCAAGTTGCATCTTGATATCAGCTACCCAAATACTAAATTTGGTGTCGGTAGGTCTAAGCAAACTCAATTTATTATGCGGAGACTGAATTTCTATTTTTAGCAACAATGACATTTAACCTGATCACAAACATCTGGGTAGCAATCCCGAGTAGCGTCTTGAAATAAGCTACCCACACACAACATTTGCTGGCAAGAAATCACAGCTAACTAAAGTTATTATGTGGAAACTGAATTTCTATTTTTAGCAACAGTGCCTTTGACCTTGATCACAGACACCTGGGTAGCAATGCCCAGCTGCCTCTT
Source organism: Cyclina sinensis (assembly GCA_012932295.1). Taxonomy (NCBI): domain Eukaryota; kingdom Metazoa; phylum Mollusca; class Bivalvia; order Venerida; family Veneridae; genus Cyclina; species Cyclina sinensis. The sequence continues at coordinate 17,317,506 of JAAONU010000017.1, read as the reverse complement.
TGTATAAGCTACTCATACACCAAGCTTGTTGTCAACAGGCCAAAGCCAACTCAAGTTATTGAGCGTAAACTGAATTTCTATTTTTAGCAACAGTGACCTTGACCTTGATCTTAGACACCTGGATAGCAATCCCAAGCTGTCTCTTTATATAAGCTACCCATACACCAAGTTTTGCGTCAATACGCCAAAGCAAACTCAAGTTATTGAGCGGAAACTGAATTTCTATTTTTAGCAACAGTGTCCTTGACCTTGATCACAGACAACTGGGTAGCAATCCAAAGCTGCTTCTTTATATATGCTACCCATACACCAAGCTTTGTGTCAATAGGCCAAAGCAAACTCAAGTATTGGGGCGGAATCTGAATTTCTATTTTTAGCAACAGTAACCTTGACCTTAACCACAGACACCTGGGTAGGAATCCCAAGCCGCCTCTTAATAAAACCTACCCGTACACCAAGTTTAGCGTCAATAGACCAAAGCAAACTCAAGTTATTGAGCAGAAACTGAATTTCTATTTTTGACAACAGTGACCTTGACCTTGATCACAGACACCTGGGTAGCAATACCAAGCTGCCCCTTGATATAAGCTACCCACATACCAAGTTTGGTGTCAATAGGCCAAAGCAAACTCAAGTTATTGAGCGGAAACTGAATTTCTATTTTTAGCAACAGTGACTTTGACCTTGATAACAGACATCTGGGTAGCAATCCCAAGCTGCTTCTTGATATAAGCTACCCATACACCAAGTTTGGCGTCAATAGGCCAAAGCAAACTCAAGTTATTGAGCGGAAACCAAAAGTTGACGCCCGCCCGCCGACTTCAGCATTACAATAACCAGTTTTCGTTGAAAACCTGGTTAAAAATCATTAAACTGAAAAATGCCGATAACATGCTCAACTAGACTTGGTACTGATCATTCCTGTAAAGTCTGGATGAAATCGCACCAGTAATTTCTGAGTAGTCCGGCCAAGTTTCGTGATGGACGGACAGACGGACAGATAGACAGAAGAAAAAATGTAAGAGAAAAACCCATGTACCCAATTTTCAAAGTAATGACAATATTTCTGTAGATTATGTAATTGAATAATCAATTTGGTTTTTATAAATAATTTTTCATATTGTTCACACTCATCATACATGTAACAGACGTTTTATGACAATTTTACCAGTTTTGCATATACATCACATACTTTTTGGATCTCTCAGCATATAATGCTTTAAAAAAGTTTTAAATCTCATAATCATCATGTAAAAGGAGAAAACTAACATTGCAGTATCCTCACAAATTTGCTTATTATACAGATGTAATTTACAAAGTAAAATTGTTATTTTTTGTTTGTCTGGCAACAGAATAACCAACTATCTTATATCTCCCTACTGGCCTCAATTCGGATTGGATTTATCAAAAATGTAAAGTTATTTGTATACAACAAGAGGACCAAAAGGTCCTAGGTCGCTGTCCTGAAAAAGGACTACAAAACAATGCAATTTCTAAGAAGAAGCTACAAATTAAACCCAGCCCCTTGCTGCCAAGTCTTTTCCTGGGTGGCAATACATTTCACATTTTACAGGACTTAGGTAGAGGTCCACTAGATGATACTTTAAACCAAAATCTAAGCCTTGTGGATTCAGACATTAAGATTTCCAAATTTTTCCATTCCACTAATATGGCAGCTAGAGCTTTTTGAAAGGGGACTATACAAGGATCATTCTGGTAATCTTTTTTTAAAAGATCCGCATAGTGGTGTAAGAGGAGATGTTGTGCGAAGTTAATTCAGGACCCAAACAAAATAGCATACTGAAAGCTACTCACACCAAACCAACCTCAGATATAGCCCAAAAGGGTGGTGGTCGTTTCGTCACTAAATATTCAACAGGCGGAAAGTGTGAAATACTTCATTCACACCTAATTACTCACACATGATGATAGTTGTTTAATGAGGGTGTTTTTGGCATTTAATTAATCAGCAGATAACTAATCCGATACTGAGCACATATAATTAGACGAATTATCTCTAATTAAAGTTGTTAAAATACTGGTTGATATGCCTTTGAAATATCCGAATATCAAAAAGAAAACGACCAAATTAGGAAAAAACATGTATGTTAGTGCGATTTTGTTACAAAATTAATATGCTTTGTTTAGGTTTAACAGTTACACAGCACGATTAATTAGGTGTGAATGACCCTACAAAAATATTTCACACTTTCCGCCAATTGAATATTAAGGGTGACGAAACAACTTTTCATTTAATATACGTAATCAGTTCGACAAAACGATTGGTCAATGAAACGACTGGATAGCGCCCAAAATAACAAGTGTTACTTTTAAATGTATGCCATGCCCCCTGTGGGGCTCAAAAATGTTTAAGTTTTGTGACAGACAGACAGACTAAAAGCAATATGCTCCCTCTTGGGGCATAAAAACGCTCCTCAAAATAAATATGAGGTCAGGTGAGCTAAATAAATATGAGGTCAGGTGAGCTAATTTCTAGGAACTTACAGCCAGACTGACCAAAGATTAATTTTTACGATATTTCCTTTTTTTGAAACTCTGTATGACAGACTTGTCCAGGATGTTCTTTTCATCTTCCCAAGTTCTGTCATGCACGGAATAATCTTTCCAGTGTATAAGGTACTGAGTTGTTTTCCCTTTTTTCTGTCTTGAAGAATTTTCTCAACCTTATATATTCCCTTTTGAGGAGCATTTTTCATTTTGGGAGTTTTCTGAAGTTCGTTTTGTGTGAGTGTTTGCTTGTGGGATGTATGTTTGGTGTGTAGTTTCTGTGTTCCCTGTTCCTTATGATATGATGGATTTGTGTTGAGTGCTGCAATAGTGCTGCATGTGGTATGACTGGTATTAATGGTGTGGGGTGTTGAAAAGATTGTTTTGTCACATGATGTTCTTTTAAGTATAGTGTCTGTGGTACTTACTTCTGGTTCAGTTGCTGCTATTTTAAATCCAGTGTTAATTGTTGAAGAGTTGACCTGTGCTGAGTCTGGTGCAGTTGGTTTGATGAGTGGTATGTTGCGTATCCTGTTGGGCAATGCAATCTGCGTTGAGTTCAATGTTTCTGTTTCGGTAAATGTTATGTCTGTGGCAGGTATGTTGGTGCGTGCTTGGTCTGTTGATGTTGTTTTTGTGTAATTATTGATAGGTGAAGTTATATATATTGTGCCAGTTGTTGATGATTTGCTGACAGGCATATTGTTGGTTATTAAAGATACTTGTGGTGAGTCGGCAGTAAATGAAGCAAGGTTTGTTGTTGGTAATGTGCTAAAATTTCTGTCAGATGGTGTTGCAATATGACAGTGGTCATTGTACAGTGTTGTGCTAAGAATATCAGATGAATTATGAGTGACTGTGTTGGGTTTGATGCAGTATTCTGAGGCTGGTGCTGTTGTAAGTGATATATTGGTGTTTGGTGTTGCATTTACTGTGTGCGCTGGTGAATGAAATATATTGATTTCCGTAACTGCCAACAACTGGCGAATTTTCTTCTCTCCATAGTTGGAAACAGGTCTTAATAGTTGTACTGAATCTGAGAAGACAGCAACTGATATTCTTCCATCTTGTATTCCTTTATAGGGAAAAGGAACATTCTTACCTGTGGCAGCAACTGTTGAAACAAAAAACAACACAATATTCAATAATTGTTCAGAAAGTGCAAATGGTATATTGCTATACCAGTTTCTAGACAACAGGTCCGGTATTTCTAAGGAAATATTGTTAAGCAGTTCCCATTAAAACTTACTACCATCTAGAGTACATGTGTAATTCAGCAACTTACAGCAAAAAAGGCAAATTATTCACTCATATATATTTAATGATATTTAACTTAATTTTCACTTTTATAAAGATTAGTGGATTCTGGTAGTACCATGACAAAGTCAACACGCCAACAAAAAAGACCAAGGATAACTGCTATATAACTTCATCAATTTTTGCTTAGCCTTTAAACAAAAAATGTCATAAAAAGGTATATCTAAATCTAGCTGTGATGGCAATTTTGTTACAGAACCGTTCTCAGCTCTGGTGGTAGCTTTGTGTAATGATTTTAACACCCTTAGTAAACTGGAGAAGGTCCATCCAGAAAACTTTTATGTCAGGTTTCAGCAACTTAGACTCAGCCATCTGCAGAAGGCCAGCCAAGCAAGTTCAACCATTGCTTTCACTATTACTAGTATTTGACACACAAGTAAGCAGTAATGAATTACCATACAGCTTATTCATATGCACTTGAGCCATCTTCTTTAATTCCTTCAGACTGGTAGTACTGTCAGAAACTGGATCTGAAGATAAATGGAACATTTTTATGTGTTTGCTTGGACAGTGTGACAAGTATGCTATCCATATGCAAGTTATAAACTTGACACTTAGTATGGAAAACCTCTGTGATTACACCTAACTGATTGCACCATAACCAAGTTTTATAACAAATGACTTAAGTAAGAATTGTAAAGTCATTACTGTCTCAAGTATGACCAATACAAAAGATAATGAAATGTTGCCTCTACCATTTGAGAAGACCCATATCAAACTTTTTTGGAAACCTCCAAGTCCAATACTCTGTGGGTGATGGACTGACTTATATCATCATTAGATTCAAATAAGCTTTTGTTGAACTGATAGCTAATATCATAAAATTGGCTTAGAACTAGATGTACTATGGTCTACACATTGTAAATGATTATATCCATGTAATGTATAAGCAGAAAAAGATGGAACTGTGGGGTTAATTTATGACAAGGTAAACTCCACCTGTATGTTGCTGGGGATTGAAATGCTGGTAATAAAATGTACAAGTAACTGATGGTGACACATGCCCCAAAAATTTATTCATGATGTAAAAGCCTTACATTCGAACTTGACCTGTATTTTAAGATGTTACATCTGTGTACTAAATATTATTACAATCCAATGACTACTTAAGCAGTTATCATCTGGAAACCAGATTTGTGTTCAAGCTTGCTTGATATGAATTAGCTGTTGTCTAGACTTCTGCCAGTCTGTAAAATGTGCTTGTTCTGTTTTGTAATGTCAAGAAATTATATATGTTGTCTTTTGTTTCTAAAATGTATTTTAGGGAACTGTAATTTTTATCTAAACTTTGTTAGCACCCTTGAAACTATTTGTATTTGTGTACTTACTATTACCTTTTAATTTGATAAATATTTGTTGTCATGTGATAATATTCATATGTTCCTCTTTTTGTTTTTGTATATTTAATAATTATTTTTTCTTATTTGTAGCTGTTTTACATTTGTTAAAATTATACTTGTGTTATATAGTCGGTTAAAAAAGCTCTAAATAGCTTATGTTAATCGTATATGTCTTGCCGACTCAAAATAAATCTTATCTTATCTTATCTTTACCATTTTTTTGCAGAACTGAAGATGAAAAGGGGCTACAACTCTGTAAATATTTAGTGGTCTAAAACCTAATTCGTATCTGACCGGTCTTTAAGGTGTTACACATGTGTACTAAAAATAAATACAATCCAATGACTCCTTAAAGAGTTATTATCTGGAAACCATTTTTTCTGGCAAAACAGAGGAAAAGGAGCCATAACTCTGTAAAGATTTAGGGTCTGAAACCAAGTTCGAACTTGACCTGTATTTCATAATGTTACACTTGTGTACTAAATAGTATCACAATCTAATCACTCCTTAAAGAGTTATCATCTGGAAACCTTTTTTTGCAGAACTGACGATGAAAAAAAAGGCCGCAACTATGTAAATATTTAGTGGTCTGAACCCAAATTCGAACTTGACCTGTATTTTATGATGTTACACAAGTGTACTAAAAAATTATTACTATCCACTGACTCCTTCTAGAGTTATCATCTGGAAACCATGAAGACTGACGGACGGATGGACCTACCAACAAGATCACTCCTATATAACCCCTCACCCCTCCCCCAACCAAACTTCGTTTGTGGTGGTATAACTAGACTCATCACTGAATGAGATAATACCCCTGCTTTGTCCGACGAAAAGGGGTAATATAGATTGCGTCATGCATATATACACCTATTGGTGATCTTGCTCACCAGGTTTCGAATCCATTGAACTCTCGAGAGATGTTTAAGTAGTTCACATCACTCACAGGATTTTGCTTTGGCAAGCCATAAAACTGTGAGGCACACATCAATGCATTGACATTTACTGATGATCACATGTACAATGTTTCAAATCAATAGTCCTTGAAATGTTGAAGGAGTTGGCATTACAAAATTTTGCTATGACATTTATTTTAAAATCCCAACAAAAAATATGAAGATACAGTCTGGAGATGATATAAGCTCTGATCTGGAATTGTGACCTTGACCTTTGAGGTAGGAATCCACATTCTGGAATCCACTCATCATCTCAATATTGGGAACATTTATGCAAGTTAATTTAATTTACAGGCATCAGTGACAAAGTTACAGTCTGGATATTACATCACATACGGAAACATGAACAGGCAGCCATTCAGGCAAGGTGAATTAAAGATGCCTCCCTTTTTAAATAATATAATGCAAAACTAAAATGAGTAATTATACTTGTACTTCTGGAACTCTCATGGCCCAAAATTTCATTTTGTAGATCAGGCTGGTTCCTTATGTGGTTTCCCACCTTTCCGTCTCCAATTATAATGACATTGTCATCATCATCAAATCCAATACAAGCCAAATCTACACCAACTGCAAGTAGTTTTGATGTCTGAAATTGAAGTTACAGGTCAAATTTTCGTCATACTGTAAAAATGAAAATTCTAGGAAGACATTTCCTCCATTTTACTCCTTCATTTTAATTACTGTTTATATGATAACTAACAGTACCTAAATTTATAACAGTTATAAATCCTGTCAAATTGTGTAACTTGTCAAGCCTGTCATACTAAACACTGCACTGGTTCTGGAACCACCTTTGTGCATGGAAGTTACAAATGTATGCCCATGAAAAGTAACCTTTTATATAAACAACTATGAATTCTGGTATAAATGTAGTATAAATACATGTATATATACATGCCCTATGTTCACAATACTTGTCAGAATATGGATCAGAACAAAGCTCAAACACCAACTGTCTGATTGTAAGGGTGACAGGTAAGCTTGAAATATGTTATAATAAACCATCCTTAGTATGTGTGTGGTTACCAACTGGCAGATGTTTAACATATCCTGTAAAAATAGACCAAAAGTACACAGTTTAGTGTATGACAACCCTGTGTACACTTTGTAATTTTGTGAACAAGGGGCCATAATAGGAATATGTGTTATGTGAATCTTGAATTGTGTGGTAATTGTTTGTGGTTTGAAAACAGGGCTATCCAATAAAGAAACGTTACCAGTTCTCACCATCAGTGAGCCGTATTCGTCTTGTTGAAGACTATGTATTCAGTGACCTACTGACCAGCCAGACTTTCTTGACTGTCAACAAATGTACTTTTGTTGAATAAAATTAGATAAAATCACTTGTAAACTTGAAACTAAAATAAAAAGAAACTTACCATTTTTCCAAGATGCGGTCTGAACAATGCTGGAAAGTACGGAATACCGTTAGGGCCATCGTGGTTAGACGTTATAATCCAGAGGGCGACAATGCGATAGTGCGAAAATGCGATGGCGACAGTGCGATAATGCGATGGCGACAATGCGATAACGCGATAAAGCGATGGCGACAATGCGATAGTCATATCGTACTGTCGCCATCGCATTGTCGCCATCGCACTATCGCATTGTCGCCATCGCACTATCGCGTTTTCGCATTATCGTACTGTCGTCATCGCATTATCGCACTGTCGCCATCGCATTATCGCACTGTCGCCATCGCATTGTCGCCATCGCATTATCGCACTATTGCCATCGCACTATCGCATTGTCGCGTTATCGCACTATCGCATTGCCGCGTTATCGCACTATCGCATTGTCGACTATCGCCTTCCGGTACACATGCGCACATCGTTTTTTTTTTGCATGTACACAAGCGATTTTTACGAAACAAAAACAATTGCAGAAACATAAAATGGATGGCTTTATAAAGATATACTTTGAAAGAGGTTACAGTTATAATGAAATCCGATTCTTTTAAAAGTGGGTCCAACTACATACAAAAAAACATGTGCGCATGTGTACCGGAAGGCGATAGTCGACAATGCGATAGTGCGATGACAACAGTGCGATAATGCGATGGCGACAGTGCGATAATGCGACGACGACAGTTCGATAATGCGAAAACGCGATAGTGCGATGGCGACAATGCGATGATGCAATGGCGACAATGCGATGATGCGATGGCGACAGTACGATATGACTATCGCATTGTCGTCATCGCATTATCGCGTTATCGCACTGTCGCCATCGCATTGTCGTCATCGCATTATCGCACTGTCGCCATCGCATTATCGCACTGTCGCCATCGCATTATCGCATTGTCGCCATCGCATTATCGCACTGTCGCCATCGCATTATCGCACTATCGCATTGTCGCCCTCTGGATTATAACGTCTAACCACGATGGCCCTAACGGTATTCCGTAGGAAAGCGTGATTCGTGATTGATAAGCGCCTGGAACCACAGATTGGAGGCTCTTGAGCGGGTCTTATTTAAACCGAGAATTCCGCGTATAACTATTTACTTAAATTCACGCTTCTGGTTTAAAGCACAGGGAATCAGTGCGTAGGGGTTAAATGACCCTACAGTAACTGATAAACCACACTTCTTCTAAATCCTTTGCATACATGTTAATATATAAATAAAAACATGTATTCAAAGGATTTGGGAGAAATGTGGTTTATAAGTATGTGTAGGGTAAGTTAACCCCTACGTACCGATTCCCTGTGGTTTAAAGCAGTTCCATTGTCAGCCGTTTGAAAATAAGTCAGATTCCTGAATGTCGATCTGACACGTTTATTCATATTATATATCGTGATGAAACAGCCATCTTCATTAATAATCCTCAAACTGATTTATTGACACATGTTAGGAATTGTTTATTAGTAGTTTCTGAAATTTTTTCTCCATAAGTGCTTTTAATCTGCTTAATAATTTTACATTTAAAAAGAACTCAGAATAGTATAACTAATTTTCAAAAGATAACAAAAATTCGCGCGAACACACACACACACTCGCGCGCACACACACGCACACACTAAGATCAACAGAACAAAGTCGGTTAACAAGTTCTGAATGAATAATATAATCAGGTTGTCCTTATAAAACTCTTTTAATTCTTCAATGCGACAAGATTTCTCTACCTTGTTTTGTTTTAATGACATGTTTTATCTTCTTCCTTTTTTAAATTTTTGTTTCGATTATATGGACAAAATAAAGAAGAACCTCAATGCTCACTGTACATATATGACGTCATTAATGATTCCTAGTGCGTTGTTACTTTATCAAAGGGTAATATAGTATACTATGTTACTGCTTAACACGGTAACCCCATTAACCTAAGAACTATTAAATAGGATAACCCGAGCTGTATCGGGTGTTTGTACGCAGACGGTGCGTAGAAGGTTGCACGAGGGTAATCTGCGATCAAGAAGAACACGTATAAGAATTTCATTGACTCGTCGTCACCGCCAGGCCCGTTTGGAATGGGCGAGAGGGTATGTTAGGTGGACAAGCAAAACTGGATACATGCTCTCTTCATTGATGAGTGCAGGTTTTGTCTAGACTTTACTGACAGACGTGTGAGAGTCTGGAGAAGATCTGGGAAAAGGTTTAAAGCCGGAAATATTGCCATCGCACTATCGCATTGTCGCGTTATCGCACTATCGCATTGTCGCATTATCGCACTATCGCATTGTCGACTATCGCCTTCCGGTACACATGCGCACATCGTTTTTTTTTTGCATGTACACAAGCGATTTTTACGAAACAAAAACAAATGCAGAAACATAAAATGGATGGCTTTATAAAGATATACTTTGAAAGAGGTTACAGTTATAATGAAATCCGATTCTTTTAAAAGTGGGTCCAACTACATACAAAAAAAACATGTGCGCATGTGTACCGGAAGGCGATAGTCGACAATGCGATAGTGCGATGGCAACAGTGCGATAATGCGATGGCGACAGTGCGATAATGCGACGACGACAGTTCGATAATGCGAAAACGCGATAGTGCGATGGCGACAATGCGACAATGCAATGGCGACAATGCGATGATGCGATGGCGACAGTACGATATGACTATCGCATTGTCGCCATCGCACTATTGCGTTATCGCGTTATCGCATTGTCGCCATCGCATTATCGCATTGTCGTCATCGCATTATCGCGTTATCGCACTGTTGCTATCGCATTGTCGTCATCGCATTATCGCACTGTCGCACTGTCGCCATCGCATTATCGCACTGTCGCCATCGCATTATCGCATTGTCGCCATCGCATTATCGCACTGTCGCCATCGCATTATCGCACTATCGCATTGTCGCCCTCTGGATTATAACGTCTAACCACGATGGCCCTAACGGTATTCCGTAGGAAAGCGTGATTCGTGATTGATAAGCGCCTGGAACCACAGATTGGAGGCTCTTGAGCGGGTCTTATTTAAACCGAGAATTCCGCGTACTGTGAAATCATTTTTGTTCGCGTAGGACGAATTTTCGCGTATTTCGCGCTTGGAACAATGCGCGAATTTAAGACCGCGCTTTTATTAAACTAATATAACATTTACGTTATCCGAATCTTGATCCTGTCCGAAATACCTGCATATATTTTCCATTCACTTTTGACCATCAGTTGTTTTTTTAGCCAATATAACTTGAATAATCGGATGTTTTGGCAAATTCTAAATATTAGGCAAAATTAAAATGAAACTTAGTTTGTTTTCTTTTAAACTACATGTATGTTTCGTTTGCATTTATTCGAGTTGTTGAACGCTTGTCTGAAGCGTTTACTTTATTAGTAAAGTTAATTTTCACAAGCGGCAATGTTTTTTAGCGTAATTGAGTAGGGACCGGTTACAAAAGACCTGTCGGTATCGATCTTTTAATCTGTGTACACTTAACCTGTGTCAATTAACGTCAATTACAGGTTGGACCTGTCAGTTTGTATATTCGAAAATGGACCGCGGTAATTGACACGTATACACGCGTCGGTGGTGATCCAGCGTCATGCAGCTGTCGTCTGCTTTTTATGCTGATAAAAAAAAATGAATCTGAAATTTAAAATGCGCAAATTTAGGACCGCGCGAACGTACTTTTTTGCCGTTTGCGCGAAATTTCATCCCAGCGAATTTAAATGATTTCACAGTATAACTATTTACTTAAATTCACGCTTCTGGTTTAAAGCACAGGGAATCGGTGCGTAGGGGTTAAATGACCCTAAAGTAACTGATAAACCACACTTCTTCTAAATCCTTTGCATACATGTTAATATATAAATATAAACATGTATTCAAAGGATTTGGGAGAAATGTGGTTTATAAGTATTTGTAGGGTAAGTTAACCCCTACGTACCGATTCCCTGTGGTTTAAAGCAGTTCCATTGTCAGCCGTTTGAAAATAAGTCAGATTCCTGAATGTCGATCTGACACGTTTATTCATATCATATATCGTGATGAAACAGCCATCTTCATTAATAATCCTCAAACTGATTTATTGACACATGTTAGGAATTGTTTATTAGTAGTTTCTGAACATTTTTCTCCATAAGTGCTTTTAATCTGCTTAATAATTTTACATTTAAAAAGAACTCAGAATCGTATAACTAATTTTCAAAAGATAACAAAAATTCGCGCGAACACACACACACACTCGCGCACACACTAAGATCAACAGAACAAAGTCGGTAAACAACTTCTGAATGAATAATATAATCAGGTTGTCCTTATAAAACTCTTTTAATTCTTCAATGCGACAAGATTTCTCTACCTTGTTTTGTTTTAATGACATGTTTTATCTTCTTCCTTTTTTAAATTTTTGTTTTGATTATATGGACAAAATAAAGAAGAACCTCAATGCTCACTGTACATATATGACGTCATTAACGATTCCTAGTGCGTAGAAGGTTGCACGAGGGTAATCTGCGATCAAGAAGAACACGTATAAGAATTCCATTGACTCGTCGTCACCGCCAGGCCCGTTTGGAATGGGCGAGAGGGTATGTTAGGTGGACAAGCAAAACTGGATACATGCTCTCTTCATTGATGAGTGCAGGTTTTGTCTAGATTTTACTAACAGACGTGTGAGAGTCTGGAGAAGATCTGGGAAAAGGTTTAAAGCCGGAAATATTGCTTAGCACGACCGCTACGGGGATGGGTCAGTTTTGGTGCGGAGAGGTATCAGCTGGGACAGACGAACTGACCTCGTTGTTGTTAGACACCCAAATCAGGTGTTTGCCGGGGCATTTGGTGGTCAGTTCATTTTAATGGACGATAATGCGCGTTCCAATAGGGCCCGGGTGGTCCACCACTACCTGCAGAGGGAGGGTATATAACGCCTTGACTGCCAAGCTCGATCACCCGACTTAAATCCAATTGAAACCTTGTGGAATGAGCTACAGGTACGGATTTCAGTTCGCCAGGTGCAACGTAAAAGCATCTAGGAGCTTGAGGTCATGTTGGTGCAAGAATGGACCGCCATCCCCTCTAGGAATGTCAGAAACCTCATAGGAGCATGAGAAGGCGTTTGCAAGGAATTGTCCTTAGCAATGGGTCACACACACACGCTACTGAGTTTAAACTTGTAATGACTTGTCATTTGAAGAATTTTTGTCGAAACTTGAAATGGATTTTGAAACTTACAAGCTTGCACTTCAATCTTCTCTGAAGCAGCCAAGAATTTTTCTACGGCGGAATTTAAATGAAATCAGAATCAATTCTTACAATCCAACTTTGTTACAGTGTTGGCTTGCAAACATGGACATTCAGTTTATACTAGATCCTTATGCTTGCGCCTCTTACATTGTGTCCTACATTTCTAAAGGGCAACGAGGTATGTCAAATCTGTTACACAAAGCATGTAAAGAAGCTAAGAGAACAGATTCAGATATACGTCAGCAAGTAAGGCATATTGGAAATCAGTTCCTGACACATGTTGAAGTAGGTGCACAAGAAGCTGCTTACATGGTGTTGCAGATGCCATTGAGAAGAACATCGAAGTTCGTTCATTTTATCAATACAAGCCCCCTGATGAGCGTGTTATTCTTATGAAACCTAAGCATGTTCTGGAGGAGATGAATCAAGAGAGCACAGATGTCGAGTCTGGAAATGTATTATCTTTGTATCAACAGAGACCAAAAGCACTTGAAACCATTTGCCTTGCTGATTTTGTCTCAAACTTTTCTGTTAAAAGGAACTCATGCAAAGTAGCTGTTGGCAAATCATCAGCTGATGGTTTCTTACCAGAGGTTGATTATGATGAAGATATGTCTGATTTGCATGTTGAAGAAAATGAGCAAATGATATTGGAACAAACATATACTTTGAGGAATGGCACTCAGCTTGTTAAGCGAAAAAAAACCCAAGTGTTCTACGGTGGGTTCATTTTGATATTGAAATTGACAGTGAAAAGTACTATAGGGAACAGATCATGTTATTCGTGCACTGGAGAAAAGAAGATGAGCTGATAAAACCATTTCAGTCATTTAGAGACAGATATGGTTCTTGCCATGAATTTATTGAAAAAAGAGGGGATGTTATGGAAAAGGTGCTGCTGTGATGCATGATCTAGAAAACATGATTATCAATGAAGATGACATTTGCATGGATTTGGTTGCTCCAGGCAATGAGCATAGGGAACAAATTGATATTGCTGAAGGGACAAGAAAAACTAAATTATTTGGCTGCTTTGATCCTGGACAAGATGCTGAATCTTATGATGTTGGTTTAGATTTAGGTATTTCTAGAAAACACATAGAGCAAGAAGAAACATCCAAGTGGGGAGAATTGGATGATGAACAGTATAGGCTGATAGTACAGCAACTGAATGAGCAACAGAAAGCCATTTTTTTCATGTTTTACATTGGGTCAAAACAAAAGATGAACCACTTCATGTATTTCTTACCATAGGTGCTGGTGTTGGCAAAAGTGTGGTGACAAAAGCCATTTACCAGGGTACCATGAAGTTTTATACACACCAACTGCATGTGAATCCAGACAATGTCCATGTTCTGGTATGTGCTTCAACAGGAAAGGCTGCACACAACATTAAAGGCTGTACAATTCATTCAGCATTTTGCTTACCTGTCGGTCATGGATTTAAGTACAAGCCACTGGATATGCAGCAACTTACCTGTATGCGAACTAAGTTCTCAGATTTGAAATTATTGATCATTGATGAAATTTCAATGGTTGGGAGAGGCATGTTTGATTTTATAAATATAAGGCTGCAGGAGATCAAAGGTTGCAAAAGGCCATTTGGAGGTGTAAGTGTGACTGCTGTTGGTGATCTGTTTCAGCTTAAGCCTGTTATGGACAATTGGATTTTCCTTCAACCATGCACTGAGTATGGGCCAATTGCTGCAAATCTATGGCAGGATCATTTCAAAATATTTGAATTGACAGAAGTGATGAGGCAGAAGGATGACAGAGATTTTGCTCATTTGCTTAACAGATTGAGGGAAGGAACTCAGACAGAAAATGATGTTGCTGTTTTGCAAGACTGTGTGTTGCAACAAAATGATATGGCAGCATTTACACATTTGCCGCATCTTTTCACCACGAGAAAAGAAGTTGAGGACTATAATGGGCAAATTTTCATGACTGCTCATAGCAATTACAAAATAACATTTACAGCTATTGACTGGGTAATGGGAACTGTTGATGAAAATGTCAAAGAAAAAGTGCTGTCTCGTGTACCAAAAGATAGCGCAAAGACTGTGGGTTTGTCTCATGAGTTGAAATTAGTTATAGATATTCCTGCAGAAATTACAAAGAATGTCAATGTAAGAGATGGAGTGACAAATGGATCAGCTTGTATAATAAAAAAGTTTGATTACAGGGTACATGGTTCTGACAGAGTAAGCATCATTTGGGTTCAATTTGAGGAGTCTTCTATAGGACAAGAGTTGAGAACTGAACTTTCACATTTATATGCAGAAGGAATTCACAATGAATGGACACCAATTTTAGAAATAACACGTATGTTTTCAGTTAGAATAAACAGCGCTTTTCAGGTCAAAAGAAGACAATTCCCATTGCAATTAGCAGCAGCTAAAACAATTCATAAGGCTCAAGGGTCAACTTTGAATAGTGCAGTTGTACACTTTGGTTCAAGAAAAAATGATCACATACATTATGTGGGCCTGAGCCGTGTTACACATATTAAAAACCTGCACATTTTGCAATTAAATGAGGGAAAAATATCAGTGTCTTCACATGTAATAGAAGAAATGGAAAGACTTCGTTTTAATGCTAGTTTACATTTTTGCTTAGATAGTCTTCATTCACATCCATTGACAACACTCAAAATTGTATTTTTCAACATCAGATCACTTCATAAACACATAACTGATTTACAGAATGACTTTAGTCTCCTGTCTTCTGATATAATAGGAATCTCTGAAACAAGATTATTACAAAGTGATAATGACTCATTGTATCAGTTGCCTGGATTTTCTTTGTACAGGTTTGATTTTGATAAAGAATGTCATGGCAGACCTTCCTATGGACTTGCTTTATGTATAAGAGAAAGTGTTACATTCAGAAAGATGAACAAGAAATATATAGATAAGATTCAGTGTTTTTCTATTGAGGTTGCTTGCACTACACAATGGATAACAGTAACATTGATATACTTACCTCCTAAGCTTACATTGAGTAAGGTTACAGAAGTGTTGCGGAAAGCACTTAAGGATAGCTCTGGGCCATATTTGCTTGCTGGTGATACAAATTTTGATTGCCAATTTGCCCACGGCTGGCAAAAATTTATTCTTGAAGAGTTTGGATTGCAGTACTTGGAGACCAACAGTACTACTGATTACAATACAATTATTGACCAAGCATTTACAAACCTTCTCCAAGAAGAAATTTATAGCTGGGGAACATTAGAGTCTTATTATTCAGATCACAAGCCACTTTTTGTTTCTTTCAAATAATAAAAGTTAATAATTCATTTTTTCACATCATCTAGTGGTTGCAAATATTTACAGTTATTTTTAGAATATAAGTACTGAGTCTAACTTGCACTTAATGAGTCCAACTTGCACTAACAGTCACTTTTTTTCGGCAGTCACCTGATGTTAGCAGTCAGTTCATGACACTCCTGACAATATTCCATCTATTTTGAACCTCAGTAAATGGTCACTTGTTTTCTGCGTTCCAATGGCTAGTCTAAAAGCCCCCTGTGGCTATTTTGTTCCTTGATAAATGGTCATTATTGTTTAAATAAAAAAAACTGACATAATACTCGCGACTAAAAGAATAAACAAATTTTTAGATACCTATGGTATCCAGACACAGTTCTTGACTTCTAATCTAGTCCTAAAAAAAATTAACAAAGTTAATTATAGCTAGATCATGTGCAAGAACCGTTTGACTAGGTCAAAGCTCAGGGTCATGGCTCAAGGTAAGCTGTGACAGTGGGCTCAACATTTTGCCCTTGGGCATTTCTTTGTACTTATTTGCTTATTTTCCAATTGTGTACATAGATAACATTTCATTATAGTTGTGATGATAATGATGATAGTGACAATGATTATGATTATGTATGTTTTGATAATGATGAGAGTAACAAATGTGATAATGATGTTGGCAACAACAGTGATACTGATAATAATTTCTTGCATTCATGTTGTAGATTTTTTGGCAACTTCTCATTTGCCTAAATATATATGTATATAATTGATCTATATGATGATCAGTATGATGATTTGTAATTTTCCTGTACATATTATACATGGAGATGTACTTTTTCTTTTGTGTACATATTTTTGATGTCATAATTCTAGTTGGTGATGATGATAATAATGATTTTTAGATATTATTGACTTTTGGATCCTTAAGCAAATATCTTACATTTCATCTTTGTATTGATAATTATGATGGTGATGCTTTTGATATTGATGATAATAATGTTGTAAACAACAGTCACTGTGATGATGGTGTTGTTAGTGATGAAGATGATGATGTTTTGTTATACATATAGATGTTTTGCTTCTTTTCCACTTGCATCCTTATTGTAGATGTTCATTATTTCACTTGATGATGATGACATGATGTTTATGACAACTTACATTTGCAGAATTTATTATTCAAGTGATGGTTTTTGTACATATTGTTGATTTCATAGTTCTAGTTGATGATGATGGTTCTAGTGATGATATTGATGACAGCAGTTATGATGATCATGATATGATGTTGATAAAAACAAATGATGAATTTGACATTGATAATGATAGTTATTATTATCTGTTTGACATATTTTATTTTGACTACTTTTGTAAACTGTGTGCATATTGTACATTTCAATTTGATTATGATGATTATGATCATGATGATACCGACCAGCAATCAAATTGTAACAGTCATGTTGATTTTCTTTACATACAGTATTTGCTTCTCTGATTGATGATGATTTGTATTTTGTTGTTTTTGTTAAAGAAGTGAATAGAAATGATAGAATGCTTGTTTTGTTACAGATGATGTCTTTATCAAAGCTGATTGCTTCCAAAACAGCAAAGCCCTACAGTCAAGCAGTGAAGGTGACTGTAGTTGAGGTGGGAAAATGCAATAAATATAAGACAGAAGAGGGGGAAGAGAAAGAAATTACAGTGGTGGGGGCATGTGACAGAGAGCATGCGATAAAACTGAATGTGTATGATCCAGTCAAAGTTGCCATGTTGAAGGAGGGAGGATGTGTAATGCTGGTGAATTATATATTCAAGCATGAACCAGAGGCAGCAATAGTTATAACAAACAAGACAAAAGTAATGCAAACATCACCAATGCTTGACTTAGTTGATGATGTAAAGAAAAGAGCCAGAGAATTGGCATATTGTAACAAGGTATAGAAAACAGTCAAATTCTTATATTACATAACTTAAATTTTAGGTCATTCTTCTATATTTTTAAAATCATTATGCTTTGTATTTTAAGATTAATATTTTATTGTAAATTCAAATGTAATGATTATGTCCACTTGTTAAACAAGCTGCTATATCCTTTGGCTTCTGTTTATTTTACTGTATTTTGACATAAACCCTGAAACCAGACAATCTATTGTTTAAATGTTCACACCATCATTCTGTTGTAATCTTTTGTTAAAATAACTTTTAGTCAGTTTATATTTTTGGCATAACAGTTATCACCTTCACTTGATTGCTAGAAGCCAACTTTCTGCTCTAGGTGTTTATAGTATATCCTGCCAGACTCTACCTTATCTAAGAAAATCTTAAGTGTCACTAAAATCTTGATTATGCAAATTAAATCAAAAATGATTTTTTATTGGTCGAATAGAACTTAACTGTTACAACCTTTTTTGAATGTGTTAGAATTTGAAATACTGACGAGCAGTCTTCGAGGAGTTTTTGAACCAACAACATCGCAATAACTTAACTTAGAAAATTATGATAATTTGGTGCTAGCCTAAACAGTCATTTGGATTCTGTTATTGAACTTATATCGTGGACTTGTATTGACATCACATCTATATGAGAACTTGATTATAAATGAGAAATAACAAATTTATTTGTGAAACTTTGTGGAGTACACTTATATTTGTTGATGACTAAATAAAAATACAGAAAATATCATGGACATCGTTGTGCTTTCCTGAACAACCCGAGCTCGTGACCGACCCTGGGGGTCGAGCCGCGTCACATCCATATGATGAGCTAATTCCCCAGACAGCTAACTCACCCAACATATGACAACACCTGTGGCGGGCTCGCTACCCCTGGTCACAGCTCTTTATGGTGGAGAATAAATCGGTAATCGGATCACCTACATCTCACTGGTGAAGAGAACAACAAACTTAGGAAAAATTTGACCTGCCTTGATGCCTTGAACTGGAGCGAAGTTATGAGAAGTAACCAAAAACTGAGTTTGGACTTAAAAAGTTAAACTAAATGAAAATTGATATTAAAAATGTGACTTGTTGGAGAGAAGAAAATCACTAAGAGAATAACTTTATGAACTGAGTTGAAAAGTCGCTTTCGAAAAACTGAAGTTTAAAGAAGAAGCCATACTGGAGAACCAAGAACTACAACACTGAAATTGACCAGTAGGAGCAGATACCAAAATATTGAAGAAATGAACAAAATGCATGAAGCTGAAATCTAAATCAGAAAATTTGTAGAACAGTTTGGTAAGTGAAACATTGATATTTTGTGCTATATTTTCATTGCTACATTTTAGCAGTTGCCTTATACATCCAAATTATTTATTGTTATACATTATTTTTTCAACATTTACGTTTGTTAGTTTAACTTACTTTGTTATACATTTTTGTTACCTTCATATAATTTATTTGTTTTACCAAAAAAATAGCATAGATTTTACAAGCAACACCTAAAACTTATTGGCTGTTATATTTGTTAAATAGATAGACTAAAACTGTACTCATATAAGTGCTGGAAATTTTTTGTTTTACTTTACCAAAATATTATTCTTAAATGCTTCACATTTAAAAGTTTAATCACTCAATGTTGAAAAGAAAATTTTACTTTAGTATCTTTGTTTCATGAGCTTACCTATAATTAAGCAAATTTTTACCTTTTGTTATCAATGTTCTACATTTAGCAGTTATTCTGCTTATTTGAAATTCTAAACAAAGTATTTATTAAGAATATTGTAAATTTTTGTTGATTTATAGTGCTTCAGAAGTTAAAATGGCTCCTACTAAGGTTACCCAAGCAAACTCTTGGCAGTGTTCAAAACAAGCATGCTCATCTATGAATCATTCTATTTCTGAAAAACCCTCTATTTCTTTGATTTCTGCTCTAGACAAACACGGTCAGTCTCCAATTCAGATAAACAACAAACAAGTAAAATCTCTTTTTGATTCTGGCGCATCTATTTCTTGTATAAGTGAACACCTTCTTCAAAAAATTGTTCCAAAACCAGAAATTCAGGATGTTCAAATTCTCAATGTAGTTGGTGTTTGTGGAGAAACTCACCTTACTTTAGGAACAGTAGACCTTGCTTTTACAATTGATGGTTACCCATTTGAACACACATTTCATGTCTTTTCACGATTACATCACCCTGTCATTTTAGGTAGAGACTTTATGCAAAAAAGCAGGTATTGAACTTGATTTCAGCACAAACACTGTAAAGTTACAAGCCAATACGTCAGAACCAGTAACAATAGCATTTCTTTCAGAAAAAACTTCAAAAACTTCATTTGCAAAAACACTGAGCACTCATGTAGTTCCACCTCATTCAGAATGTATTCTTCCACTTAAAGTTGACAAATTTAAAGATGGTGACATTGTTTTATGTGAACCACCTAATGATTTGGCAAAGAATGAACTTGCTGGAGGGAAATGTCTCTCTACTGTGAGAGATGGGAAAATTGTATATCGTTTAATGAATCCTACTGCCCTTCCAGTGTTTCTTAAAAAGAATGTTCATATCTCTGTTATTTCTGAGGTCAATCCCACCACTATACAACAGGTTACGGACAATGATAACTCTCAGTCAAATTCACCTTCGGTCAATTCCTTACATACAGACACATTGTCAGATGATCAGTATATTGCTATTGTCCAAGAATTAGGTATCAATCTGGATGATTCAGATCTTTCTGAAACTCAGAAGACAAAACTACTTATTTTCATCGGTCAAAATAGAAAAGCATTTGCCAAAGATTTTTCGGAACTTGGTGTCACACATTTACATTCCCACAGAATTGAAACTGGTAACAGTAAACCAATTAAGAAACCTCCATACAGACAAAGTCCTGCTATGAGAAGAGAAACTGAAAAACAGGTACAAGACATGTTAGACAATGGTATTATTGAGGAATCTGATTCTCCTTGGAACAGTCCTATCATTTTGATAAAAAAACATAATGGCGAATGGAGATTCTGTGTAGATTACAGAGAGCTAAACAAAGTTACAGAACCTATGTCATTCCCTTTACCACACATTTTAGATGTTTTTGATGCAATAGCTGATGCTAAAGCTGAAATATTCTCTGTCTTGGATCTCAAGAGTGGATTTTGGCAAGTACCTCTTGATAAAGAAACTTCACACAAATCAGCTTTTGTCACACATCAAGCTGTATATCAGTTTACTAGGTTACCTTTTGGTCTAATGAATTCTCCATTAACTTTTCAAAACTTAATGACAAAGGTCTTGAAGAATCTTAACTGGAAGATCGCTCTCGTGTACATCGATGATATTCTTGTGTACTCACAGAACTTCAATCAGCATATTTCACACTTAAATCAGGTTTTTACAAATCTCAGAGCATCTAATCTAACATTACAACCATCAAAATGCAAGTTCGCAACCAAAGAAATTGAGAATTTAGGTCATGTTATCTCTAAAAATGGCATAAAGGTCAATCCAAACAAAACTAAAGCTATTGACGAATATCCTCGTCCAAAATCATTTTTAGGTATGGCCTCATACTACAGAAAATTTATAAGGTCATATGCTAAAATAGCTACTCCACTTACATCACTTTTAAAGAAAGATGTCAAATTTGAATGGTCGGAAAAATGTCAAGACTCATTTAATACTCTCAAAAAGGCTTTGACTTCTGCCCCTGTACTTGCTTATCCTAAGTTTGACAGACCTTTCATCCTTGCTACTGACAGTTCAGAGCATGCGATTGGATATGTTTTGTCACAACTTGATGATCAAGATAAGGAACATCCAATTGCATTTGGAGGCAGAGCTCTTCATGGCCATGAAACCAGATGGCATATTACTGATAAGGAAGGATTAGCACTGGTTGAAGCTGTGTCTGCATTCAGACCATACCTCGCTAACTCTTCTTTTACGGTGTATACCGATAACATTTCGGTCAAATGGCTTAAGCAGATAAAGAAATGCTAAGGACGTCTTGGAAAATGGGCCTTAACTCTACAAGGTTACAATTTCCAGATCCTCCACAAGGCATCATCTGCTAATGGAAATGCTGATGGACTTTCACGTCGCACCTATCCAAATAATGGTGACGACAAGAAAGAAATGATGGACTCTGATGATTATGTGGAAACAGTGAATCAGGTCTCTAGTGAAAGAGATCTGGCTGCTGTTACTATTTTCTATAGTCACAAGGAAGATCCAATTCCGTCAGTTGCTCCGGTCATTCCAAGCACCGAGGCAGCACCAAATTTCGAAGACTCACAGGATACAAACACAGCAAATTTACAAGACACTCATGGAACTGAATTACAGACAAATGATGAAAACAATGAACTTAAACATTTCCAAACTGAATGTCATTTTTACAAAGACATTATAAATTACAAACTAAATAATGAACTCCCTGATGATCACAAAAAAGCAAAACTCATAGTAGCACAGTCAGATCAATATGAAATTCTTCCATCAGGTCATCTTGTACATCTTTATTCACCAAGAACTAAGGGAGTACCAAAAGAAGAAAAATTAATTTTACAAGTCTGCATTCCAGCAATTTTAAGAGATGACATGTTAAGGTCTTTTCATGATTCTTTAGCTGGTGGAATGCATCAAGGTTTTGAACGCACCTATGCTGCACTAAGGCAAAAATATTACTGGCCTACAATGTTTGAAGATTGTAGAAAATATACTCAATCCTGTGAAATGTGCCAGCGTGTCAAACGTGACATTCATGGTAAACCACCACCCTTAAAGCCTATTCCTGTAGCAGACTTATTTCAAAGATAGCACATTGATATCCTTGGAGGTCTTCCTACAACAAAAGATAAATACAAATATGTACTTTTAGTTGTAGATAGTTATTCCAAATGGTGTGAAGCGTTTCCACTTTGCACTCAAGAAGCAACAGAAGTTGCCGCTGTTCTATTTCGTGAGGTTATCTGTCGTTATGGCGCCCCTAATGTTCTAGTCTCTGATCGAGGTCAACAATTCCTTTCAAAATTGGTTAAAGCTCTTTGTGAATTATTTCAAATCACTCGTTACTACACAAGCAGTTATCGTCCCCAGTTAAATGGTTCAGTTGAGCGCATGAACTCTGTTATCCTACAGTCACTTAGACTCTATTGCAAAGGCAAACAGGATGATTGGCCTGAACTACTTCCTTCAATTATGATGGCATATCGTATGACCCCAGCCACTCAGTCAACTAAATACTCACCATTCTTTCTCCTTTTTGGCCGTGAAATGCGCTTACCAGTTGATACTGCATTAACCCCAAAATGTACTCTTTCTGCAGATTTCCGCATACATTTGGCTCAACTTTTACAAAATTTAGAAATTTCAAGAAAAATTGCAGCTAAAAACATTGAAAATGCCCAGGAGAAGTACAAATCTCAGTATGATAAGAGAAGCCAGTCACCAAACTATCAGCCTGCTGACAGAGTATGGCTTTACTGCACTAAAGTACCTCCTGGAATGGCCCCTAAACTTCATAGGAAATGGATAGGTCCATACTACATTTCACATATTGGACCAAACAATACTTTCAAAATTAGAAAATGCAGTGACAATAAGGAAGTAAAGGCTATGATTAATGCCACTCGTTTAAAGTCATATCACGATCCGGCAGACAGACCTACAAATCCACCACCAGGTTATGAAAATTCACAAGAACAGTTAAATGCAGAAGAAATACCATCTGAGCAACCACCCAACACACATGAAACTCAACAACCTAGCACCTCAAATAAAGGGAAACAACCACTGAACAAAAAGTCACAAGCTAAAAGTAGCAAAACTAAGTCAAAAGACAAAGTTCAGCAACCAGACAATGCCAATACTAACATGCAAACCACTGACAACAATAGTACTTCAAGCACAAAAGACAACAGCAACACCAAAACTGCAAGTACAAGTAGCCGAGAAAAGAAAACAGTAAGATTTCAAGATCCACTCATACAGCAGACACCTGTTCCCTCAACATCCAATACACAACACAATCAAGAACTAACTCCAAGTGCCAACCAACACATCACATCACAACCAAGCACTGCAAACCAAAAATTTAACATAGAAGATATAGACAAAATAATGTCATCACAAAGGTCAAAGGACACACTTTATTACAAGGTGAAATGGAAAGATCCAAACAAAGGAAACACATGGGAATATGCAACATCTATTCCTGAGGTCTTCATCAGAGAATTTCACATCACCAAAACAGCAAAAGGTCGCACAAGAAAAAGAGCACTCAAAAATCACAAATTCTTGGTCAAAGATCCTTCTGTAAGCTTATGCCAAGATCACAGCAAGAAAAAATACATGCTAGGTTACGAAGAAACATACACACTCTCAAACCAGAAATTACTTCTTTTTGAACCCAAAATAAACAGCACTGCCACGATGGGTGTACCATTTCGAATCCATGAAAGAAAAGTCATAATGCAGCCATATTTAAACACTTTATTTGATGTCTTACAAAAAGCCAATCATGAAGACTGGCACAGTAACATAGGTATCTTTGATAATGGCCAAAAGTTTGAAGCAAAAATGGTTCGAGCTGTCATCACAAATGACAAGAAAGATCCTGTTGAATCTACCTTCTTTAAAGTATTTTCTGTTGACTCTAAAGAACCTGTTTGGCTTTCTATACAGCAAGCTCCAATCAAATGTGTTAGGCAATTTCTGTATCGTATTGCTGCCAAAATAAAGCAGCATGGAAAAAATTTTGTGTCAAAGAAACAGTTAGGACAGTAATTTTGCTAGTTAAAGGATGTCAGTTCCAGACACTATTTTATCATATGAGTACAGAAATTTGATGTAAGCTCATTAATTTATTAAGATAATTTTAGAAAGGATCAAGTGAGTTTTCTGTAAATTTCAGTATTGCTAAAAAGATTTTTTTTAATGATAACTTTAAAAAAAAAAAAAAAGGAAATCAATGAATTTGGAATATATGTTTAGGCAACTGTTGGAATGTGCGGTGGAAATGTACCGGGAAATATTTTTGTTTCACTTTGCCTGAAGAAAACAAAGTAATAAATAATGAATTGTGAATAAAAATTAAATGTATTATATGTGGACTACACCAGAAGGTTGCATGAATATACTAGTTAGCTGCCACATTCATGAGGAAAAAGAAAAAAAAATATATTAATTAGTGTGCAATTTGAAGTTTCATGAGTTTTACTACTGCTTCACACTAAATCAAACAAAGTTGCATGTTGCTATAAAGTATTCATCTTGAGATAGTAGATAGTACTTACTACTATATGGTCAGACCAAACAATTAAAAGTTGCATTTTGTACTACTTGAGGGTCAGACACCATACGTCACTAGTTGCGTCTTGCACAGAAAAACATACAAAGATAATGAAATGTATGTGATGGTATTTCTTATTTAAAGTTACATTGTGATTACTTCAGGATCAAACCATAAATATTCAAGAACATTATTATATTTGTTTTGTATTATGTGTATGTTTGTATATGTTAATTCAAATGTTTATTATTAGTATGTTTTGAAAACTTTAATCTATTGATTGGTGCTGCATTTATGTTTTGGCAGATAAAATGCATTGTATGTTAACATTTGCATTGTCTTATGTGAAATTCTTTTTAAAAGTCATGTCCAATGATTTTGATATCACATAAGATTGCCACGGTAATATGCTAGTTTTTCATAAGCATACAAATTAAAACATGGATTCATTTGTAAATAGTATGTATATAGTTATAATAATTCAGATAATTTCTCTGGAATTTCATCTGGAATTTCAATTCATATTTTTTTTCTATGATCATTATTTTGTACTATATAAAAAAAATCAAATTTTATTACTTCCATTAAGATTGAGGACAATCTTTTTAGAAGGAGGGGATATATTGTAACAAGGTATAGAAAACAGTCAAATTCTTATATTACATAACTTAAATTTTAGGTCATTCTTCTATATTTTTAAAATCATTATGCTTTGTATTTTAAGATTAATATTTTATTGTAAATTCAAATGTAATGATTATGTCCACTTGTTAAACAAGCTGCTATATCCTTTGGCTTCTGTTTATTTTACTGTATTTTGACATAAACCCTGAAACCAGACAATCTATTGTTTAAATGTTCACACCATCATTCTGTTGTAATCTTTTGTTAAAATAACTTTTAGTCAGTTTATATTTTTGGCATAACAGTTATCACCTTCACTTGATTGCTAGAAGCCAACTTTCTGCTCTAGGTGTTTATAGTATATCCTGCCAGACTCTACCTTATCTTAGAAAATCTTAAGTGTCACTAAAATCTTGATTATGCAAATTAAATCAAAAATGATTTTTTATTGGTCGAATAGAACTTAACTGTTACAACCTTTTTTGAATGTGTTAGAATTTGAAATACTGACGAGCAGTCTTCGAGGAGTTTTTGAACCAACAACATCGCAATAACTTAACTTAGAAAATTATGATAATTTGGTGCTAGCCTAAACAGTCATTTGGATTCTGTTATTGAACTTATATCGTGGACTTGTATTGACATCACATCTATATGAGAACTTGATTATAAATGAGAAATAACAAATTTATTTGTGAAACTTTGTGGAGTACACTTATATTTGTTGATGACTAAATAAAAATACAGAAAATATCATGGACATCGTTGTGCTTTCCTGAACAACCCGAGCTCGTGACCGACCCTGGGGGTCGAGCCGCGTCACATCCATATGATGAGCTAATTCCCCAGACAGCTAACTCACCCAACATATGACAACACCTGTGGCGGGCTCGCTACCCCTGGTCACAAATCCCTCCCCTGCAAGATTGGTCTCCAATAAAATCACTTGTATCTGTTCAAGGAAAGGTCATATCTGTAAGTTTTTTAAATAGAATCTGTTCAGAATTTGTTTTAATCTTACTTGAAATAATAGCATAAGCATTCCTTATATTTATACCAATAATGTGAATGACTTACTGAAATTCATTAACATCCTTTCCTGATAACATCAGATTAAAGGAGCAGAGTATGTGCTTATTTTTAACATTAGCTTAAAATTTACAGTAACAGATGTTTATTTTAAAAACAAAATGACACTAAACCATTACTTTGAACATATATCAAGAATTACTTGTAAAACATTTACCTTCATTAATCAAGAGAAAATGCTTGCTTGAAATTGCATGATTATTTTAAAAATATATTGAACTGTAAAAAAAATGGTAATTGCATAAAAAGATATGTAATTTGTTCACAATATACTGCCTTATAAATAATACTTATTATAGAATACTTTTATTGATACACATACTCTGTTATTATCAGTAATTAGAATACTGATTTAGAAATATTGTTGTTATGGCAATTTCAATCGCTACAGGTGTGCAAATTTCATATATAATGCACTTACTGTTGGGGTACATTGCAGATCTGTAAGGGTTGCTTATGCCATTATTTAGGTAATATTTTTTCTTAAAAGAAATGTATTGGATTATTTTCAAACATTTAAAGTATATCTTTTACACACAATAAATTTTAACACAATAATTTTCTTCATTAAAAGGACCAACAGCTTCAACTTATTGTACAGTAGAACAGCTTAAGATTTTACTTTCATTATGTTGTATATTCTGTACAGGAGGAGGCAGTCAGAACAGTGAAGGTGAGAGGTGCTGATGTTCAGGTAAAGAACATCAACATTCAGGACTCAACTGACACACTGAAAGTGGCGCTCTGGAGGGACCTTACCAATTCCTCCCTGGTTGGCCAGTATGTCATGTTACAAAATGTCTTGGTCACCTCATACAAAGATGAGGTTTCTGTGTCATCAACAACAAGGACACAAATTGAGGTACATAAAGTTTCTTTTTTTCAATATAAAGTACAAATATTTATAACATTTGCATGTAATTCTCCCCATTTTGAGCTTTTGGGATTTACTTAAGTAATTGGCTCATCTGCATTTATTATAACTGCACAAAAGGAGGTTTTAGGGGTATATAGGAGTGAGGCAGGGGCGTAGGTGCCAAGGCATATGCACTTAAGCGGACATGTACAATTATTTCTGTAAATTCAAAATTTAGGAACTCTGAAAATGAATTACAATTTACTACCATACACAAGTAAGGTAACTACCCACAGACATTTCCTGGAAAATTGTGAAAGTGTGTATACTCAAAAACACACAAGGCAAGTCCACTTTTATTTTGGAATGCTAATTTTGTTTCAGGACAATTACTCGTATAATCCAATGAACTAATTTATAAACAGCTTTCATATTTGTAACAAATTTGGTGCAATGTTATAATATGGTGATAATATAATTCTAGGGCTCTTGGTCCCTTTTATCCAGTATAACCGTATTTTATATCTGATTTGACAGTTGATGCTTCTCAATTTACTACATTTGCTGGAAAAATATACTCTAGAAATATGCAAAATACATTAATTCATCTCATAAAGATTGTGAATACTGGTAAATACTCTGTTAATTCATTATTTTAAATTTCAGGACTGCCAAGAACCTGCCTCTATCATAGACGGGATGGTGGTGGCATTTGAGGAGGGGGATTTGACATACTCCCTCATGGTAGAATGTGGAGAGAATTTCTCAACATACGAAGTTCCTCTAGAAATGGTTGCCACAGCCTTAGATGAAGCAACTTTACCTGAAAAAAATCCCTGCGCAGGTAGAGCTTCAAATTGAGAAGGGAAATGTTGTATCTTTCAAATTTGTGTAAAATAATGTTTCTTAAGTTCCAAGTTTTGAGTACTGCTACAAGTCTATCAACAAAACATAGCTTTTTTTACCTATGATTTGAAAACTATTCAACGGCATATTTTGATATTTTTGATTTTCAACTACAACAACTACAGTTCAAAGCCAGTCTGCCACTTCATTTTTTATTTCATCTGATGTAACGATAAATGAAGTACATTGATTTTTTTAATCACATTTTTCTACTGATATCACTTTTTTCACCTATTTCTAAGGCTGTCCAGCTGGAAGGCATCCAGATTTGATGGACATGTGCCAGAAGGTCATTTATTGCTCACTTTATTATATACAGCATAATATACTTTATGTGCCAAATCACACGTAACTGCCATATTAGTATTTTCTTTTGTAACAAAATTCTGTATGTAGTACTACTTCCTTCATGTAAAACTGAATCTAGTCATTGATTAATGTTTGCTTTTTTATTTTTTTAAGTGCATCATCATGTTGCTTTGTTGAAGAACTCTTTCTGTTTTATGCAATATATTTAGCAATGCAACAGAACTTACGGTTTTTTCAGTTCAAACAATGAAAATATTTGATGTTTATTTTACAAAATTGCTATAAGCAGTTGCTCTTTATAATGTGTTTGACTTTTTAATCCCTTTCCGCAGAGCAGAGGTCAAGTGTTAAAAAAGTCTACATTTCGTGTCCGCTCCGTAACTTTTAAACCACTGAAAATTTTTTTAAATAACTTGGCACAAGTGATCATCATTATGAGATGTGCAGAGCGCAATAATGGGTTGCTACTGTCCATCCGTTACATTTGTGTCGGCTCCATAACTTTCAAACTACTGAAGTTTTTTTTTGAATTGACTTGGCACAAATGATCACCATAAAGAGATGATGTGCAGAGCACAATTATTGGGTTGCTACCCCCAAGGTCAAGGCCACACTTAAAGGTCAACTGTTAAAATTTCTACATTTCGTGTCCGGCCATAACTTGTAAATTGCTGAAATTTTTTTAAATAACTTTGCATGAAATAATGTGCAGAGTGCAATAATTGGGTTACGAGTAGTTTTTTTATTACTTTGCACAAATGATCACCACTATGACACGATGTGCAGAACACAACATCAAGGTTTCTACCCCCAAGGTCAAGGTTAAATTTTCACCATAACTATTTGACTTTATTGAAGATTTTAAATAACTTGGCACAAATACTATCATGAGACTATGTGCTTATAATATGCATGGTGTAACATCAAGGTGATTGTTGGTTAAAGGTCAAGAAGTAAACATTTATGTTCACTGCGGGAGGGGAATTTGCTGTCCTTCAGACTTCCTTCTTTTATATAGAAATGCTCATTTTCTAGTATTATGCTTACTTTTGATAAACTTTATAATTGTTGTGTACTGATGTTTGTCCAATTTTTTATCATGTCATAAATGCTGTTAAATTAATGTCTTACACAATTTGAACATCGCTTAAACTGTATTCTGTGCAAATTATAACAGCTGCACATCAGATAGTTTATAAATACCTGTCCCAGACTCATAATAATAATAACATTTTATTTTACTAGGAAACACAAAAAAAAATCGTATAATACACATACACGTATTAATTCACAACAATAGTCAGTATCGTAACATATAAGCATATTTTGTGTAATTTTTTTGTAAATATGTGCTTTTTACTTCCTGCTTTGTTTTATAATAATCTTTGAAAACATTTCCACCACTGCATGTTCAATGTTGTAAATATGTATATATGTGTGTGTCTCCTGCAGTTAGGATTGGATATCATTAAAGAAGAAATGATACGATACAAAACCTGTATTTTGAAATGATATGGTATTTTAAAAGTAACGCTACTGAATTCTTTTTTCCATGCAACAGATGACACACAAAGACTATCTTCTACTCGCATTTAAGTATTATTAATGTCACAGTAGTGTTAGGTTCACAAAGCTTCCTTTTTAAAGAATGATCATCTTAAAGTTGATTATAAAAAAATCAGTGAAAACAAAGTAGCGGTCTATTAAGAAATAATAAATGGTATTTCCAAAGTTTTCTCTTCAAAACTGAGAAACAGATATACATATTTATATCAGCAGAAACAGAAAGCAATACTTTTCAGAATGGTTAAGTGCCAGTAGTTTTGATATGGTTTCAGTATCCAATCCTACCTGTGATAGATGCATGTGCCTTGTTCAGTTGATAATTTGCGAAATGTGCTATTTAGCTCACCTGTCACAAAGTGACAAGGTGAACTTTTGTGATCTCCATTCATCCGTCTTCGTCCATAAACTTTCACTTTAAATGACATCTCCTCATAAACTACTAAGCATATTTCATCAAACACAGGAATGTTCGTTTGGTAATCAGTTTTAAAAATTGTTCAAAGAATTTTATTTCATGCAGAATATAGGTTGCCATGGCAACTGAAAGAAATAACTTATAAAAACTTCTTTTAAAATAACCCAAAGAGCTAGTGCTTAGATATTTAGCATGAAACATCTTCTAGTGAGTGTCTAGCAATTTTTTTCCTTTAAAAAACACTGGGGTAAATAATTGAGGGGTCATTGATTTTCCTTAAATGTATAAAATAAAAACTTAAGAAAACTTCTTTTAAAAACTCGAAGAGCTAGAGCTTAGATATTAAGCATGAAACATCTTCTAGTGTGTACCAAATTTGTTCAAATAAACCTGGGGTCAAAATTGGCTGGCCCCAGGGGGTAATTGATATTCCTTATAGGTACACATCTTTTGTTTTTTCCCCATAGCAAAAGCAACCAGTAATGTTTTTTCACATGCACTATTTCAGATACAAATATGAACTTTGTGATATCAGTTTAAGATTTATATTTTATATCAGCTTATGTTTATAGTTTACTATAATACTTGTTCCTTGTCATGAAGAGTGTTTATATTCAGATGAGCTATTTCAGGGCCATCATGCCCCTCTTGTTTCTTCACTTGTTCTGTACATAATTTTGCCATACTATTGTTTTAGTAATAATGTCATAACCTTGGAACATGTTATCATAATTACATGATAAAAAGCAAGCTCAAAAAATGTTCTTCTTTTAATTGAAATTCTGAATGATAACAGGTTCAAGAGATTTTGCTTATTCTTTAAAAATTGTTCATATCTTTGAAGTTTATGAGTTGTTAATTACTTGCAATAATCAAACAATTCTATCATTCAAAGATAGAAACATTGGAACCTTTATTTCATAACTGACATACAGGTTAAGTCTTATTGAATATAAAATTTTCACTTGATCTTTTTTAAACATTATCTCTACTGCTATTTTAAACAAACCTGAAGGTCTTACTCTTTGCATTTAATTTATATGATCAAACTTTTTACTCTTGAAGAAAGTGTTCACTTACAAACTTGTGATCATTGTATTTTTTTTGTACTACGTTGTGTATATTGTTGTATTTTATTGTCTCATTTTAAGCTTAGCATGGCCAGCTCGTGACAAACCCAAAGAAATGGTCAACTGTTTTATGGTTTTTGCCAATTATAGACAACATAATGGATAAACACAGTGTTCTTCTGAATCATACATTCTGTATAAATTCTGTATTTTTGTAAAACATGCGCCATTTATGACTTATTTTAAGTCATATTTCATATTGACATTGATTTCAGTTTCATGAGATGGCTCATGTAACAATATTACCCGTGTCTGTCAGTCCGGTCATGTGGTTTCAATGAAAATTTTGGTTTCCAACGAATAACTTTGTTCACCTTTAAGGATTAAATTTATAATTGGTGTATTTCAACAATATATCAAAACACAGGTCAAATTTGATTCTGGTAACATTCCACAAAATTTAAGCAATGTTATGCCCTTTCTTGCCAAATTATATGCTAAATCTTGATTTCTGACTGATAATATTTGAATGCCTTTAGAAATCAATTTTTATTTGGTCTATTTCAACAATATATCAAAAGTAAGGTCAGGTTTGACTTTGGTAATATTCCACTAAATGTCTTCAAAATTACTCCCTTTTCTTGTCTTATTTTCATTCCTTTTCTTATATCAGGTTTTTTGTTGAGCCCGCTTGCCGGGAATTCGAATTTGTTGTCACTTTTTGCATATAGTTCAGTGTATAGCCGTCCAGATTTGTCTGGTCTATAACTTGCTCTTTCTGTGAAGGATTACAAAATGTTTTAATGCAAATTTTCACCTTGATGGGGTGTTGTGTCGCACCTTAAAGCCAGGTCCACTACTCAAAGGTCAAGGTCACACTAGGGGGTCAGCGTAAACCCGTGTCCGGAGTGTACTGTCTATATACATGGATGGATTTTAATATAACTTACACAAATGTTCACCTATGTATACATCTTTCTCCTTGATCTGAAGCTTATAGTTCATGTTTGAATTAAGGCAAGCAGGGTTGACATTCTGCCAGCGGACATGTCTAGTAATTGAACAGTAGTTGCTTACTATATGTACATGTTTTGATTACCCACCCAATACTAGCATTGTTCTTTTGCGGGGGCATCCGTGTCCTATGGGCACATTTTTTGTATTTACTATAGTTTGTTGTACGACGTCAGTCATGTATGTAAAAAAATATTTTAACAGCACCTCCTATACCACTGGCTGATTGCATTTCAGCTTTTTTAGTGGACTATAATAGTAAACTATATTAAGAACATTAATGCTACTTATCAGGTGATAGATATAAGACCAGTGGTCCTTTGGTTCAGATTGTTATTACTTGCGTTTTCTCAGTATGTACCAGTATAACAGTTTTTCCGACAAACTAAATCCAGTTATCTCAATATATTTAACAGTTATTTTTATACAACATATATATTTTATTTTATGCAAGTTTTGATAATAAAAGTTTATTTTAAATCATTGCTCTTTGTTTTGCTATGTCTTTTTCAGCATGTACATCAATTTTATACTAAAACACAGTCACTTTTGAACTTAGCTTTCCAAAGCACATGGCGAGCTTTTCTGGTCACACTTGAGTTCAAATTTAAATAATCTCTTCATTAACTATGATTAAATGATGCTGTACATTTGGTATATGGCATGGTCTAGAGGCCCTATGCAATAGTAATATAACTCATGGCCATTGGGTCAATATTCGCTCCATTTCTAATGTAAAAAAATTGAAATGTTTTTCTTTCAAGACTGCCAAATATACATTGATTTAGACCAAATTTTGCACAATTAATATTTGAATGGTCCTTGATGTTCATAATGCAGTGGTATGGTCTATTGGATATTGGAATATGTAGACATCTTGTCCTCTGAAACTATGATACTATGTAACTACTATGTAGCTGAAGCTTAGATATTTGTTCTTGTGGTTCTATATAAAATTTAATTGATGAAAACACTATCCTCAGTTCCCACAATATTGGGCCACGTCCATGCTTTTTACTAAAGTATAATTAATCCCTTGCCGCAAAGCTGAAAGGGGTTACAGGAATGACCTTTGTTTGTCAGTCTGTGTGTGTTTGACCGAAACATTTCATGCTTGCTCCACATCTTCACACCTTAGATATTCGTGTGAATTTAGTCAAATGTTCACCTTATTGAGAAGATGTGCATAACCTATGTCCCAGACCTGTCAACTCAAGGCCACATCACAAAGTCAAAGGTTTCTATCTTAACACTGTGTCGGCTTCATATCTCCTCAATTCTTGGAAGGATTCTATGAAACTTTTGTGTAAAACCCATGGTCTAGCCATGTCATATGTCCCACTGGAAGGTCAAGGGCTTGTAATTCTAAAATATTGTCATTCTCTCGAAATCAATATTGACAGACTCCTTTATTTTTACTTCACACGCATTATTCCATTGTTTGAAAAATTTGCTTCCATCAGTAATTTCAGTACTTTGATTAATATTACTCTGTGGTATGTACGCTTACTTGTAGGACTTTGAGCTCTTGTTTTTAATAAATTCATGGTTTGTTGATTGATTTAGTAATTTCATCTTTTTTTCTTTACTTTAAAGAGATTTTGTGAGATGGTTTTAAAATGATCAACATTTTCTAGCATCACGTAAATTGTCACTGATTTCTGTGCATGACATTGTCTCTTTAACACCATCTTGCTAACTTGCAGCACCCAGTCACAGTGTGGTTGATGAGTCCCAGGTGCAGGTGTTTTTTGAGAGAGAGCTTTGTGACCATTGTCAGAGGTGATGTTGTTGTTTTGAGTAATTGCTACTCAGTTCCACAAATTGGTAAGTTCAGTTTTTGTATAGATTGTCCTACAGTGTATAACCATATGTTTTAGTATTATTGTTTATATACATATATATATAATATGCATTTCGACCATTATGTTCTTTGTCACAACATGAGATGTTATTATTACCCTTGTCTAAGAGCCATGCCACTGGACACACAGTTGTAAGTTCCACTAAGTTTAACTGTCATGCATGATGTAACCTGATAATCTTGTCTTGATGTTTTATTGAGAGCTACCCTACATTTTGCTTGAAGAGACTTTGTGTGACACTATGCTTTTGTTGATTTCAGAGTGCTATTTTATTGCCACCTGTACACGTTCTTTTATTGGTGAATTCCTACCACCTTGGTTGTTTGGATGAGTTATTACCAGAGACTATCTCATGAACAGTTCCAGAGGGTTTATAAACAGCAATACAGTGTATTTAGCATTGAGACTGCTAGATTTTATTATAAAACATGTAACTTATCAATATTGTAAAGTATTAAATTGTGTGAATCGAACCAAGCCTTTTGGCACACACACACACACATCTGAGAAAGATTGTGAAAACTGAACTATCTGTGGCATTTCTTAAATACAGGATACGGATTACTTTAGACATTCTCCATTGAATGTGTTGAAAACGACATGAAAATGAAAGGCATCGAAATAATTTTTAGAAACAGTTGTAACTCCTAACATTTTTTTTTAAGTTGTCAACCGAAATAGTGGTAATTTATGGTGATTTTCATCAAGACGGACTTGGCTTATATGTTGGCTATCTTATCTATATAAGTTGGCCTCACAGCACTAACAGTAATATCTGTGAAACAACAGAAATTTCAACATAAATTGTTATTCCAGCTTCGGCAGACTTGGTGGAACCAGGCAGCTCTACAGTGCAAGATTTCAACAGCTGATTTTTAGATTCGAATCCCATTCTAGCTATTTTTGTAGTCTTAAATGCATTTCATCTTTATGTTACAGACTTGCTTCTCCGTAAGAATTTGATCGCCTGACACTGAATGGGAGAAGGACTTTAAGGAGGAGTTACTGTCAGTCCATTGCATTTTTGTGACGGCTTTGGTCTTATTCTACTTATATATTTTATTCCTTGTTCCTTTTACATAATAACTGTTAAAGAATGATTTACGAACACAAAGACCTGTTAGAACTATTACATTCACACAACGCCAGAACATGTATTCTTTAATTCTTTTCCATAAATAGTAAACTTGGATAATTGTTTTCAAAGGTTTGTATGAGAGACTAAATTATACAGCAAAACTAAATAAGACATCAAAATATAAGTTTGTATAAAATGTATTTATATATAAAATAGTAGCCTGAACAGTCAAGATCAAATTAAAGAACATGAAAAATTGTTCTGAAAAGTATGACAATGTACTAACTGAATGTAAAAGGAAGCCTACAAATAATGACAAGGTTGCTCTGTGCAAACTATCTATGGGCCACTATCTTTGGGTGGTTTTTGTTGTCACTGGACGAGGTTTAAGATTACTGTACATAAACTAAATCTCATTTTTTTGTTTAGTATGAAATACATTTGTTTTGATACAGTTAATATGTTCCCCTATTTGAAAATTATACACATGTATAGATATAGTTCTATTCATATGCAAAGTATTGTAAAGTTCGTTGCTATAGTTATTTTATTTCAATACTATCAATGCCATATAACTTTAAATGCATCTCTCTTTACTTCCAATGGCAGATTCTAACAAAAATCTTAATGGAAATCTAGCAAACAGTGCTAATTCATTCCGAGATATTAAACTGGAAAACGGTTCGCGTCTGATCCAATATTTAACAGGTTTGCATTTGTTTGTTTGCAATGTACCCAATCCGAATCATATGTATTGACCGAACAAAAATCCATTAATACACCATTCACTAGGTGCAGTTTGGTTACTTATAGATACTGATTTGCACACTAACACAAACTGTCTAGTATTTCAACTTCATACACCTGATCTTAGGCAATTACTACTTGGATTTCATTTCTAATTTCATTATATCCCCATGCCAACCTCCCGCACAGGGGGAAGGATACTGGAATCAACTTGACCAGGTGACTGCCTGGTTTGGTAATTTGTCGAGGGCATAATTCAAAAAGTATTGGCGGTATCAATTTGAAACTTCTTTGATAAAACGACAGATGGATAGACTTCATTGGGAAAATATAGATCCCTTTTGCATAATTTTAGAGTTATTGCCATTTGTAATTGATCAAACTTGCCTACATAGATGGACAGATCTTACTGAGGAGATCGCAGTGTCCAAGAACCACAACTTTCTTATGCATAACTTTGCAGTTATTGTCCTTTGTGATTTTTCATCCTTAATTTATGGCCGCTGAATCACTCAAAAGTATTGGATATATCAACTTGAAACTTCACACTTAGATAAATTACATTGATAAAGTGCAGTGCAGTGCCATATGAATCATGACGTTCTTACGCATAATTTTGCAATTAATGTCCGTTGTAATTTTTCATATTTAATTATCGTTCATAACTTTAAGGCATTATCATGTATTAACATGAAACTACATAATACTCTACAGACAAAGTGACATGTGGGAGTATTTTCGACAGGACAGTGGTTTTCAAAGTTCAATACCGAGTACACTTGTGCAGCATGTAGAGAAGTATTCAGTCTCTTATAGGATCAGCCAATAATTATGAGATATGAAAACTTTTAAACAACCTTTCTGCAAAATGGAAGGAAAAAATATTAACGACACTGATTACTAGTTCTGAGACCTAAACAAATTCAGTGCCTTCAGTGCTCTGATATATCTTTTAGACATGTTTGAATTAACTCTTGTTCTCTAAGAATATACCAAATGGACAGAGAATCTATCTATCAGAGTTCATCGGTACCGGTTGACCATATGACCGACGCCCCCCCCCCCCCCCCCCTAACTCTGCAGATATTTGTTATTTTATTTTATAAGGGTTAGTGCAAAATGCAGGAAGCATCCCATTCCAGAAACACCCTCTGGTACGGATTCCTGTTTGGGCCAATTAAAATGTCGCCGTCGCGCTTAGAGGTAGACGCTCGACAACGAGACGCGACATCGCGAAAATGCGATACGACGCTCGACAATGCGAAGCGACGCGCGACAATGTCAAACGAAATATTGCGATTTCATTTCGTATTTTCGCGCTATAAAAGCGCGAAATATCGCATTGTCGCTTCGCATTGTCGTGCGTCGTATCGCATTGTCGCGGTGTCGCGTAGCGTTTTCGCGATGTCGCGTCGCGTTGTCGTCCGTCGCGTTCTGCACTTGTGAAGATCTCGACGCACGAAAACCCGATACGACACTCGACAATGCAAAGCGACGCGCGACAACGCGACGCGACATTTTCACAATGTCGTATCGCATTGTCGCGCGTCGTGTGTGATCCTCTACCACGACGCACGAAAATACCAAACGACACTCGAAAACGCAACGCGACGCTCGAAAATGCGAAGCGACACTCGACAATGCGAAGCGACATTTATTGGAATATCGTATCGCGTTGTCGTGCGTCTACCGGTGACAGGTTAAAATGTTACTAGATTTATATGCTCTCTGACGGTGCGATGATAAAACTTGTAGCTGATTACACTTTCATTTAAATAATGGAAAACACAGATGAGATAATAAGAAGTTATTTTAATAGTGGATATTCTTATAATGAAATACAAGTGTTGTTGTCATTAGACAATGGGATACAGTTCTTTTGCAAGTTTGTAATAGTAATGGATAAATGATGAAGAACTGATTTTAATTTAACACTTGGCAGTAGAGGTCTATATGCTGTTCTTGCATGTAAAATTGCGAGGAGCCATTTGTGTGTCAATACAACATTCTCGGTTATAACATATGCATAATTCTAAACAGAGACGATAGTTACATAATCGACACTTTTGTGTTAAAATATTCTAAATTTGGCATTATAGCGGAATACTCCCCCTGTTCGTAAAGCAATGACAAATTTTGATAATTACAATATGAAATGAGTTAATTATATTATTAAATGGTATATTTAAAGCAAATGATATTATTGAATAATGTATACTATTTTCAATGATACATACGGCTCATTTCATAGATTAATGCTTAATGATTGGCATAAAAATATGTGTAGTATACAGATATAATGCCCTGACTGAGTTCTTCGAAGCACAGACATACTCTTTAAAGCATATACCAGTAATACCCTAAAGAGTTTTTGGAAGACCTTCTTTTATTACAATATATTCAATGATGTAAGGAAATAGCTCACATAAGACCACCTTTGATGCTAAGAATACATGGCTAGACTAATGCACTTATCAATGTTTTGGAGCATAAAAGGATTTTTTTTACCTACCCATAGACTTTGTCGGACTCTTCCCGCGAGCCATACAGTCTAGCAAAAACTCTCACCCTAGGGATTAAGACAAAATGCTTAAATGCTCCAGGAATGGAATTAAGACATTCAAAATGAAATTTGTCTAACCCCCAGGGTTTTCCCGCGGGAGCTGTCAGAACTGGCGAGAGATAAGAAGCAAATATAAAACTTCGAGTATATCTGGTCACAGGTTATTGTTTCAAACGCCTGCAAGCTGCCAGGTTTTATAAGAAAGCAGTATCTTAACTTTCATGTGTTTGTAGTATAAGTAACAGGGAACTAATATGCATCTTTAATGATGTATCAAAGAACTTCTAATTTTAGTTTAAGACAACTGAAGCGTCATCTGAAAAGGCTTGGGCTGAAACGAAAAGGATTATGGGATGCAAACATGGTCCAGTGTGCAATACAGGTAATAAATTGTGTAGTGAGAATATCACCAAGAACCAATAGTTTGAGAAAAACATCTACTGTATAGAACTTTGATAACCCTATACTAATTTCTGGTGGCCACTATATGGGCACCACATCTGGAGATTATTTTTGGAAAAAGAGTTCCGCTTTAGCCGGTGCTAGGAGGCGTTGGTAGTTTTCAATTGTTCTTGACTGCCAATGAACAGTCTCAATCAAACCGAGACTGATATTTTCAATTTTAATGGTTGTATATTATGCTTCCAAGGGATTCCTTATTCCTTAATTTATTTATACATGTATTACAATGTATCTGTTATATCCGTGTATTATGTGTTGTTTGTGATTCTGGTAAATTGATAAGAGGTAAAGCAACAACTATGAAAATACACACCAACATCTTCATTCATATTTCACATTGTAATTATGCACAGTTGGAATGACATTGTACATTATTAAAACCATGTTGAGCAAATAACATGCTGATTTTAACACAAGTCTGTCTGACTGTCTGTCTGGGTTAAATATTTACGTTAATATTTGCCTCTATTTCAGGCAGAGATTCAGGGCAGTGGAGTCAATCTGGGATGTCGTGCCATGGCAAAAAGGTTGCTCACTAAACATGGGATTTCTGTTGGCAGGTAATGATTTCATAATTTATAATGCGAGAGTAATCACTAATCACACTGTATAATTATAGCATCCCCGCAAAGAAATAGAGGGGGTATACTGGAATCAGCATGACCGTCTGTCTGTCTGTCTGTCTGTCCATAGACACGAATTCGTCTGGCGAAATGCTCCAACAGTTTTTATTATACTTAAATCAGATTTGCACACACTGTTTCCAATTATATGAAGTTGTGCATGTGCTATTTTCATGACCCATTTGCCAGGTGTTGCAGAATCATCTCTCCGTGAACTTCTTCATTTTTGCACCATAATAGTGAATACTTTGTGACGCGAACTACTCCAAAAGTTTTTATTTAACACTTTTAAACTTTGTATATGCATTGTTGAAGGACTGAAGATGTGCAAGACACATTTTTCATAACCCAGTTGCATGGCGTAGCAGAAATATATCCCCTTGAACATTGTGTTCATTTGACCCCATAACTGCGTTCTTTGAACTTTCACCAGCAAAGCTGTATGTGTTTGTAATGTGTCAGGTGGGGCAAGGAGGGATGCAGGGGGATACTAATCACCTTAGTGACA
Organism: Cyclina sinensis; assembly: GCA_012932295.1. Classification (NCBI taxonomy): domain Eukaryota; kingdom Metazoa; phylum Mollusca; class Bivalvia; order Venerida; family Veneridae; genus Cyclina; species Cyclina sinensis. The sequence continues at coordinate 17,276,570 of JAAONU010000017.1, read as the reverse complement.
GTTCTAGTTATGTCTTATAAATAAACAGGACAAGTCATTAAAATGTCATGTTTAAAACTAAAAAAATTTTAGTAAAATAGTTTATCTATTTTGCACCATATGGAAAAATATGAATGTACTAGATACTCTTAAGATCATGTATGTCAGCTGCTCTTCACCAATAGTCGTCGTCGATGTCAGAACAAGAAGTGAAAGAATAATTGACTGTTGTCTCTAAATATACCTCTTAAATGCAAGAACATTGACATTGTTTTGTCAGGTGGTCGGGCTTAAAAATAGTATTTAATGAATTGACTACCCTTTGTGATATAGCAATCGACGTATAGTTGTATACATAAAACAATGATTAATAATTTATAAAATTTAATTGCAGAGATACAGTTTAGGGTTTCAGCACTTGCTAGACCACGAGGGAGTACATAGCAGACATCGTATCGATGGATACGACAAGATCAAGCGTTACGGCTTTGCAATCCATGGTGCTATATGCGGGTAATTGACTGTTTTGTATTTGTTACCGATCTATAGAAATACTTGATCTTTACATATCCACGTGATATGGTGTATGCTCAAAGGCCATTCTTATACCCACACCATTGAAAAAGAGGCAAGAATTAATGCGTAAAATAAAGACCTTAAGAGGTCGCCACATGCACCATAATATCAGATTTTATATTGAATAGAACATAACAGATAATTCATTTAGAGGTGTACAGTGTACATTATCTTTAACATGTTATACAAAACATAGACAACAATGTCAACGTGACAAAGTATATCAATTTTTATGATTACCCCCCCCCCCCCACCCCCCGCCTTTGTACTGGATTCCAAAATTGCATTCCAAAACGTCCTTATATACAACCAATTGTTTCAAATGCTAGTTCTTGTGCAAATCATTGATTTCTAAAAGTTTAAATTGCCTTATAGTTTTCTTTGTTTTTACCTTTATGTTTTGCTTTTATGTAGAAAATTCTGAATTTGTATGATAAAGGTTTTCCAAGCGATTGCTTTGCTAAAAATAGCAAGAACAAACAACGATCCTCGAGTTATCGCTGGGTATTTTCTGCAGTATGTGAAAGAAATCAAAGGTAAATGCGTACCGTTGCATGCGTGTCGAGTTGTTGTTTGAGTTTTTATGATTGATTAATGGGTGGTTAGAAGTAGACTTTAGGGAAAACGCTCGTAGGTGCTTAGTACATGCAGTTTCTAGTACTTTCTGCATTATTTGATGATTTGGAAACAAAGCAACAACAAAAGGCACCCCAAAAAAGCAACAACAACACAAATCTCGAACATCGTATGCGTAACAATCTATATTGGCTGCACTCAAATAATACACTATATCATATCTGGACAGCAAGCTTGATGTGTATTTCCAGTAAGTATACGATATTTGTACGACGAGATATTTCATCCATTATGTAACAGAAATATAACGCTTAAAAATAAAAGCTCTTTTTTTGAGTTGGAGATTAGGTAAAGAAAGACATGGAACTCACAGTTTTATCAATTTCACTTAGTATATTAAGCGAAATCACTGTATCGCTTTTTCGTAACCTTTACATTTCAACATGTATGATCTTCTGAGATATTACAATAATTTATTTTATGCCTACCAATGAAATATAGGGAAATATCAGTGAGATATAGAGGATATTTGTTTGTTTTTGTGGAAGATGAGAATTTATTTCATCGAGTGAACACCATATGTGATATTTTCACGAGTGGCGCAGCCACGAGTAAAAATATCAACATATGGTGTTCACGAGATGAAATAAATTCCCATCTTCCACTAAAAAACAAACAAATTTTCTTTTTATTTTATGCCAACACGTCAAAAATGTTTTTTTTATGATATTTTTAATCAGGGCCTTCAATAAATTCACCATGGTTAGTCCCAAATCAGTTAATGCGTACTTTGGTTACTCCGCACAAAAAAAGTGCAGACAATCTCCAATACATATGATAATTTTACTTCTGCTGAAGTAAACTGAATACACTTTCATCAAATAACATTTATTTTTGTCTACACAGTTTATCAATATTTATTGAATTTTTGCCATACATACTTTAATTATAAAAGCGGATTAATACCGAGTAATATTCAATCAATTGAATTGAAAGTCGGCCATATTGGATATTGTCCATGTGAGTTATGTAAACAAATCAGACATTTTAAATAATTTATGGCGAATTTCATCATTGTTCACAACTAGTTAGGCTCAGGAGTTCAATATTATAATTGGATTTAACAAGGTAAATAAATTTCACTCGCTGTCACAGTCTGAAATACAGCGGATTCTCTTGTGGTGGGGAAATTCCTGAAGTTTCATCAAGCAGTAGTTCCGGCACAAACAGTGTATTATCAAAATGGTAATTAACTGATTCAAAACAGTGTATTTTCACTTTTATCTCACTGATATTTCCCTATATTTCATTGGTAGGCATAAAATAAAAAAGTGATAATACACTGTTTTGAATCAGTGAAATTACCATTTTGAAAATACACTTTTGTGCCCGAACTACTTTTTTATCTGCTTGATGAAACTTCAGGAATTTCCCCACCACGTAAATACAAGAGAATCCGCTGTATTTCAGACAGTGACAGCGAGTGAAATTTATTTGCCTTGTTAAATCCAGTTATAATATTGAATTCCTGAGCCTAACTAGTTGTGAACAATGATGAAATTCGCCATAAATTATTTAAAATGTCTGATTTGTTTACATAACTCACATGGACAATATCAAATATGGCCGACTTTAATTCAATTGATTGAATATTACTCGGAATTAATCCGCTTTTATAATTAAAATATGTATGGTTAAAATTCAATAAATATTGATAAGCTGTGTAGAGAAAAATAAATGTTATTTAATGAAAGTGTATTCAGTTTATTTTAGCAGAAGTAAAGTTATCATATGTATGGAGATTGTCTGCACTTTTTTTGTGCGGAGTAACCAAAGTACGCATTAACTGATTTGGGGCTCACCATGGGGAAGTTATTGAAGGCCCTGAGTAAAAATGTCATAAAATACCCATTTTTGACGTGTTGGCATAAAATAAAAAGAAAATTTGTTTGCTTTTTAGTGGAAGATGGGAATTTATTTCATCTCGTGAACACCATATGTTGATATTTTCACTCGTTCACTCGATGAAATAAATTCTCATCTTCCACAAAAACAAACAAATATTCTCTATGTATTTCTTCTTATCACTGTATCATTTAGCTTTGTATCGTTTTCTGTGAGCACCGGAAGTAGATGCGTTTACAGACAGTGTATTTTTTTCTTCCTAATGTGAAGAAGATAAAACTATTATTTTTTTATTTTTTTTTTTATTATTTTTTTTTTTTTGTGTGTTTTTTTTTTGTTATTTAGTAATTAGTAATGTATTCGTGCAGGTGTACCTCGTTGTATGCGCGTGGACGCTGGAACGGAAAATGTCCAGATTATAAATATGCAGAAAGCTCTGAGGTGGAATGATGGAGATCAGTCTTCAGGAGAGAGAAGTGTTATCGTTGGCAGCTCTCATTCGAATCAGGCAAGTATTTAGGAAACAGAAAATATTTGTGAGAATTTATGAAATATGTAAATATGTAATAAAAGTTGGTCATTTTTATTTGTTTAGTAAAGCCCTATTAGACACTAATGTTGTTTATTGTCAAATTTCCACTTGGTATAAATGGTTATTATTTTTTTGCAGTTTGTAATAGACATTAGCCAGATGTCACTCATTTTGGCATGATCAGTGCTTGTAATAATACTAGTCGTTATTTCGGTGACATTTTTAATATAGACAATGATTATTTCCAGCATACATATAAAGGAATTTGTCGAAGTGAACTGTGCAAAGATAACACGTCAGATAAAAAGTTGCTTTTCTTGATCTTGATTTGAATATAGTAAATAATACTATCATCAACAAAATTTATGATGAGAGGGATGACTTTGATATATATTGTAAACATTCCAAAGCGCACTTCTTATGGGGTTTACGTCTCTTAACTTATTAGATTTGCAAGAGCTTGCACTAGAGTACAGGATTTTAATTCCCAAAATTTACTTCTTACTACTAAGTTGCTTTAATAAGAATATCGGTACCATAAACTTTGTTACACATTTTCAAAATTTTACAGAAGGAACAAAGACCGGATTTCTAAATATTCACATAGTTAAAGGGCTTTGATTCGGGAGGGTATCTGTCGGTCAGAATGTTTTGGAGATTTTGTCTATAAACTTCAAAAGATCAACGGACTTAATGAGTTTGACTCTCGTTTAGACAGCAGACCTTCCAAGGCGGAACTCTCTTGGATTTGTTGTTTGTTTCTTTCTTTGTCTGTGTGCAAATGCCCATTGTGTGAATTGTTTTGTTTTGCTTGTTTTATGTTGGGTTTAGGGCGGGTTTTCGGCTGGCCTAGGAGTGCGGATTTTAAATATTGGTTCGTGGCTATTCTTCGTGTGTACGTAGTCGCCATTTTCTATTTGCTTACTTATGCTTACTTTAATGAATTGATAACTGGCACTCGGCCAGTATTAACAGAAAATTGGCAACACGCCAGTAGGTACGGAATACCGTTAGGCCCATCGTGGTTAGACGTTATAATCCAGAGGGCGACAATGCGATAGTGCGATAATGCGATGGCGACAGTGCGATAATGCGATGGCGACAGTGCGATGGCGACAGTGCGATAACGCGATAATACGATGACGACAATGCGATAATGCGATGGCGACAATGCGATAACGCGATAGTGCGATGACGACAATGCGATAGTCATATCGTACTGTCGCCATCGCATTGTCGCCATCGCACTATCGCGTTTTCGCATTATCGTACTGTCGTCATCGCATTATCGCACTGTCGCACTATCGCATTATCGCACTGTCGCCATAGCACTATCGCGTTGTCGACCATCGCCTTCCGGTCCACATGCGCACATCGTTTTTTTTGTATGTAGTTGGACCCACTTTTAAAAGAATCGGATTTCATTATAACTGTAACCTTTTTCAAAGTATATCTTTATAAAGCCATCCATTTTATGTTTCTGAAATTGTTTTTGTTTCGTTAAAATCGCTTGTGTATATACAAAAAAACGATGTGCGCATGTGTACCGGAAGGCGATAGTCGACAATGCGATAGTGCGATAACGCGACAATGCGATAGTGCGATAACGCGACAATGCGATAGTGCGATGGCGACAGTGCGATAATGCGATGGCAACAATGCGATAGTGCGATGGCGACAGTGCGATAATGCGATGGCGACAGTGCGATAATGCGATGACGACAGTACGATAATGCGAAAACGCGATAGTGCGATGGCGACAATGCGATAGTGCGATGGCGACAATGCGATAGTGCGATGGCTACAGTGCAATAATGCGATGGCGACAGTGCGATAATGCGATGACGACAGTACGATAATGCGAAAACGCGATAGTGCGATGGCGACAATGCGATAGTGCGATGGTGACAGTACGATATGACTATCGCATTGTCGCCATCGCACTATCGCGTTATCGCAATCGCATTATCGCATTGTCGCCATCGCATTATCGCACTGTCGCCATCGCATTATCGCACTATCGCATTGTCGCCCTCTTGATTATAACGTGTAACCACGATGGCCCTAACGGTATTCCGTAAGTAGGCAATCATGCTGTGACGTATTACGGGATAATCCTATCAAAACATGATATCACATTTGACAAACAAATGCACGTGTCAAAACTTTTGAAAAGATCTTTTGTTACAAAGTGTCCGACATCAACGAAGGGGTCAGGTTATCTCTCCTCTGGCGTAAGATCAATTCACACACCATATGACAACATACAGTTGGCGTTAGTATAGTAAAGTAACTGACATAATAAGCAAAAGGTAGTTGATAAGGCTGTAGAAAACTGATTGTGAGAAGCTGGTGATTACTATTTACCCCTACCTCAATACGCCACCATTATTTGTGACCTTTTAAATCGATATTTCATGTGTTATAAGCATAGAACTGAAGCATGGTGGCGGCAACTGAGACGCATGAGTATCAATTTCTGGATGGAAACTTTCTCGAAAATGGAAAATGAACAAGTACGTCTTTTCAACAGCGGAAAGCTTGGACATGTAAGCTAGTTATAAAATATATCTGTATTGAGAGTGACTAACTGGTCATTTGGTTACCATTTGCATACTGACGAATACCACTTGCTTGTAATTCATAGTTTGTATGTCAAGACCAGTTTCAAAATTCTGACAAAATACAATTTTGTAATCCGTCGCCAATTTTGTTGGGTTATTATCCATAGTCTTTTTTCCAGTATTTAGTTAGTAACTGCTTGCTGTTGGTACTTGGTAGTACCCGAAAGGTTTTACATTATACAACACTGATGTTTGTAACCTTGCAGATATATGTTAGTAGACAACTGCTGGTGTTGCCAACAAGTTTTCATAATTATTTAGCTCCAGTCTTTTATATTTGCCTACGTGGGAGTTAATCTTATGCGCGTGTATATTGCTTTTTTGCAGAGAGCGTCTCAGATTTTGCTTTACACAAATTATCCAAAACGAACTTGACATTGTGAGAAACGACTGGAATGAACATCGAGTCAGACAACAACACAATAATGTACCGACAGGCAAACCAGAGATCCTTTTTAAACATCCGGAGTTGTACGGTAAATACTGCATCTACAGCAGTGAACAAATTAAAACATATGCACAGTGTCGTTGAAACTTTGTCCGAAATTGTGACTATTGACAATTCTACTTTTTACCAGTTTCCCACTGTAGTTAAAAGAGCAGAGTAATTAAAGTAAGTATTTTGGTATGAATGAATCAGGCAGCATTAAAACCCCAGGGAAAAAGTGGGCAATATAGGGATTATGGACAACTGTATATCAAAATAATAATACCCTCTCTTGCCTGTCCGCACCAACCAAAATAAACAAACCTATAACAGAAAGTGTTGTTACATGCGATGCTAACATTATTTCGAATCGTCTTAAACTACAGTCAAAATAAGCGAGTTAACTTTTTGTTTATCGGGCAAATAATGCTTCCAGTATTTAAATGCGACATGTAAGACAAAAGCAATACAATTGTGTATATTAGGCAAAACACAGCAATGTGAAAACGAAAAAAAAGTTATGTGAAACACCAAATCACGCTATTTCATGATTTAATGAATACTGCTAAAATTAATGTTAATTGTTGTCATTTTCTATGCCCCCAAAGGGTTTTTTGGTGGCATATAGTAATCGAATCGTCCGTCCATCCGTCAGTCTGTCTAAGTCAGTTCCTCTTTGGACATGTGTTCGTTTCCGGTTTGTAACTTTGTCAGAGGATTTTCAAATAACTTGGCAAGTGTGTTAAACACATGTTAATGACGTGTCGCATGCAAAGTTAGAGGCCGTGGTCAAGGTCATGGTAACTAAAATAGAAGCATGGTTTGCAGTTAAGGACTTTTTTAATCAGACTTAGTGTATAGCAAGACCTAGCTTGAGATTGTACTTGGGGTCAGGGTGAAGGTCACTGTTTCAAACCTTTTGTAACCAAACTTGTTTTATATCAGGCTTCTTCTGAATTCCTAGCTTGGGATCGTACATGAGGGTTCATAGACCAACGTGAAGTTCAATGTTTCCTTAATGCTTCCCTATGACCAGTTGAAATCCTGGCTTCGTGGTGAGCCCCTTGTTATTTGTCTCCATTTCTCACAAACCATGACACTTTCAAACTTGATATACGACTACATGTTCTCTTCCGTATATGTCAACAAAAACACTGGACGTGTAACTTCTTCTTTTTTACCATAAACTTAAAAAAACCCATTATAGTCAGCGCTTCGGGTGCATATGTCGCACCGCTGACAGCTCTTGTTTTCTAATTGAAGAGAATTATCTTTAATGCTTCTTTTTGGTTTTCATGTCTAGGAGCAATAGACTATAAGTTTCCTGTTAATGAGGCAGACATCGAAGCATTAGGAGAGTTTTGCCAATACCCAACAAGCACTGGCTGCTCAGAAGAAATGAATGCCATGTTCCTGAACATAATGGCGGAAAATCAGTTACGTTCTCCTGACACAGTTTCAGAAGCCATAGAACTGTTTACAGCTATGAAAAGATCACAATTAAGTTAAACAGATTTTCCTGGTTGTTATTGAAATACTTGAAATACTTGAGGCCAAACAAAGCCTATACATGTTACATGTAAATGTATCTTCATTTGCTGTTTAAATTACAGGCTTTAAATTCTGTATACATTTAATTTTATACCTAGTATTATTGATGAAGTTGCCTATAATAAAGTTCTACTACCCAGGTGCTAAACTTAAAATGCAGTGCATGAGGCATTGAAGTATAAACAATATCTGATATTTTTTGTTATTTATGGTTGAAACTTGGTACATGTTAAGAACATTATATGATAATTATTTTTAACCAGATGTCAAAAGGTCATACTTTTTAGTTTGAAACATGGAACCTGCAAATACTAGTCTACTCAATTTTATTTTATGGAACGTTTGTTGACATGTTAAGAACAATGTCAGAATTATGAACAACCTTTACTTTTTTATCAGAGGTTAAACATGGCAATACCGTTACAATAAATAGAAAAAACTGATCCTGAACTAGTTAAAAAAGTTCTATGATAACACACACACACACACACACACAAATAAATATATTTCTGAAACTTTGTAGTCATGTTAATCACTCGAATACTATTCAGCTTAATCATTATGGCCTTTAACTAATTGTGTTTGTATTAATATAATGCACATTAGGCAAATGATTTCTCTCTGTGATTGCATTTTATCACAGTGTGTGATAGCTCTAGTTATATACTATTGCTTAAACTGTACATTGAAAGCTTGTTTTTATAGCGAGACCTACTTAGATTGTGTCATTTTATTGTCAGATAATCAATATGTTATGCAAAGATTATATCGAACACCGACACTGTTAGCCGGGTCGTATACGAACACCCTCGACGGGCGGTCGGCGTCCTTAACTGTCCGCTCTCAAAGTGAAACAGTTTTCTTACAATCTTTATAAAACTTGATAAAAATGATAAGGGGCCCAACATCTTGGCCGAGTTTGAAAACCAGTAAAGTCGACACAGTTTTACCTTTGACCTCTTGTGACCTTGACCTTCATTTTGAGCGAAACAACTCACCTAAACATGGAGAACATTTGTGCTTAGTTATAATAATTTCCATCCATGTATATAGAAGTTATACTCGCAAAAGAATGTTTTATTTTTAATTTGATTTTGACCCCTAAATATGACCTTGACCTTTGCTACAGACACCTGAATTTTTCAAATCCTCTGACCACTAAGCATAATACTTCAAAGCATAAGCAAAATACAGTATTAACAAACAAATTTTAATATTTTTATTTGACCTTTGACCTCTTGTGACCTTGACCTTCATTTTGCATGAGACAACTCAATTCAACATGGAGAACATTTGTGCTAAGTTATATTAAAATCCATCCATGTATATAAAAGTTATACTTGCAAATGAATGTTTTATTTTGTTATTTCACATTTGACACCTAAGTGTGACCTTGACCTTTGCCACAGACACCTGAATTTATTGCGCTACACTCCGCCTCACTATTGAGAGTATTTGTCCCCTGTTATATTAAAATCCCTCCATGCTTGTAGAAGTTACCCTCAAAACACGGGTTTTGCACTAACCCCCAAGTGTGACCTTGACCTTTAAGCGGCGGACCTGGCTTTTGTGTGTGACACACCACCACCCCATCATGGTAAGCATTTGTACCAAATTTTTTTAAATCCTTCAAAGAATGAGCAAGATATAAACAGGACAAATCCAGATGGCTGCACAGACGCACATACACCGAACTTTACACCAAAAGTAGCGACTAAATCGAGCTCACCACAAGCGGGCTCGACAAAAATGAAGCAAATGACCAAAGCAATGCATGAACGCTCTCTTTTATTACAATTTATATGACACCTGGTGTTTATGTTTTACATATTTGCTCATCAGCAGTTATAAATCTAAAGGTGCAAAAATACAGCAGTTCAACTCAAAGTCTACAGAAATGTGAACAAGAGGGCCGTGATGACCCTGGATCGCTCACCTGAGTACGTTGGCTGTTGGTTTGTTGTTAAGTATAATTTTATTTTTAATTAAAGATTTGTAGAGGCCTACAAACCAAATATGTAAAATATCAGTCAATAAATGAAAGCTGTATGACAGACTGTAGGAATATCTTCTATAAGCTATGGTAACCTTGACCCAGTGACCTCAAACCCGACCCATGGGTAGAGGTTCATACAAAGAACCTATATATTGAATATAAAAGATATTGGTCTATAAATGAATGCTCTATGAGGTACAGTTGATAAATCTATTTTCAGGCTGGGTGACCTTTAACCTAATCTAGTAATTTGAAAAAGCTTGATAAAGCTTGTTTCATGCCAAATGTTAAAAATCTAGGCCTTGTGGTTTCAGACAAGATTTTTAAAGATTTTCTTCTATACTGCTATTTAAAACTTGTGACCCCTTGGGCAGGGCCAATAGTGACCCCAGGGACATTTTTTTAATAAACTTGTTAGAGGTCCACTAGACATTGCTACATACCATATTTTAAGGCTCAGGGTCTTAGTGGTTTCAGACAAGAAGATTTTCAAAGTTTTCCCGATATAAGCCTATGTAGAATCAATTGACCCCCTGGGTCGGGCCAAATTTGACCCAGGGGCATAATTTGAACAATTTTGGCAGAGGTCCACTAGACAATGCTGCATACCAAATCTTAAGGCTCAGGGCTTTGTAGTTTCATACAAGAAAATTTTAAAAGTTTTCCATATATAAGCCTAGGTAAAATAAATTGACTCCCGGGGCAGGGCCAAATATGACCCCAGGAGTGTAATTTGAATAAATCTTTTAGAGGTCCACTAGACTATACTACATAAAAAGTCTTAAGGCTCAGGGCTTTGTGATTTCAGACAAGAAGATTTTCAAAGTTTTTTTATTTAAGTTGCCATAATAACCAGAGTTCTTGATGGAATTTAATTCTTTGAACAACTTTGGTTAAGTTTTATGCAAGGAATATCTCAGGCATATTTCGTCAAAGTTGGCTTAGAGGTATAGGAGAAGTTGTTCAAGTTAAATTGTTGACGACGCATCCCGGATTCCTGCCAATCAATGATCCTTATAGCTCACCGTATGTTGCTATTTTCCTTATAAAGGATATTCCTATATACATTTGGAGAAAGTGACCACACTTTCTGACAATCATGTTCTGCCTAATTTGAACAAAGGGTCCCCAATGAAAATTTGTGTCACATGCTATCAAAATCACTACAGTAGCTTCAGAGATTTCCCTTATATACATTTGTACATGTACATAATTTATAAGGAAAACAAAACACCCTCTGGTAGCCATGTTTTTTGTGCTCAGGTGAGCTAAATAACTGGCAAGCATCCAGACAAACAATGGCAAAATATCTATTCCACCAGTAAGAGAGGCTTAAAATTCAGCATGCATGACTCTTAAGAACAATTTATAACAGTTAATTTTTACCATTAAAAAATAACATAAAAATGAACAGCTAAGACCTAAAGAAAACATAATGAGTAACTGCCACAGTGCTTCTCTATAATGTAAACAAATAAGTTAGTTTTGAGTACAACACACAAATCCACTACATATTGGTACAGGATCAACAGACAGTGATGTTAATGATGTTACTTGCAACTTTTGTGACAATCATGGCAACTACATGTATGTCGAGGTTTCCTGCATGATATAATTAACACACGTTCCAAAGAAACTAATCACTAAACTTTCAAAAATCCACCAGACTCTGTAATGGCTCTCACAAGCATAGCAGAAAGAGAATCAGGATCATTTATCCTCGGCAGCCATAACTCTAAGGCACATGTTGACACATGAGGCAAACGGCCATTTTCATAATTGTAAAACTGTATATCTATGCGTTTTGAGAATCCACATGGCGGAAATGTGGTCGGCTCCTGTGACGAACATCAACACGTCAGGATATGTAACATTAACTTCTCCTCCCGCTGAAAAGACAAGATATCATTAGAAATGATAGATGCTCCTCAAAGCACCTGCTGGTCAATGACAAAGCCTTTTTCATAATCTATCTCGGTGTAGGTTTTCAGCAAAGTTTATGTTATAGTTATTAAATTATGCTTTGGACAAAAAAGGGAAATAATTTAAAAGAGAGCCTTAGTGACTTAACATCGATATATTGGTGCAAATGTAGAGAAAAAGACGTCCTTAGGTGCTAAATATGCTCTGTATAGATTCATTATAATAATGACCATGCCCTGATACACTTGCAAAAGGTACAATTAGTTTGGTTTAGTATTTAAATGTAGTCCAGAAAACAGCCTCTTATAGAAACAAATGTCAATATTCATCTTAAAATTATGATTTAGATGTGTAAAGTTTACCTTCTACTGACAGAAGAAATAATTCCCAACCATACACTGTGACATCTTCTAAAGCTCTGTTATTAGAACCTTTCTCGCTGTAGCAGACATTAAACAGCTTTTGCATCTGTTCTGCAGACAACAATGGTGCAGCATAGCAGAAGATAGGTTTAAACAGCTGCGCATGTGACCTGACTAATTCCCACGCCTTACTAACGTCATTCATCCCATCAATAAACTGAGCTATTTCACCAGAAATCCTGCAAATTATGAGATTTTATTAAGATTGTTAAATAAGCAAAGTCACTACATGACAATTATTTCTTGCAAAACGTTAAAGTGAACTAGGAAAAAAGAACTCACAGTAAGACAAAATTTAAACCTGGAATGCTCGGAAGATAATTGATCATTGTAATACTTGTAACTAATTGGTCAAAATATTTATAGGCACCAGGCACTTCCTAACTCAATGAAGTATGAATACTTGTACTCTTAATGTAAGCCAAGTACAAAAGCAATAAACATTTCAAATTTTACTGTAATAACACAGTAATAAGGTAATGACTGAATTTTAGTGTAGTTATCTACATTCTGGTCCTTCAGGGTTCATTTTATATCACTAATGAATATTTTTGGAAACAGAGTTCAGCATAAGCCGGTGCTCTGGTTGGTGGCAGTTTTAAATTGTCCATGGCTCCTAATGAACAGTCTGAATAAAACCGAGACTGCTATTTTCAACCTTTTCAAGGACCCCTTATTCCTGAATTTATTTACTACAGAACAATGTCAAGAGCCTAAATTGTTGTCTGGATTTGTAATTACAGCTAATAAATTAGTTTATCCTGCAACTAAACAGTATTGATTAACAGATGCATTGCCAGAAAAAAGGATATTTTGAATTTACCTATAATACAAGTAATGCTTTTTCAGCATTAGAATCATGTCCCCCTTATTACCCAGGGTTGTTCTGTAAGCAGAAATAAAACCTTTGTCCAAGAGCTGGTCTCCATGCTCAATTAAAAACGCATCCATCTTTGCAACATTGTCAACATCTTCCAGCTAAAATTTGATACAAGCAGTAAGGGTTTCAATGATGACCATAATTATCCTACAAGGATCTATATTTTGCTCACCTGAACTGACTAGCCCCTATGTACCCCTTGTGGATTCAATTACAATTCTATGGAACAGAGATGGTCCTGAGCATGACAAATATTGACCCCTGGGCCATGATTTATAAAACTTATGTATAGGGCTCCAAGACGATGCTACAAACCAAATAACAAATCACTAGTGATTGTAGTACAAGCAAAGGTGTTTGCTTGATACTTGATGTTTACCTATTGACTTCTGGCTACTAAACACTTTAAGAGTTACCTTTATTTACCAGAGGCATATCATACACATTCTGCTGCACTACAGTGCTCTTTTTGGGCCTTACTGTTTGTCAATAAGGTCACAGTTTTATTGTTGTGAGTCAGTTCATTAAAGTCTGTAATATATTACATATTTAATGTATGGCCTATTAGAATTCATTGTTCAAATAACTGTAACAGTGGAATTTCACGCTGAAGACTTCTTTAAGAATTGGAAGCTGTATCTTTGTGTGCATATCAGGTACAACATATTATCAGTTACAACAGAGTATAGGCAGTATGCAGGACCTGGTGAAAGTGGGCATTTGGAAGTGAGCAGGTAACAGTAAGCATTTGGCAGTAAGCAGGTGACTGTAGTATTTGACTGTAAGCAGCTGACACTAGGCCTTTGGCAGTGAAAGGTGATTAGTAGGTATTTGGCAGTAAGCAGGGGACAAAGAGCATTTGGCAGTAAGCAGGTAACTGTAGTATTTGACTGTAAGCAGCTGGCACTAGGCCTTTAGCAGTAAGCAGGTAACTGTAGTATTTGACTGTAAGCAGCTGACACTAGGCCTTTAGCAGTGAAAGGTGATTAGTAGGTATTTGGTTGTAAGCAGCTGGCACTAGGCCTTTAGCAGTGAAAGGTGATTAGTAGGTATTTGGTTGTAAGCAGCTGACACTAGGCCTTTAGCAGTGAAAGGTGATTAGTAGGTATTTGGTTGAAAGCAGCTGACACTAGGCCTTTAGCAGTGAAAGGTGATTAGTAGGTATTTGGTTGTAAGCAGCTGGCACTAGGCCTTTAGCAGTGAAAGGTGATTAGTAGGTATTTGGTTGTAAGCAGCTGGCACTAGGCCTTTAGCAGTGAAAGGTGATTAGTAGGTATTTGGTTGTAAGCAGCTGACACTAGGCCTTTAGCAGTGAAAGGTGATTAGTAGGTATTTGACTGTAAGCAGCTGGCACTAGGCCTTTAGCAGTGAAAGGTGATTAGTAGGTATTTGGTTGTAAGCAGCTGACAATAGGCCTTTAGCAGTGAAAAGTGATTAGTAGGTATTTGGTTGTAAGCAGCTGGCACTAGGCCTTTAGCAGTGAAAGGTGAATAGTAGGTATTTGGTTGTAAGCAGCTGACACTAGGCCTTTAGCAGTGAAAGGTGATTAGTAGGTATTTGGTTGTAAGCAGCTGACACTAGGCCTTTAGCAGTGAAAGGTGATTAGTAGGTATTTGGTTGTAAGCAGCTGGCACTAGGCCTTTAGCAGTGAAAGGTGATTAGTAGGTATTTGGTTGTAAGCAGCTGGCACTAGGCATTTGGCAGTGAAAGGTGATTAGTAGGTATTTGGTTGTATGCAGCTGACACTAGGCATCTGGCAGTAAGCAGCTGACACTCGGCTGTTACAGAGTTAGGTAATGTTTTCATTTACCTCTGCCATGACATGCCAACTGCTTTCTGTCTGCTGTTAACAGTACAGTCAAATTGTGCTAAAGAACACCTGTTAAGAAAGACCACCTGTTGATCAAGTCCAAATTTATTTGTCACAGTGATTGATTTAACGAACTAATTGACCTGCAAACAAAGACCATTTGTCTTCATAGACCACTCTCTATTCTTCCTATGGTGTAGACAGGTTTGACTGTAATGTTACAATGATTACTACAGAGTTTTCATTGTCTGCTAACTGAATTCAACATAGGCAGTAAGCTGGTGAGAGTGGGTATTTGGCAGTTAGCAGTCAACAGTGGGCTGTTGTTTATGAAATTCCGTATTTAATAATTGTGGACGATGCACGGCACAAGAAGTATGACAGACAAGCACTGATCACAAAAGCTCATCATGTGCAAAGCACAAGTGAGCTAAATAAGAGCATTTGGTTATGCAATTCTACTTTTTAAGAAGGTCATTTTAACATAACCTGTATAGTGTCATCAGTTCCAGAGAAACCTAGTGGAGTGTTCAAATCTGATTTTAATGACATTGACATAACTGATAATCACATATTAGTGCCAGTTAGTCCAGAGTCCATTAATATTACTTAATATGTATTTCATGTCACTGTTCTTACACTTATCACAACTACCGGGGTATGTTTGTGGCATAATTATTTGAAAATTCAAGGAATCAGAGATGTTGTTGAGTTTATCAAAATGAACTGTTGTCAGCTTTGTCACCCCCCCCTCCCACCCCCCCCCCCCCAAAAAAAAAAAAAAAAAATAAATTAATGTTTTCAACTAAAGACGGTAACTAAATGGTTTGAAAGAGATCTATTAAAACATGCTAAATTGATGTACTTTGCCTGGCATGAATCAGGGCAGTGTCCACATTGATCCATGTTCCCATGTGATACATGTACATAATGTAAATAACTTCAACAGAAACACTAAAATATTACCTGTTTTATAAGTTCATTTATGTCTGCTGGAAGGAGTGATTCAACATCACTTAAATCAGTCTTGTTTCCCACCATAAGATCAAACAACTGGCTACATAGAAAATGGAGCCCTGGCCCTTCTTGAGCTAACGACAAACCAACTAATCGACCAACTAGCCTGTAATGCACTTTTTCCAGTAAGTCCAAGCTATGGCGGAAGTATTTGGCTGTTTCTAGTCCATCGAAAAACTTTGACTCATGCAGGGATTTCACAGCCAACCTGTAAACAAGCATCACAATTTTACCAAGTTATTTTACTCAGTCATGAGACATTATGATTAAAACTTTAATTGTGTAAATATGACATAGTTACATATTATTAAAAGATATGAGGGTGTTATTAGGTAAAAAATAATAAAAAAAAACTTTGTCTCCAGTTACCCGTCCCATACTTTACATGCAGAGTCAAACATTTATATGATGGCATAAGATTTTTCCACTCTAAATATTAGATAAATTTAGTTAACTGAATGATAAAGAATAAATTAAAAAAATAAAAATTCCTGACTTAATGACCTCATACTTTTTCTCGCATGTAACTCGAAACAAACCTTTTATTTTTTAGGCCTTGTACAGAAGTTATGACAAAAATTAAAATTATTAAACATTTGGAATATACAATTTAAAATATGTTCTTCGTTTGATGCAATGACAATATTGTTAAGATTAAATTCTTTAGTCTTTTAATACATGTAGGCATCAAACAAATGTATTGTACTTTGGTACCTGGAACTTTTGCATACTCCTTTCTGGAGGTACGATATATTTTTATCTTCTGGACATCTTATTCAGCAATTGCGACACAAAGCTAGCTCCATAAACATTAAAGGCTTTTATAAAAGAGTAAAGCTTTAATACATCTTTCATCTAATCATAAAAATTGTAAACAAACCTGAAAAATTCCCGACGTGGGCCTCCGTGGTCCTTACCCATCTCCCCACTGAATTTAACATATATTCTGGACCTAAAATTGAGATGCTTTCTGTCAAGGGCTCTTAATGCACTTTCCAGCACACTGTTGCGAAAAATGACAAATTTGGAGGAGGAATTGAGTGACACTGCTTCCTGTTGAAAACTCGCCAGTACCTCTTGAAGGGAACCCAATGGCTGTGGTCTGACAAAAAGACAACACAAAAAGATATTTTTTGTCTTAAAACAATCTGCTACATTTATCTACAGGTTTTATATCTATCTCAAGATAGACGCATCTCAATAGCTTATCTGTACACAATGTGTGTTCAAGCAGTGTGTAAACTTCACTAGCATAACAATGTTTATTAGCGGAACTTGAAAGTGCTTAGATATTTTGAAAAAATGATATTCATCACAAACATTAATCTCATTATTTTGAAAGATTTTGAAAAATTATTTTACCTGAGTTCATTGACAGTTTATTCAGGATTACTGTGAGTTTCGGAGGATTTGCTGCATGAATGAAAATGATGATATTGAACGTCAGACAAAGGGTGATCACAAATTCTCGTCATTTTAAGAGGAACATAAACGGACAGTACTATAGTATGGTATGGTGGAGACCTACATGTTGTTACACATGTGTAAATGTTAACAGTATTCACCTCTGATTAGCTTCTTCAATGCTGGTTTCAATAGCCTTCTGTAGCTCCTCATCTTCACTGTCCATAACTTCTATTGGCCAGCTGACAATGAAAATGTTAGGATCTAATCATATATTAATTTAGAATCTGTGTTGATTCACTTAAAGAAAAATAGAGATATTTCACCTCCAGCTTCTACAGGAACAAGTTCTCATTTAAACAACAACCCGTAATCCAAACACTGACATCTGACCGATTAACTTAAAACTTTAAAGAATAGGGGTCATCAACTAGTCATGATCGCTAAACCCAATAGCAGGTCTGAAAGCTACTAGAGTTACTGTGCAGACAAGGGTGATCTAGGGCTTAACAACAAAAAGTTGTGGTGACCTTGACCTAAGATCTGTTGCTGACCTCTGATTCATAGGTAGTTATAATCAAACTTCATATCCAAGTTTTCACAATTACATGCACATCCAGACCTCACCGACTACCCAAGAAAAAAAAAACAATCGCAGAATGACACCAATATAAACTCACACACACTTTACTTTGTAGGTGTATAAAGAAAACTTATCTAACAACGATAACATACACTCATTAAGCTCATTGGAAATTTGACAAGTATGTTTCTAAACTCAGTTAGCTAAAAAAGTTGTACACATGATATAAAAGCTTATATCCTTTTCTGACAAGACATTCTTTCAAGGCAATATTCTAAACTTTATTTTCTATGCTTAGAAAGTGTTGTTCCTGTAACCATGACTTTGATGGTTCTATAACATATATTGTAAATTAAAAAGATCAATATTACTGACCAAGCAGTGCCACTCCTGAATGAAGTTGAAGGCGTTGTTACTTTGTCCACTGGCAACCTTCTCTGAAATTGTAAGCAGCACTGTTTAAACATTGTTCTCTTATAACCAGGACTTCCTTTTTACCAGGGAGATGACCTTTGACCCTTTAAATTTAAAACAAGAAGGCCATGATGGCCCTATATCACTTACCTGAATACGATGATGAAAGCAATAATCTAGGATTTTTTGAGTGTTAACAAGACTTTCCTTCGATTTGGTCTGGTGACCTAGTTTTTGAACCCACATAACCCATTTTCTAACTCGTCTGAAATTTCAACACTGACACTCTGAGCAAGTTTTATTAAAACTGCATAAAAATGTGGGCCCCTGGATTGTTCATAAGCCAATTGTTGATGACCCACAACAAACTGCGGACAACAGACGACGGGAAAAGGCGATCACAAAACCATTGCTCAGGTGAGCTAAAAAAAACTCATTTTGACTCTTAAGAAATGAGGTACATATACTTACGTTTTTTAATGTTTTCAGAAGATGTTTCAAAACCGTCAAAGCATGATTAAATTCATTGGAATAAAACTCTCATGAATATACGGTTTATTTGCTGCATAAACTTTTGAACACACATATTGTGGCTATTTCTTTGCTCAGGGAATATTTACAAGTACCTGTGTATGTACTTTGTCTAGCGGAGATATTTACTGATTTTGGTTTCAGTACTTCTCGTTATTTTGGATTAAGAATAAAAGCTGTCGGATGTGTTGGAAATTCTGTTTAAGCTCCCATTTTCCAGTTCTTGTTAATTGTATGTGCAAGGTCGTGTAACCTGAATCCGACCTAATTATGCTGTATATAGTTTCAATGTTGTTTTTTTTCCAAAAAATAAGTGTAACTTTTCTGCTATATTAATTTATGATACCATGTCCTCTGTTTTGTTGTTGTTGTTGTGTTTTATTTATCGATCGATTTTTAAAGTGCTCGATGCCCTGCAGTATATTTAGCTGCATTGTTTTATATTTGTATAAGACATTGAAATCCATCTTTTAAAATTAAAATTTAAAACACTATATTTTTTTCTTAATAAAATAACGAGAAGGAGTTTAGCATTTTAAAATAAGTCATCATTAACAGACCAGAAATGTTATTAGTTTTTGCATTATTCATTATTTCATTTAAAAGACGTGTTTTTCGCCTATAAATCTGCCTTTTACACAGCCTGTTTGATCTTTATTTATTAGAATATCTAGCACTGATTTTACCTGTTTTGTCATTGAACCTGATGCTAATTTATATACCGTATTGAGAACAGTTATTGGGCGCCCCTTTTTTAAGACATTGTTTAGGTTTTTTTTCTTTCGTAATGCAAGTTATTGTTTTTTGTTTTTGTATTATCGATAATGCACCTCTGTCAAAAGCATGTTTTATAGCTCTCACAACAAATTTACCTATTTTCCCACAGAATGCTTTAAAGAAATATATGAAGACAATACATAACAATCCGGACTGTTATCATTTTTCATATTCTTTAATTGGGACTTCAGTTAAGTTACCTTTCCATCGGTTTTTATTTTTTTCTTTGGCTGGTTATTACATAGCTTTGGCACAGTCATATCAATCAAATATTTATCCATATTGAATTACGAGTTATGATCGCTGTTTTCTTCACTGAAGTTTTCATCTAGCTATTCTTTCAATATCTAACATTAAACACAATTTTCTTTGGGTCTTAGTTTTATAACTAGAGTAAGAAATTGTTTTTCCCCTGATTTTCCTTAAAAAGTTTTGCTAGTAAAAGTCCATCATGTATCACAAATTGCTTCTTTTTTCTACAAATAAAATATTATTTTAATGGTTGTTCGAGGAATAACTGAAACTATAAGATATATATCTTACAAAGTGTAACAGTGATAAAAGTACTCCAATGGAAATCAAAACATAAGGCGCCAAAAGAAAACTGTAAATCCATCATCCACCGAAAAAACATCGACAACGATCAAGAAAGAGCTCCAAGGACCTTGTAACGCCGTATATAGTTCCTACCAAATACAGACCCAATTAAAGAGATCTCAATATGCACCATTTTGACGGATAGATGGATCCACTCGAAATATATACAATTACACTTCATGTTGTTTTGACATGCTATTTCTTCTATAATGCATGCATTAGTTCATAGTTCAATTTCAACACTGCCGACCGTCACTAAGACGGAGGTAAACAAATACCAAAAGATTTTCAAAATAAATTAAAAAAAATCTGTTTTTTTCTATTTTTTCATCGGCGAACAGTCTGGAGTACAGCAGCTTTAACAGCGAACTGTATAGGCGGTTGTTCGCGTTGTCGTGCGTCTACCGGTGACAGGTTAAAATATTGCAAGATCTATATGCCGTCTGACGGTGCAATGACAAAATTTCACATGCCTGTGTATTATCCGACCCTCCCCATAGCCATATCGCATTTTTGAAGCATGGTCGTGATTGACCTGGAGGAATTTGTTCTTAATCAATTCGGTGGCCGGAAAATACAATTTTCCCATTTCCGGTAGACGCACGACAACGCGATACGATATTCTACTAATGTCGCGTCGCATTGTCTAGTGTCGCTTCGCGTTTTCGAACGTCGCGTCGCGTTGTCTAGTGTCGTTTGGCATTTTCGTGTGTCGCGGTAGATGATCACACACGCCGCATTGGCGCGTCGCGTTGTCGTCCGTCGCGTTCTGCATTTGTGTAGTCCCCGACGCACTACAATGCAATACGACATTGTGAAAATGTCGCGTCGCGTTGTCGCGCGTCACTTCTCATTGTCGAGCGTCGTATCGCATTTTCGTGCGTTGAGGACTACACAAATGCAGAACGCGACGGACGACAACGCGACGCGACATCGCGAGAACGCGACGCGACACCGCGACAATGCGATACAACGCACGACAATGCGTGCGACAATGCGATATATTGCGATTTTATAGCGCGAAAATACGAAATGGAATCGCGATATTTCGGTTGACATTGTCGAGCGTCGTATCGCATTTTCCCGATGTCGCGTCGCGTTGTCGAGCGTCTACTTCTAAGTGCGACGGCGACATTTCAATTGGCTCAACAGGATTCCGTAGCATACCTCTACATATCACATTGAACGTGCTTTCCCAAAAACGTGCATGAAGTTATCTGTCGGCTGTCAGTTGCCAGCTGGCAATTCGATTGGCGCATACTGGCAACTGGAAACTGGGAGCCAGATGCCAGTTCGACAAGAATCATTGATTATGAGCATAGAGTGAACTGGCAACTGGCAGCCAGATGTCAGTTCGTCAAAATTTGCGAATCGCCAACTGCCAGTTGGTATCCAGATGTCAATTCGACATTTATCATAAATAATTAATATTAACCGACATGGCAACTGGCAGTCAGATGCCAATTCGTAAAAGATTGCAACTAGCAGTCATATACCAGTTCGTCAAAACTTGCGAATCGCAAACTGTTAATTGGTAGCCAGATGCCAATTCGGCATTTATCATACATTATTGATATTAACCGAATTGCCAACTGGCAACTGGCAGCCAGATATTAGTGAAATGCCCGTTCGACAAGAATCGTGAATTATGAACACATAGTGAATCTTTAACGAATTTGAATCTGACTGGCAGTTGCAATTTGCAAATTCGCGATTTTCATGCACCGGACTGCCAGTTGCCCGCTGCCAATTTAGTTAATATTAATCATACATGATATTTGTCGAATTGACATCTAGCTGCCAGTTGCAAGTTGCGAATTCGCCATTTATAGCGAATTGGCATCTGGACACCAGTTGCCCATTGCTTATTTAGTTAAAATCAATAATATTACACAATTGGCAATCTTTAACGAGCTGACATCTGGCTGCAAGTAGCCCGTTGCCAATTTAGTTAATATCAGTAATTTCTGATAAATATCGAAATGGCATATTGAGCCAGGTTCCAGTTCACAATTGGCAATCATTAACGAATTGACATCTGCCTGCCTATTGCTAGTTGCAAATTCGCGATTTTTCAAGATTTGGCATCTGGATGCAAGTTGCCAGTTGCCAGTTTAGATAATATCAATAATTCATTATACTTGTCGAATTGACAATTGGCTACCTGTTGCCAGTTGCAAATTCGCATTTTGTTACGAATTGGCATCTGACTGCCAGTTGAAAGTTGCAAATTCAGTTAATATAAATATATTTTGATAAATGTCGCATTGGAATCTGGCGGGCTGTTGCCAGTTGACAATTCAGTTAATATCAATAATTCATGATACTTGTCGAATTGTCATCTGGTAGCCTGTTCCAGTTGCAAATTCGCAATTTTACACGAATTGGCATCTGACTGCCAGTTGCTCATTGCTAATTAAGTTAATATCAATAATTTATGATACTTGTCGAATTGGCATCTGGCTACCAGTTGCCAGTTGACAATTTGAAATCTTTAACGAACTGGCATCTGGCTGCCAGTGGCCCGTTGCCAATTTAATCAATATTAGTAATTTCTGATAAATATTGAATTGGTACTGGATGCCAGGTGCCAGTTCACAATTTGCGATCTTTAACAAATTGGCATCTGGCTGCCTATTGCCAGTTGACAATTCGCAATCTTTAACGAACTGTCATCTGACTGCCAGGAGCCCGTGGCCAATTTTCTTAATACCCCTTATTTATGATAAATATCGAATTGGCATCTGGATGCCAGGTACAAGTGCACAATTTGCGATCTTTAACGAATTGGCATCTTGCTGCCTGTTGCCAATTCAGTAAATATCAATAATTTGTGATACTTGTCGATTTGGCATTTAGCTACCTGTTGCCAGTTGCAAATTGCATTTTTTTTTTTCGAATTGGCATCTGGCTGCCAGTTGCAATCCGCGATCTTTATTGAATTGACATATGGCTACCAGTTGCCAGATGCCAATTCGAGTCTGTTGCACTTTAATGGCCGTTGCTAGACTCCGTGTCTATAATACTGTGAAATCATTTAAATTCGAGGGCATAAAATTTCGTGGTTTGCCGGCAGAAGGCAATTTCGTGGGGTCGTAAATTCGTGGAATTCTATTGCCAGGTAAAAAAAATACGGAGCAGAAAATTCGTTGATTTCAACATTCGGCAATATCTGGCATTTGTGCTTTGAAATTGTTGACACGTGAAAGTTAACGTTTTTCCACCCGACCAAACAACCGAAGATTCGTTTCTATTGTAATTAACCTATCGATCGGCCTTCTCAATTAACAAGTGTCAAGTGTCAATTATACTTTGTGATATGTTGCGCATCTTTTTCATTGTTAAAATTTAAGGTGTGTAAAAACGGTCTTTATGATTTTTTAAGCTGTGAAAAACGTCGGCCTTCCTTCTTTGATAATGCAACCTAAATTAGCGCCAATTAACCTTTTTGTTTACAGAATTGTAATTAGTAAAACAAAATACAGTAGTCAATTAACTATACTAAGTAATAAGTTCCAAAGTAATAATAGTTTACTCAATATCAGTAAAAACAAACATTTCATTCAGGGACCGTATAACTGCAAATAGTGCGGTTTGACAGACACGTGACGCTACGTCACTACAATTTCTACTTTCAGTTTGGATGCACTTAATAAACAAACAAAATACGGGTACACACCTGAAAAAAAATCATCTATAGGTTTAGTATGCGATTCATACCCATGTTTATTGTTGATTCACTGAATGAAGTACAAAAAAATCCGCAGGTAAGCACTCAACTTGTCTACAGATGATGTACCTACTACGAACCAAGTCTCACGCCGTTTTTGGTGCTGCTGACTGATTGGGCATACTTAACATTATCTTTGGCACAATTTGTTCGTCGGGACTTGATTTCGTGGGTTACCTGAACCACGAAATCCACGAAAATTAATCCCCAACGAATATTAATGATTTCACAGTATATAGTGAGGGCATTGTAACCACCACGCTTCGTATAAAAAGACTTGAAAAAAAGTATTGCATGATAATTCGTTTTAGTTCTACATCGGAGGAAAATTTTAACTACATGACCCCAGGTCAGCGCGACATTCAACGCAGTAACTGGAAAAAGATTTGAAAACAGGGCCCATTCCAGCTAATTAATTTGATCATTTCGTTATCAGTTCGATGTTTTAGCTGCAGATTGAGTAAACAATGAATATTCTTGCACCCCGTGGTAGCCAATTTAGACATTTTTCTCATCTGATTTCGGGCTTTCGGTTATAATCAACTGCAAAGTAAACAAAAGCTACACATTACGAAAGCATTTTCTTACACTTTTCTTGTCTGGCCCCGCTGGAGCTACTAACGTAGCTAACACACGAAGCTTAAAAAACTATCAAGGCTCGTATTTTGCATTATTCCACCTTATCATTGTAAATTTGCGAAATTATCAAACTATGGAAAATGCCATACTGACACACGCTGTAGAAAAAAAAATAATAAGAGACTTATAAAAAGATGACGTGAATCATACTTCAGTGTTGCTTGAAAGGTACAGGTAAAAGATGTAGATGACTTCTTCTAATTTCCTTGAAGTTTTTAAATCGGTAATAAATATTACAAAAATAAACATTGAAAAGCGAGCCGGAAAGGGTTTCGAAAGAATTTCATTTGTCTCTAAAAGTATTGCCAAAATTTAGTGTGATTTACAGCAAATATAGGAATAAATAGATAAATAAAAACAGACACCTTAAAAATAGCACTGTGTCTTTTACTCTTTTATACAAATCCAATTTATATCATACAAAAGAAATTTTATTGTCAATAATATAGAAACATATATACACGAGAATGACTCAAAAAGATGTCACTATCACAAAAGATGAGGCAAGCGCTTTCAAAGACATACATAACAAGTGTGTATATTGTCTGAAAGCTACGGTGAAATATTCTTATAATTTTCATCCCAAAATTTATATAGAAAGCTAGATTTTTAAAACACTTTTACAATTTCTAATTGCATTAGTGCCATAAATTTGTAGACACTTGGGCGTTCATAGTAATATTAAAGACTTCTTATGCGTCTATATTGACGACACTAATAAAATAATACTCATCTAAGTATAAGAAATTCGTATCTTTCTACCCTGCTTACAGTTTTTGAACTTCTGTTAAACATATGCCTTGTAATACACGTTACACAGCAGGCCCGGATCCAGAGATTTTAAAGTGTGTGTGTGTGTGTGGGGGGGGGGGGGGGGGCGGGAAGAGCGGGAAGAATGAAAGGTGGGAGGGTGGGGAAGGGGGTAGCAGTACATGGGACCTCCCCCGGAAAAAATCATGTTGGAAATGGTGCAATCCAGAGGCATCTGACACTTAATGTCATAAGTATAATCCATTTACAAAATTGTGATAATGGTCAAGTTTTGAGCTTTACAATATTGATATTTAATGTATTTGGTTTTAAATACCCGATACCAAGGTCCATGTTTCTGTATTTTTACAGACAGTAAGTGAGAAATAAGTTTCATCATTTTCTATATAACAGAAAAAGATTTCAACAACTCATTGCCAGACCGAAGACATTAATTACTAACATGTAAACCACTGAAAACTATTCCTTCAAAACATAATTATTCAGCCCAGTCTGATAATTGTATACACAAGGTTTCAATTTTAAATAGGTCTCAATTGTCATTTCACTGTTTGTCTTCATCGCAATCCATGATATCCTGTAGCTTCATTTTTTTTAGATGAAGCATAGCAAACTTGTCAACTACTTTTTTATGGTATTTTCAAATGTCAAAAAAATTGACATTTCCATTTTTTAATCGGAGTCATAAAACGCTTTCAGCAATGTATACAAAATGGCTCAGATCAAATTTATGTAGTATCGGATGTAGGTGTTAATAAGCGGGGGGAGCGGATGTGGTCCAGTGGTAACGCGCTGGACTGGTATACCAGGGGTCCCGAGTTCGATCCCCCGCTCCTCCACTAACATTACTAATAGTCTTTCGGATGAGACTTTAAACCGAGGTCCCATGTATCAGTCCTATACACTGAGTCTGTAAAAGAACCAGGAGTGTCTCTGGAATGGGATGCTTTCTGTATCTTGCACTACCCCCACCACATAAAATAACTAATCTCTCCAGGGGGCGTCGGTCATATGGGCAACCGGTACCGACAATAAATAAGCTTAAATAGATAGAGATAATAAGCGGGACATCGGTTAACAATAAACAGCTGTCAGTTAGCCATAATTTAGGGAACAAGAAAGGGCTACCAAAACAGGAACATTATGCATGAAGAAAAAACAATTAGAAATATTTTTTTATTTCGCTGTACCAGGTGGGGAGGGGGAGGCTTGATACCCCCGACCCCCGGTAATTCCGGGCCTGTACAGTTACTGCTCTCCTTCAGTACATAAAGTATGAGTTTAATAAAAACGATGACAAGTTGTAAATGCCTTATTCTAATAAAATATAATTCAGTTCTGCAAAAAATTATTGTTTCGAAATTACAACTTGTTATTTCTTTTAAACAATACGCTTCGTGAAAACGATTTTTTGGTTATACAGAAATACGTATAACCTTTTTGATTCCTTCGAAAATCTTTTCGTTTTCACGATATAACAACCTCTCCAATGATTTTTATAACTTTACGATATAACAACCTCTCCAATGATTTTTATAACTTGTTGCCCGATTGATTTACATATTTGTTCTTCTGAGGTAGTACTGCAATTGTCTTGCATTCTGTGGCAATCGTTCTAGTTATGTATGTCTTGAAATTGTTTTAATAACAGAACTGTTAAATTAAATAAAAACCAAAATTATCTTGCGAGATTTTTTTCTATGAAATGAAATCGGTTCTAAAGAAATGGATGTCTTTCACATTCCGATGAGGAAATAACCAATAGATAGGTGCAAAGTCATAATAACAATGTGAGCAACTTCACCAAATCGCCTATAAAATGTTTTGATTAAAACTTAACTGTTCATAAATTTACATGTCACTCTGGACTATTTGGAATAGTCAGCTGAGTGGTGGAACGGTGGACAGAAATGGTCCCGTGGGACGTGTTGGCTCGAAGTGTAGCTGCGCGCCTCTTGAATAGCTAGCTATAGACACCTTTCAGCAGTTACTAAAAATAGCTCATGCATATCATTATCAGGCTCACGTGTTTACCTGGGGGCAAAACATTGTCTGCTGGCATTGAGTTTCAGTATAAAAATTTCATGGGAAGTAAAGATAATCACTAAATAATTGTACAGTAATTGGGTAATAAACTAGTGTGAAGATTTTAGATCTTGCACTAATAGCAACTGATGTAATCCAAGATGCCTGTGCACTTATATAATTAGCTGTGAATGTAACATATTATGGTTAGGGTCAGTACTGTAGTCTAGGGGGGTCCTTTTTTACAAAAGCATACTGAGTATGACAGTTATCATAAAGTTATTGTGCTAGACCTTGTGTCTGATGTGACATAATCATCATAGTTATGTCAAGTTGTAAAACTATATAATATACATGATAACCTATATAAAAGCTCACACTTATAAAAGAACAAAGTAAAGAAGGATCTAATGAAAATTTCTGGCACAAATTCCTGTATATTACTGCTAAAGAATTTTGACAGATAATTAAGATTTGATTTTGTTGCTGACACATATATAAAACAAAAGTTGTGCACTTGGATTTAGAATGAGTTAAAGTATTATATCATTGTTTTATTGGACAATGGATGTGGGAAGTCTCAGCTGCACATATGCACAAATTGATATGTCAGACTATGCTAAAAATCTATCTCCAAGTGACTTAGCAGTTTATTTAGAGAAATTAAATGTTTCAAGTGGAATAACTTTACCGGATCCATACAACATTAAAAAGAGTGATTCGTCTGAATGTTAAACAATGGCCAAATATAGGTTACCCAGGCAAATATATCATTATTTTGTGGAAAGTTCAAGTTTCTATTCAAGAGAATTTCCTTGCCCGAAACTCTTTCACCCCATATCGCTGAAATGAAATTGACGACCACTGCTGGTGTGATTGATATGAGGTATTTTGAAGTGTTATTATGTTTGTAATTGCTCCAAGTTTGTGCTCGTGCCGTAAGATTTTTTGGTCTTTCTATAAAAATTTCAAAACAATCTATGATTGAGATGCAGTTGTTGTATTCAGGTTTAAATGATGAGGGTGCATTTGATCTTGCGACATCTCGTTCAGGCAAATATTACTGATTTGAGGCAATTTGCAATAATTGGAATCCAGATATTCAAAATTCTAGATGTAGATGGTTCAGAGATCAGAAATCTATACGCTAAGTCAACGTTTAGTAACCCAAGTCTGATCTTCATAAACACTAACAATAAGTGGTCATCTCTTGTCAGGCTGCGTTGCGCACCTTTATTCCTTATGAAAGGTTCAATTTCATCATATATCTATAACAAGGAAAATTCAAATGGACTTGAGTCCATTTGAGTGTACGGTTTTTTACTGTATTTTTAAGGAACCTTAAGCTACAGCACTCTATTTTGTTTGCAGATGCTAATAAAAAGAAACTTAATATATATCTTTAAATTGAAGTTCAGACAAATTATAACTAAGGCAATGCACATATTTTGCAGAACAACAACAACATATTTGTTCAACCTTTTATTTCCATATATCTCTTGATGTTAATGGTGATGATTATGATACTGAAACATTGTTTGTTTTGTTAAGTAACAAAATAACATAAATTTCATTGGAATAACATGCTTGAACAGAATAACAAACATGCTTGAGTAGAATAACAAATATACTTGTAATATCAATTATGATAATAAACTATGACCATGCTTTGATTACTTTGATATAATTCAACATATTAAAGACCAGGTGAGATACAGTAACAGTCGTAGCAAAGTACGATCAGGAAACAGACAGAATTTTTAACTTTAGATATCTTTTTTTCTTTTTGAGCCGAATTTTATTATTCGAAAACATTAAACATAAACATTGTATCATTTTAAATCATTTGAAAGCTCTTTAAATTCATATTTTGAAAATATAAGCAGATTTTGAATTTTTGCTTTTAAAAAAGAAAACTAAACTAAGTTATACCTGTCGTTTCAGCATTTTTTCAGCATTTTTCTAGCAGCTTAGATGCACTAAGTTTAACCAATTACAAACCAGAAAGTGAACATTTTTGACAATTACAAACCAGAAAGTGAACATTTTTGACAATTATTTTTTAGATATGTAAAATATGAGTTTTCAGACCTTTTAAATAATATAAAATATTGAATTGTTTGATGAAAAATGACGTTGTAACTGTAATTACAAAATTACTATGTTTTGCATTTTTATCAACCGCCATATTTTTGCCAACGTTCAAAAAGTTACCTGTTTCTCTTATCAGTTACTTGTTACTATTAATAGATTTCAAAACAATAACATTCAGTGTTCCTACACAATATTACCAGACAGTCACGTGATTCTGTCCGAGGATTTCCGGAATAACACAACTTCGCAAATTGATTCAACAGGTAGTACATCATAAAAATACGTAATGCTTCGGCAATAATCGGATCTTCTAACAGCCAATCAAAACATAGAATTACATAATATTGGATAACACTAACCCTGCTCCAATTGTACATATAGAAATATATAATACTAGCAATTTTCCGTACAGAAAATAATGACTTTGGCAATCCTGTATAAAAGGTAATATGCTTATCACTCAGATTTGCGAAACAAAATTTTGATGCCCATAAATTTTCACTGCTTTCAGCTACTCTTTTTTCTAGATGTTTAATCAATTTTACACTTGACAGTAATTGTTTCTCAAGATTTATAAGTTTTGATGTTTCTTCTATGGGCTCTGTTTGTGTAGCTGAAAGTATATGTATAAAATTATTTTTGTTGTTCTGTAAGCTTGATATCCTTGCAAAAATTAAAGATTAAATTTCAAAATTGTTTTATTGTCTGTTTTATGTAAATATATCAATAGTATATTATATATAAATTGTAAATAATTTATTACATTTATTAAAAATGAAAAATTAACAAAGGTTTACCAGATCAGGTTTTAACCTTTACTACTGGAGTATTATCAGTACAGGTGGCTTTTTGCCCCCAATGAATTATATTACGCATGCGCGAGAAAATGGTGGTAAATTTTTCATAGGACAGGAAAATATGGAATTTAACGATAAATATTGATAATTAGATTGTGAAATGTAGTGTAGATAGCTGAATATATGATAGTGTTCATTTTCAAATGCCAAGGAAGAAAAGAAAACCTTCGGACTCTCCTGGAAAAGGCCAAAATACCACCAAACGTCAGACAATGGCTCAGATAATGACTCAGAATGGCGGGATAAATGGCTCTCAATACAGCCCTAACGGCGCTTATCAGGCAAGCCAAAGCTTAAATATGCAACAGATGCCACAAACGTATATGCCTAATTCACCATATGTGGGAATGAATTCAGCATCGCCCGTGTTTTAGAATGGCAATTTACCATGTAGTCCAACAATGCAGACATTTAGTCAAAATCAAAACATTGACATGTACACTATACTACAAAGATTGAACTCCATGGATGACAAGTTATCACAACTGAATGAGATCAAAGTGTGCATGAATCAAATGACAGTTAGAATGGACTTAATGGACAAAAAGATTTGTGACGTCGAGAGCAAAATCAAGGACATTGAATCGAGCAGGCAGTTCGATCCGAAAACATTAGATGATATATGCGGTAAACAATCGGAGCTTGAATCTATGATGAAAAAGATTAAGGATATGGACACAAATCAAAAATCAAAAGAAGAAAACTTGAGAAGTGAAGTTGTTGACCTGAAATGTCGCAGCATGAGAGATAATCTTATGTTCTACAAAATTCCAGAAGAAAAAGGAGAAAATTGTGAAGAGAAAATATTGAACTTTATTGAAAATGATATGCAGATTGAAAATGCAAAGCAGGATATTAAGTTACGCCGTGCCCATAGAGTTGGAGCTTATCGTAACACGTCGGTCCGGCCCATAGTTGCAAAGTTTGCATATTATCCAGATAGGGAGAAAGTGCGTAGATCAGCGAAGAATCTAGCAGGTAAACCATTCGGCGTCGGAGAGCAGTTTCCCAGGGAGGTCGTAGAAAGAAGACGTAAGTTAATCCCGATCATGAAAAAAGCAAAACAGGATGGTAAACAGGCATACTTAAGTGTTGACAAACTATACCTTAATAATGTGTTGTACACTGGTGACTAGGAGGTACATGAAGGTGTTCTGAAATGTTTAAGCTGGAACGTTGAGGGGTTTTCTCTTCATAAGAGAACATCGCCCGATTTTGTCAAACTTTTACAATGTCATGATATTATATGTTTAAGTGAAACATGGACGAACAAGTCGTCAAATATAAACCTAACTGGATATAATGACCCTATTCACTCGTATAGACAATTTCAGCATAGGAATGCAAAACGATCGAGTGGAGGACTGATTATATATATTAAGAACACAATTAGAAAAGGTGTTAAATTGATTAAAAATGACTTAGATTGCTTAGTATGGTTGAAATGTGATAAACATTTTTTTAATGTTCAAGATGACATATATTTGGGATTTGTATATATAGCACCAGAATCTTCGCCGGTACATAATAGATACGATGCTGATATTTTTCGTCAGGTAGAAAACGATATAATATATTTTCAGGAAAAAGGTAGTGTTTTTATTTCTGGTGATATGAATTCACGGATAGGCCGTAAACCCGACTTTATAAATAATGATCACGTGCTAGGTAATACTGACCCGCTTTTAACTGACCTATATTTACCGCGAGCGACACGCGATTATACGTCTAATAGGAACGTTGAATGTTATTGTTTTGAAATCTATTAATAGTAACAAGTAACTGATAAGAGATACAGGTAACTTTTTGAAGGTTGGCAAAAACATGGCGGTTGATAAAATTGCAAAACATAGTAATTTTGTAATTACAGTTACAAAGTCATTTTTCATCAAATAATTAAATATTTTATATCATTTAAAAGGTCTGTAAACTCATATTTTACATATTTAAAAAATAATTGTCAAAACTGTTTACTTTTTTGTTTGTAAATGGTTAAACATAGTGCATCTGAGTTGTTAGAAAAATGCTGAAATGCCAGATATAAATTAGTTTAGTTTTCTTCTTTAAAAGCAAAAGTCCAAAATCTGCTTATATTTTCAAAATATGAATTTAAAGAGCTTTCAAATGATATAAGAATCTTAAAATTCGGCTGACAAAGAAAAAAGTTATCTAAAGTTAAAAATTCTGCTGCTATCAAATGTATATAAATATTGGTTCTCTTTGCCAACCAGTAGTTCAGCTATATTTTGGTAACAGGTGCTTGTGATGTCATCAGTCAATGTGCCTATAGGTTTGGTGATAATCTCCTTGATCTTTGTCGATCTTGTAATATTCGTGTTGTTAACGGACGGCTAGACGGAGACCGTGAAGTAGGAAAATACACATGTATGACATATAATGGGGAAAGTACTGTCGATTATGTATTAACCTCGCATGCAAATTTTGATAAAATAGTAAACTTTGATGTGAATAATTTCAACGAATTTTCTTATCATGCACCGATCACATTTTCGCTTAAAACGCAGACAAATAAAAACGTCTCTGAGCAAACATTTCGAAGGTTTCATAAATGGAACCCTAAACACCGAGAACATTTCGTAAATGATGTAAATACAGGTATCAATGAACTGCAGAGCCGGCTTCAGGAAAACATAAAAAGTGGGTGTGACTCGGATGCTTAAGCAAAAATGTTTACCAATTTTTTTCAAGAAAAGGGTGATAAATATTTCATAAATACCGTTCGACATAGTGGCACATATTTCGAAGATACGGACATATATAACCAGAAATGGTTCAATGAAGAGTGTAAGCAAAAACGCGAGTTATACAAGCAGGCTTTATATCAATATAACCTGAATACTAATGACGATACCCGGCTTATTCATTTGGAAAGAAAGCGAGATTATAAAAAAACATGTAAAATATGCAAATCTAGTTTTCATCGCGAGTTAAGTCGCAGAATGAACGACATGAGAAGAAAATCACCGCGAGAATTCTGGAGAATGTTTAAACATAATAAAAACATTAATACTGGCGAAAACATAACCTTAGATCATTTCTATGAACATTTTTAAAATTTAGCAACAGTGGAACATGAAAATACAAATGAAGAAAGTCTGGCATTTTTGCACAGCTTTGACATGAACGTAGACGTATCGAATCCAACATTTCAGGAGCTCGATAACCGTATTACTATATCAGAAATTTTGAAAGCGTCTAAACTACTTGGTAAAAATAAAGCATGTTCGCTTGATAATATTTTCTACCGTAACGAATATTTACAAGAAACTATATCTGTTACAGCCCCATCTTTAGAAATTTTCTTTAATCATATACTTGATACAATGGAATTCCCCCGTAGTTGGTCCTCCGGTGTTATTATTCCGTTATACAAGAAAGGGAACGTTACTGAAACGAATAATTACAGAGGCATCACTTTGATAAGTTGCTTCGCGAAATTGTTCACGGTTATTATTAATGAGCGGCTTAAGCGATGGGCTGAACAAAACGACACTTTGACCGATGCGCAATTTGGGTTTAAAAGTAAATACGGTACAGTTGATGCTATTTTCATTTTAAATTCTTTGATAGAGATGCAGCTTAGGGTTAAAAAGAACTTGTTCTGCTGTTTTGTTGACTACCAGAAAGCATACGATTTAATTGACAGAAATTGTTTGTGGCATAAACTGATTAAACATGGTATAGATGGTAAATTATTTTCACTTATCAGGTCTATGTATAGTGAAGTAAAATTATGTGTTAGGCACATAAACTCTTTGTCTGATTTTTTCAGTTGTGAAATTGGATTGTTTCAGGCGGAAATAACTTCGCCAATTATGTTTTCTTTCTTTTTGAATGACATAGAAATACACTTGCAGGAAAATACAGAAGCAGGTATATCAGTTGAACAGCTATCAATTTACTTGTTACTTCTCGCAGATGACGCAGTGATGATATCTGAAACTAAGGAAGGATTACAGCAATCATTAGATAGCTTAGAACAATATTGTTCTAAATGGAACTTATCAGTAAATGTTCAGAAAACCAAAATAGTAAGTTTTCGTAAGGGTGGCGCCTTAAGTAGGCAACATAAATGGTTTTATGCTGGAAATGAAATAGAAATAGTGAAAATTTTTAACTATTTAGGCATTGTGTTCTCAAGTGGTGGTTCATTTGTACCAGCGACAAATATACTTAGTGGTAAAGGTTTACGAGTTATGAATATGTTGTTCAGTGTCACGAAAACATTACGTAGTCCATTTCATATAATGTTTAACTTGTTTGATTCATATGTTTTGTCGATTTTGAATTATAATTGTGAAGTATGGGGTTCTATAAATGCAGAAAATATAGAACGAGTACACAAAAAATTTTGCAAGTGGTTACTTAATGTTAAGATGAGCACGAATACTTTATCTTTGTATGCTGAATGTGGTAGGTTTCCACTTTATATTGAAAGATACGTACGTATTATCAAATATTGGTTAAAGTTAAATACATCAAAAACCAATAATTGTATTCTGTACGAAATAGTTAAATCTCAAAGATCTTCTGCAGAACAAAACGGAGATAATACCAACTGGACAGCCAAAGTACGAACGTTGTTGCAAGAATCGGGATTTGAAGAAATTTGGTTATTTCCGGAGTCTATCAATATTAATCTTTTCATACCAGTATTAAGACTTAGGTTAAGGGATATTTACATTCAAAAATGGCGAGCAAATATGCATACATGTACATCGTTATACATTTATAGAGAAATAAAAGTATTGTATGAGCGATCTGTTTATCTAGACATTATTGACAATTCAAAATATAGGAACACTATAGCAAAGTTAAGGCTAAGTTCACATGATCTGACAATTGAAACAGGAAGACAAAGGCAGTTAGAAAGAAATGAAAGAAAATGTACTGTTTGTAATTTAAATGATATAGAAGATCAGTTTCACTTCGTACTTAAATGTCCATGTTATACAAATCTTAGACACCAATTTATTCCAAGGTACTATTTTAGAAATCCGAGTGTCTTGAAATTTATATCCCTAATCAATTCTGATAGAAAGTCCGTTTTAATAAAGCTGGATAAATTTTTGTATTCAGGCATTTGAGGTTAGAAAACAAACCATGTTAAATTAAGTGTGGTTTCAAATAATTGTTAGTCCTACAATATACTAAGAAATTGTTTGATTTTGAATATATGTACTATATATTGACATGTAATTTAATGTAACAAGACGACAATATTGGGCGGTGTAACTGAACACCTTCACACGACTAGTCTTTTAGTCGTTATATGTATATACTGTTGTATTTTATGTATTATGTATTTTCATTTCTCTACGCATGCACGCATTTTGTATTATATTTGAGACGATGGGCCGATGGGCCTAAGTCTATAATAAAGCATATGTTCTGTTCTGCTCTGTTCTGTTCTGTTCTGTTCTATTATTCATGAGGCATTCAGTGAAGCGGTGAATGTTTGAAAGGCGTCTTTAAGAGTGTCGAAATTCAGAACTGAAAACTCAGGAATTGAAAACAATAGTCACATTATATATTTAATTTACGAAAAGGATTTTACTCCTGGTTTGTATGTGTAAAGCCAGTATGAGCGACTCAGATTTCGATGATATCCCCGGCCCCAGACAGTCTTTGCGGGAATCTGCTCATCATCAAAGTAAGTTATATTTATATTTCATGCATTTAACTACAATGACCATGTGCTTCATTATAATAGAAATCGGACAATAACCAGTCTGTGACATTTCAAAAAGACTTGGGATTTCTGCAAATATGAAAGAATAGATAGTTTGACACCAAATGCATTCCACTGAAATCAGTCAGTGTTATTTGACTGTTCTGAGAAGTGTCATTTTTACCGAACGCCAGGAGGTCGCTAAATTGAAACTTAGTAACTCTTACGACAAATGAATTTTAAAAATGTTCGTAAAAACGTGATTATGTTTCAGATGTTCACATTCAACGTCTTGGGAGCGTTGCAAACCGTTTCGCCGAGAGAACTCAGGAAATACTGCGCAATCCTATTCAGTTGACAGCGTTAGCCAGTAGAATTTCTGAGTCTTTTAGGACACCCGAATACAGACGGAACGCAGAGAGGAGAGGAAGACCAACAGAGACAATGCAAGTGAGAATTGTATGTCTCAGGTTGCCGTCACGCAGATCCATCAGCAGGCTCAACTACACTGAGCTATCCAGATTCGGTTTAGGTACTTCTTGTTGTAAATATCATAACCAAGACTTCTTTTATTTGAAGGCAGATATTAAATTTTTAACATTAAAACTGTGTCGACGAAAAACAATTATTCATAAACAATGCCATCTGACATTACCAGACGTATAAAGTTGATATAAATATTCGAATATTTACAATTATAAGAGACGCATTTCAACTACGGCAATATTGCCCTGTCACAATTTCATGAATGACACATTCGACTTATTTCAGGCAACCCCCCTACAGACCGAATGAACGACCGAGGACTGTGTTCCCTTAACCTCTCGTGGAATAGGCAGGAGGTAATAAACTTCATCCAGTCTCTGTTCCCTATTCTCAATTCTACGCCTTATGAGTTATGCCGTTCACAGCGCGGGGGTCGTCTGAACGTCATCGAAGAGACATCCTGGTCAACTGCTGGTCTTCGAGAGACGTTCCTGGGAGGGCGAAGGCGTTCAGCATGTGCTCCCACAATTTAAATAAGGCCTTTGGAAGTAATCAGCCACGTGCCAATGAATACCCCTACGGTAAGCTTTAATAATAGCCTAATTGCTGTATTTTAGACTGATGTGTTGATAATTAGCAACAAAAGTAAGAACATTACTGAGGAAGAAGAGAGCCCTTTCGATGGTACGTTTCATTTAGGTAAAATGATGTATCCAAATAATACTTGAAGTCAACGGAACCGTCTTAATTTTAGAAATGCGGACTAAGTGAAAGAAATAGCACTGTACAATGCCAGAAGACATTGTTGGATAAACTTGATTTTTACAAGTTTAATAGGTTTTTTAACACTCCAATGTTTGAATGATTGAATTATTAAAGAAAAGTTTCCTTTCTTAATTGAAAAAGAAGCGAACTACTTACATTTGTAGATTGTATTATAAATATAAAGAATTTTCCGTATGTGTTCACAATTCAGATACTGAGAAGGGTGCCTGAAGGCATGCCGCCTGCATCTGAAGTAAGTAAATTACTTAATGTCATGACATATGTCATTTTATATACACACGTTCACTGAGTGTACAGTCGTTGTAGCAAATAGCAAATTGTTACATTATTTCATTCGTTATGTTTGAAACCAACTCTAAATAGTCAAGATAAAGATTATCATATATATATATATATATATATATATATATATATATATATATATATATATATATATATATATATGTTTGCGATATAAGGTCGAAATTTTTCATGCAAAAATAGACCTAAAGTCGAAGCGAACATAAGGTCGAAATAAAACGCTTTGACCTTATGTTCGTCGAATATTTTTGGCAACTTCTGCATGTCAGATGGATTTAAAAAACTCATTGTATAGAGATTATGGGTTTACCTTTTCATTTAAACCAAATTTTGTTTAATTCTTTTGGCATGTTTTGAAAAAATATATTTCAAAGTTGAGGGTGTGTATATGAGGCATGTAAACAAATGGATAGAAAGTAGATCCGATTTTTAACTCATAAAATCACGGTAAAAAATGAATTGATTGACTGATGAATCATATCAGATTGTGTAAAATCATTATTTCTTTGATTTTATTGTAATATACCGCGATGTATATCAAACAGATAGAACATAATTTGATTAAAACTTGTTACTTGCAGATATAACCCCCCGTAAAAAGTTAGAATTCAGATTGTTTCGATCTGCATCGGCTATTTAGGATATTTTAATGTTTTATGTTGATATGAATCATCTTTTTCACCTCTCCGATAGACTTGTTACTTAGACAATGATAAATTTATTAATT